>BMAU01017678.1:0-578003 GCA_019973935.1 Trichonephila clavipes | reverse complement strand
GAAATGAATTTATCAAGGTAAAATTTATTTATATTTTGATTTTCAGTAAATGTTTTAAAATGTTGAAAATGCTGTAGATTTATTTTTATTCTGTTAAACGCAGTAATTTCGTACATACAGACTCAAATTATCGTGTTAACTCTTAAATTAATTAATTTAGAAAAATAAAAAAATAATATGATTATTTTTAACATTTAGATACATACAATGAATTAAAAAAATGGAAAGAAAAAGCAAAATTTTAGTCTGTCTCTCTATGTCATAATGTAAAATCTCAAATCGATAATGGGCTATTTTATAATCATACAGTACTCTAAAGCTCTCTATTTGTAATGGAAAATATTTGCTTTGAGACACATACATATTTCTTTAACAAATAACAAAATTACATTAATTATATGTGGGTTTAAAAGATTTTATAACTATTGAACATCTGTGTATCAATAGACATGTAAATATTCAACTAAGCAATATTGTGGTTAATCAATTTATAATTGTTTCTCTGAGAATTAATTAGTTATTTATATATATTTTCTGTTAAGAATTTCTGTAAACTTTCTTTCTTAAAAGAATAAAAACATTGATAAATGTCATTTTTTTATATTGCTTCGATAATTCATTCTGTTTTGATGCATTAGATTTCATAATAATTATTGAATCTTACGATTAAGTTTAGATTTTTGCACCAAGCATTTTTCAAGGTTTAAAATTATATGATAATGTTCATCTTTGATCTAATTGTTCCTATGTTTGCTGAAAATTATGATAATCGATTAAAAATGACAGGTAAATGTGATAAATGGCAGGAATGTGGCGTTAACTTAATACTATATCTCAAAACCATAAATAAATGTCACTTGTTAAACAGTATCACATTGTAGATTCCACATGTTTTTACAGCTGTGGTAGCCGAGTGATCACAATTGAGGATTCTATCACCTAGCAGGGCTCTAATACACGTTAACTTTCTAAAGGCTTAAAGTACTTTCATTGTCGTCATAATCGACTGGGTTCCAGGTCGTATATTATCCTCGTTACTTGATTGTTATTCAAATAATGAGGTCCGTCTCATTGCAATATCCCTCATGTTTCCTCTGAATGAGACATTAATAAACTATCGATTTATTTGCATGTTCTTAAAAATAAATCCTTTAAATACACAAATGAATAAATGTAAAATTTATATTTTTTCCAACTGTAATATACTGCTTTCGTTAGCAGAAAGTATTAAATCCTTTGAATTTTTAGAAAAATTTTGATTAGTAAAAACGCAAACAATTAGTTGACATAAGACAAAATTATGACAGTAAATCATAAGTATATTATAAGTCAGTAAGGAGCAAATCATTCATGTATCTTGGTAGACTTATTTATGTAAGGAATAAACTATTCTTATTCGTATTTAATTGTTCTTTTATGACTAATTACAACACATTTATTTCTTACTTTTTCATCTTTCACATAAAAAGGTTATTTATTAGTTTTATGGATAGAAGTAAAACTTATTAGTTTCTCATTTTTAAGCTGCAATAAATTATAATTCTTTTGATGTATCAGTTAGTATAACATTTCTGAAATTCTAAGATAAATGCTCTGATCTCTGTGTGATAAAAATAAAGTTCAAAAATATTTTAAGAAATATAATGCACGCGTCTTTCTAATTCTGAACACACAATATTCCTTTTCAGGACGTATGGTAATACAATAGTTTCCAAATGTGCAGCTCAGAAAAAAAAAATTAACCCCAGTCCAAAAATAAATCGAAATATTCATAATAATCGAATATTCTTTATTAACATAGCAATAAAAACCATTACATTTGAAAATCAATGTAAGATCAATCCTCTCCCAATAATTTACACTCAAAACGTAAAAGGCCTCCACAGGTATCAGCCGTTTTTTAAGTGATTGATCAGCTTGAACTTATTGACTACTGTGCAATTTATTGAGCTTTACTACAGCTGAATTTTTAGGTGCTTCATCTGTTATTATTTGGCATTTAACGATTTGATCACTATCTCCTGCAGAATCCTATCTATTCATTCTCCCCCTGCAGAAACACTGCAATTGATAGAGTACTTTCCTCTAAAAGATTGAATAGAATTGAGGACTCCTTCAAATTTCAGATCTGTGGCGATGACAATTCTATTGTTTTTTTTTATGAGTTTGAATAACTATGCTCTACTCCCCCTACCACACTCTGCATTTATTCCTTTTCAAAATGAAATGAATTCCAAGAAATTTTTACTACCTCTATCCATCCCAGGTAATCATAAAATTTTTAATATTAAGGAAATAGAAAAAATCTATAGCCTTGATTTTCTTTATAATATTACTATCTTTAGTGTAATTAATTGTATTAGCCAAACCTTTCGATCAACAGTCAAAATTATTACAGAATCATTTCTACGCCTCTCCAGTTGGGTTAGAGATCTTCGTCAACAGTTTTAATTTTCTGTATTTTTTTTTTTTCAAAAAAGAAGAATTTTGCTTCAAACATCTCGATTTACAACCGGCATTTTGTTCTAGCTTTCTTCTCTTAGGTAATTCTTTTACCTTTCTCTCACAGCTGACGTTCTAAAAAAGTTGATTCAGTACTGGGAAGTATTCCGAACTGGGTTTTCTCTCCACTGATAACATCATTTAGTAGAAAATTCCTCCCTCCCTTTAATTAGTCCTAATAAATTCAGTACTTATTCAAGTAGTCATAGTATACTATATATATATATATATATATATATATATATATATTCCAAGCCTTATTTTATTCAATTATTATTTTTTAATTTTTTTTCTAGTTTTCTGTTATTTTAACAGGATTAAAAAAAGATTTTCTGTTTTTTTTTATAAAGAGTATTAAATATAAAAAGATTTGACAATTATTTAATACTTAAAAGAAATGAAGCAAATAATTTTCAAACAGAAGTTAGTTAAATGCCGTTTCAAAAGATATATTTATTAGTTTCGAATTATTTATAAAGAAGGTAAATTATTAGATAACTTATTTATTATGAAGTTAATCTACTCAGTTTTGCAAAAAGAAATTAGAAATGTTCAATATATAATAAGAAAAGTTCCAATACAATTGACATATTCTTCCTAAATTTAAGTAGCACAATACAACAATGTTTAGAATATAAGGGGCTCACATATAAAGTCACAAAATTACTTTTCATTAAGCACTACATAAGTTAATAGTTCAAATACGTTTCTGTTCAACAAATAAATTATGTAATTATATACAAATTTTCAGCAAAAAAACTTAAAGCGAAATGTTCTATATTCTCTACAAATGTATTTTTAAGGAATTTTATATAAGCGTAACAATTAATAAAATTGAGAAAATGAAGTAATTTAAAATCTAGCATATATATGGCTTTATATGCATTAGCAATTTTTTTTTATTTTGTATTATGAACATTTGCAATTATCCTGTTTAATATGAATCTAAAAGAAAATAAAAATAATAAAACGGTTTATGTGGTAAAAAAATTACTAATTAAACATATAGCACTTTTTCTCAGTAACAATTTATGTAATATATGTATTTCTTCTTAAATCATTAACATAAATTATAACTTAAAAATGATAAAATATCAAGGAGCACGTTTAAAAATTTAAGATTTATTTTGAAATAAAATACTGTTAAAGTTTTACATAAAATCCATTAAAACATGATTTTAACATCAACATAAATCTTATTCTTGGTTTAATATTTGTTTGTAATACAAATAGAAAAATTACAGAATTTACTATTAAAAATAGAATGAATATATATATATATATATATATATTAATATTAAAAAAACTAATATAATAAAGGAGTACTAATGTCATGTTTCCACAGATTTTGTTAAAGGTTTTATGCTTATCAAAGCTACTCAAAGTAATAAAAGATTATCTAATCGAAGAAAAAGAATCTCTTTGAAAGTATAATGCACTATTATGACCTTTAATTAGTGTATTTTAAAATCAATGATCTCTTAAAATTTTTAAGCATTTTAAATGCGTTTTGTAACTATACAATTATGATTTTGTACTTGGATATAATACATATTAAATATATACAGATGTAAAATACACGTAAAAAATTGCATAAACCGGAAATGAACTACAATTTAACAGCCTATTTCAATTCAATATATTAGTTCGTATGGTATTCTTCAAAACAATTTACACATAATCCTACGTTACATAATTTACAAGAGACGGATATGCGTCTCGTCATACCTTTCGACTTGCACATGGCACAACGTCTTTGAACTTTTTACATTCAGGCCAATGCTTATTTTCAGGCCTTTTATTTCTCGCATTTCGTTCTGGACTGGTAATAATTGTTTCAATATTTTCGTTTTGAAGTAGTTGTCGGATTAAATTTAGTCGAAATATTTTGTGGCATATATTATTTCCCGTTTTAATTTTATACAATATAAATGCATTCAATACTGTTAAGTCTAATAAGTGAAAGAAAAGCTTTTTGGTCCATTTCAATGTTTTGCGTCCAAATGTATAACTATTGGCCATACGATCACTTAGATCTACGAAACCCATATTAGTATTGTAGCTTGTCACTAAACCGGGTTTTTCGCATCTGTCATTGCACAAAGTTGATGTACTCATGTCTGGGTCATGCATGTTACTTAGCATGAAAACCTCTCTTTGTCTTTCCAGCACATGGCCGTCATTCCGCAACCAAATTTTACAGATAAATCTCCTTTCTTCATTTTCGGGGCAAGCTAACTTTTTAGGATAATTTTTTCTATTGGGTCGCATGGTGCCACATGAATTTATTTTGTATTCTATATACAATTGTTGAAATAATGCTGGTGATGAAAAAAATTGTCCATAAACAACTTATGCCCCTTGTCTTTTACGCATTCCGCCAATTCCAGCACTGTTGCATGAGTAGATGTCATTTTTACATCACTTTTAATTCTTTTTTATCACATCCCAAATATACTTTCATGTTGAAGGTATAACCTTTTTTTTATCAACTACTTTATACAACTTGATTCCAAATCTTTTTCTTTTTTAGGAATATATTGTTTAAATATCACGCGCCCTTTAAAAGAAACAATTACTTCATCTATGGCAAGCTTTCAGATGGATTATATATGTTTTGGAATGAATTGTTTAACGAGTCAAACACATATCTCAGTTTCCAAAGTCTGTCATAATCCAAAGCAGTTTTATCTGGAATATTATTATTATCTTCAAAATGTAAATACCGAAGTAAATTTAAAAATCTATCCCTCGGCATCACAGTTCTAAAAACGGTGTCTCCAGCATTGGATCTGTTGACCAATATTCCTTTACATTGTCTTTTTCTATATGTCCCATTAAAAGGATTAAGGCTAGAAATTTTATCATCTCCACTTCATTAGTTTGAGTCCATGCCGGGTTATGCCTCCTCGAATTTGAAGGAGTTGTATTTTGTAATATACGAGCGGCGTATATATTTGTTTCGTCTGTAACTTTTTTCACAATAGAGTTTTTAAAAATGCAATTAAAAAAATCGCTTTCCGTTTCACACAACTCAGCAGCTCCCCTTATCATAATATTTCCAGTAAATGGCAAAATTTTTGCTTTATAGAATATTTGTGGATTTTCCCAGAAGATTTCGTTTTGCTCTTGCGAGATAAGTTCATCTTCTGCAACTACGTTAAAATTTATAGATTGATCTAAATCTTCTTCATTTTCTAATTCACAATCAGAATCTGAATCATCAAAAATTTCGTCTTCTAAATCAATCAGAAGTTTCTGGATCTCTTCAGTGGTCAGACCTCTTTTCCGTTTAGGCATTTTCTCTTCTGTTTTTTTTAATCAAGTTAATTTAAAATGAGAAAAAAATATAGAGATGAATACGTAAAGGCAAGAAAAAACCACTTACAATAAAAACTGTGTAAAGATTAAATCTCCTAGTAAGGAAAGGGCATAAGAGGGAAAAAAGAGGGAATTCTAGATAAGTGAGAAAGAGGGAACACCCCTTCCCCTCTCAATACAAAAGAGACCGGTCAAGTGATTGACGTCCCTGGATTCTAATAGGAACCGCAGTGATCCGAAAGCTGTTAAAGGGGGGAAAGAAGAGCTTGGTCGCTACTCCGACCAGCGCCGTCCTTTAAGGGGCTATTCTTTTTGGTCGCGCTATCGACCAGCCATCCTCTAAAGGTTAAATCAACCAAAAATGTAAAAATTGAGAGAATCCATTCTGTGTAACGGTTTTTACTTCTTTCTTCAGACTAAAAGAATCGGATTGTAGGTGTGAAAACATCAGTTCTGTCCTGTGAAAGAAAAATGTTCGGAAAACCGTTTCGTTACCTTGACCAAAATCAAAGTAGCTTTAAGAGATTTTGCTTCGAACCATGATCCATTTTAGTTAATGCTTTTACTACTCAATCGCAAGATTATTTATTCTTCTCTCTCTCTCTCTGATATTTACTTTTATTTTTTAGCATTTTGTTCATTTCGTTCACATTTTATTTCAGTTTCTATTATTCAGCTTCTTTTCTACTTAAACTCAGTTTTTTCACTGTTTAAAAATGCTTTGTTATGTAAAAATTGATGAAAAACTGCATTTTTTCTAAATATTTCAAGGGAAGGGAATAGTTTTATTATTTTTATTTTTTTTAAAAAAGCAATAAGAAGAAAAGGAAAATAACCTGCTGCGAAGTTATGAAAGCCGCTTTTCAAAACGCAAAACTGATTCAAAAAGTTTTTATTGTTTAACGTAGATCGAAGAATGTGTGTTGGGAAGAGCCTGTGTTTAAATTCAGTCTTTCGTGAAAGAACGTTATAGCGAAAAAAATGTTAAAATTGTTCGAAAAAAGGGTTTACAAAGAAATTTAAGTACCTCAAAGGACTTTGTTTAGGAACTGTATAGTGTTTCTTAGTACCTGCTTTCACTACTCAGTCCCAGAAAAAAATGTTTAGAGGTAACTTCTTGCTCTTTTTTCTGACATTATTTTTTCATATGGTAAACATTTTTTTTCATCCTTCTTTTAAATATTTTTTTTATGTTTAAAGTGAACAATGAATTTCAGCTTCATTTACCTTTTGAAAAACAATTTTATGTTACGGAAAAAAAAGAAAAAAACGGGGAATACTCCTTATATGATCTATTTCATTTTCAATAGAAACAAACAATTAGTAAATTCAATTATTCAGTAGTTTTGATCAAACGTTTCTTTGAATGCCATGCATAATTTTGATGTTCAATTTACGAGTAAGATGCCAGTACCGTAGTTCCGCTTTTAACAACAAGCTGCCTGCGAGGTCAATCATCTCTAATTCTGATTTTTCCATCCATACAATCTTTGAGCTAGAAAAATTGTGTGTGTGTGTGAACTCCTCAAACGAAACGTCTCTTTTAAATAACACATAAATAACGATTGAGATAGATAAAATGCATTATGTGGATAATATATGAACAATAGTACTATTTGAATTATAGTTATTTCTAAACTACAGTCGCTTGTAGAAGATTTCCTATGGGTAAGTATCTGAGGTTACTTCTTATTTAAAACATATAGACCCATTATTTATTATTATTCAGTTTGTCTAGTCAGATATCGTGGGATCAAGTTTTAAAAAAAAATACTAAACATGAATTATTGCGAATATCTATTTACCATTTCGTGTCAGATTTAGTGGCTTCACATTCACTACTGCGCCCGGAATTAACCGAGAATCTATTTAATGAGCGTAACTTCCACCTAATGCAACACGAGGAGTAGGTACTACGAAAAGCCATTTCATGTCAACTTTTGAATGAGTTACATGTATTTAACTTTCCGTCAATTTTGTTAAAATATGTTTAGACAATGTTTGACACATTATTTAAGCATTTATTTATTCAGCAACTGTATTTTTTATGTCTACAAATTAGAAGAGAATGACAAGCCTTAATAAAAAAATATCTGAATTATCTATATACGTCTGTACTGTCAATATCCTTTTCTCTTGTTTGGAGTTCTTTTAAAGTTTCCTTGGGCAATTTGAACGTGATGAGAAACATTTTTTTTCTGCGCGAATGCTAAAAAAATTGCCAAAGCAGAAATTGTGTTACTTTTGTGTATCTTCTTTATTTTTGCTTGAACGAAGAAAGTGGAACTAGTGAAGATTGTGATTGAAAAATAAAACATTTGAGTATTGCTCATTGTAGTTATCATTTGAAACTGTGAACGTGGAAATGTGAGAAGTTGGCTTGTGTTTCTTTTATTCAATTATCTTTCTTTGTTTCTTAGCTTTCCTTTTGACTCATATTTGTTTCAGTACTAGATAGTGGAATTTGTTGTAATTTTTATGAAACTTTGTTTTACCTTTATAAATACATAACTGATTTTTTTTAAAAAATTCAATCAAATTAAATTTTATTTATCATTATATACTATTGCAATATGTATTTTAAAATTTTTTTGCGGGGTTGTGAATAGAATTTGAAAGTTTGTTCGCATATTTTCTTTTTTATTTAAGTCCTATTTTGTTCCTTTTTCATGATAAGAATTAAAAATAGATTACTATTTCCATATTCAAATGTATGTGTGTGTGAAAAGATAAGTAATTTTAACCTTTTTTTTTTTCACAAGATGTATTGAATAATTAAAAATCTGGCCAAAATTAGTTAAGAGAAGCAGGGATTTTGGCCGAGAAAGAAAAATACAGGAAAATATACGGGGCTGTTTATTATATTTTAGTAAATATCTTTTTTAGCAACTGCAGCTGTAGAAAAAAATCCCAGGTTCTTGAAGTTTTTGCTATTCTATTGTTACCTTTTGCGTTTTATCTTTGAAGGATACATAGCAGAAAGTGTTGTGTAGATGGTAGCAGACAAGTTCTAGAGATACATAATTTACCTTAAGATTTTGGTGGCATACTGAAAAACATTGGCGTTACAGTGGTGAAGTACTTATTAACGTTGCATTCTAATGCAACTAGAGGACTATTTTCGATGAATCAGTGATAAGAACGTCATAAGTCAACACCCCCTCTATACTACCAAACCCGGCAAACGGGAGTATTTTGAGCTTTGACAGATTTAACATGCATTAGCTCCTTTATATGTCGGGTGTACATATAAAGGACTAGTACTAGGGCCCGAATTCTTGACATACTGGCTACGCGCGAGCTCGTGATCAAAACCGCTAGGTTACTGTGGTCTTAAAAAGCACCTGGGGATCACTAAAGAAAGTTTTTAAATGTCATTTATACTTATATTTTTACTTATGTGAATTGGATGTAAGCTATATGGTTTGTGTTTACCTAAGTTGTATAGAATTAAAATCGCCAACAGTTGGCACAAATCTAAAAATGTAATTTTATGTTACTCAAAACATTCACACAAATCTAAAATAAGCAATCTCTTAGAGTCAATCAATATAAATAATCAAGAAATTCGACTTATTCAATGATACAATACATAAAAACATAATACATAAAAATAGCCCGTAAAACTGTACATGTAATATCAATAGTAGGAGAGAAATATGGTAAACGATGAGGAACATATGATTATGCATATTTTATTATGAGGCTTTAGCGCATTTCTGTGCCACTGTATGGGATTGGCTGGATATAGCTTACTTCGACCACTGGATTGGACGTAGGGTCCTGTTCTATGGCCGATCGTCAAATTACACACCATTGGTTTTTTGCCAATGGGATAATTTTACGGATATGGTTTATCAGAATGCAGTGAATGCAGTGCATCAGAGTGCAGTGAATGCAGTGCATCAAAGTGCAGTGCATCAGAGTGCAGTGCATCAGAGTGCAGTGCATCAAAGTGCAGTGCATCAGAGTGCAGTGAATGCAGTGCATCAAAGTGCAATGCATCAGAGTGCAGTGAACACAGAGCAAATGGACCATAGTCTATTGGCTCATCTGCATGGTACTTGTACTTTGTTGGACCCCGCTTCACTTCCTGGTATAATGAATATCTGGTATAATTGTACATCATAAAATACCTCACCACTGTACGTGATTGGCTGGATAAAGCATACTTCGACCACTGGATTAGACGTAGGGTCCCTTTCTATAGCCAATCATCAGATTACACAACATTGGGTTTTTGTCAATGGGACAAATTTACGGATATGGTGTATCATAATGCAGTGAATGCAGTGCACACATTAAAGTGCATTGAATACAGAGCAAATAAACCATAGTCTATTTGCTCATCTGCATGGTACTTATTGTTGGACCCCGCGTCACTTCCTGGTATAATGGATATCTGGTATAATTGTACATCATGAAATACCTCACGAAGGGGCAGGTAAGCCCTAGTAGAACATGCGTTTGAGAAAATACATTCTTCATGCACGCATAATTATACTTTTGTATACTCACAAGTTAATTGAAAAGGAAGCGGTGCCATTATTAAAAAATTAATACATAATTCATAATAGAACAAAATTGATTTACATCTTAAAAATTAACATGTTCATAAATACATTACCTTTCGTGATGTTTGGAAATAATCCTGTTCTGGAAATAGTTCATTAAATATTACTATACCTTCTTTCTTCAAAAGCTTCCTACATCATAAGTACTTAAACAAAATGTTCATTCAAATGATTTCTGATTTTTTAAGTGAATTTCGTGAATGAATTTGTGTCCAAAAAGGTAAACTTTCAAAAGAGAACGGAATAATACACACAAAATGAAGTAATGAATATTAAGACCGGAACTCACATTTTTTAATAAATATTTTATTTTTCTTCTAAATCTAGTATTTTTTTTCCTTTTAGAATTATATAAGTATTATTTTTAATAAGTAAAAATATAAAAAAAAATAATCATAATCTTTTTGAAAGTAATCATGTAAAAAGCCCTACAAAATAAACAGTTTTTAGCTAAGGTATAAATCTCAGAGAAATTTAATTGCATTAAGAAAGCAAAAATAAGGATTAATACTTATGAGACGTGCAAGTGTTTCTAGTATTTTGACGAAGCATAGACTCATGTGGACAACCATTAAAAATTTATTTATTTTTAAAGTAAATTAATCCTCAGTCCGGATAATTATTCTGATAGTGAGATAATAATGAATGTATTATCAAAATTGAAGGGAAACATGATACGAAGGAAAAATATGAAAGTTGATCAACCCTCGTTGTCAAAATCAGATATGATACTGATAGTGTCACAGGTCTGAACCCGCGGTTCTTCATTAATCACAAACCACTTGAGATATTTCAAGACGAAAATCTGTCACGACTGAGATTATTTATATTCGTCGCACCGCTTAAACCATATGGAGACTCTATAAATCATCCTGTTACTTTGACACTGGGAATGCACTTTCTATTTCTTCTTCACAAAAGGTCAACAATACCTCCATGCAAGTGCATCCCCACAAAAATGTACGAGGGAACGAATGAATGGACGGCCCTTCAAAACAGGTGCGTCATTTCCAAAGTTCACCGTGAAGAAAAGGCATCCGGTGAATCCAGCCTCTGTATGTCGGAGAAGAAAAAGAAGTGGTTACGCAAATCAGGGCAAGAGTAGGCTAAACATCTGTTTCGCTCTTGGACTTCAAAAATGACAATAGGGATACTAAACGCCCATCTAATTAGATGGACGTTTAGATTCTTTTGGAAACAATTACCCTTCAGACTCGGATACCTGTGATCTCCTACAACTGACAAGAGAGCTTAGAAGTTGGAGGATCTCTGTTATAGATAGATATGGTATCTAAAAACTGTTTTCATAAGTTGAACACTGCACTAGAAGTAAATTGAATTCTCTACCAATCTGTATTTGAGACTTATCTGTTTCTAGTCTAGCAACAATTTGCCACTACATTCCATCACCTTAAGTCTAGTGGATACTCATTTTTTCTGATTTTACTTAAACCTCTTTAAGAATCAATTTATTTCTGAACTATGGATAAAAAAATGTCAATTTTGTATTGCCTATTTTCAAACTTACATTTCTTTTTAAACATAATAACATCACTCGCATAGAAAATTTTCTAAAAAAAAATGTAAAAAAAATATATTTATATTTTTTATATTATAAAAACATATGAGAGAGAGAAGTAAAGTTTATCAGTAAAGTTGACTTTTTGTATGGGAGAAATCTTTCTACTTTGAAGAATTCTCACTAACTATAAATAGAAAACTTAGAATACCTAGCTTTTTATCTTGAATTACAAATTTTATTTACATTTTTAGCATTTACTTACATCATTATGAAACAGTTAACCAAGATTTGATCGTGTATGATAAATACGAAAACACGATACTGCACATAACTCAACATCACAATGGACATCAGAATCTTTTTTTGTCTTTTTTACTGTCTCTCTTTGAGCAGCAAGTAATACACTGCAGTGTTGAGTTGGTTTTCTTCCCTGTAGGGGGAAAGTAGTCGACAAAGTGCCTTCCAGCAAAGCTTGAATGTGGGGGGGGTTGATCAGAAGAAGGACATCATTTTTGCAGAAAATTTCACCAAGTTGCAATTTTCAATTATATGGGACCATAAAAAGCACTTGCGAAATAATTCAAGATATACCTATTGCACAATGTAAATTTTCACGGTGCACGAGCTACACTCAGGATGATCCAGAATGATATGTTTCACTTCCCCGACCTTAGCTAGAGAAAAACCGGGATGGGGTTAAGGGGACTTGGCACCTTTCAAAAACCTAAAATCGATGAAAATATCGATTTTTCAATTTTTAGTTTAAAATGTAGTTTGATACCTTTGGTACAATTGAGGGAAGTTTTGAAACGATCTGATTATTTTAAACGCAGTAAAATGCATTTTAAATATTTTGACAGCTCTGTCAGCAGTTTAAATGCCACGCCCACCTCAATGTTTACATTTTTTTACTTGAGAATAAATCCATTATTTTACATTAAAAACTACAGAGAAGCAGAGGAATCCGTTAAGCTGTGACTGTAACTATCAGCAAAGTTGTTTATTTACATTAGCTTTGCCATTTTCGATTGCTGTGTGATTTTTAGTTTCATTAGTTTTTAACTTCATAGAAACCTAAAACAGCATTTTTTAATGCTACTTCAATCATAATTTTTAATGCTACTTCAATCATACATTCATTCATTTTATTAGTTGATATCGCAATTATGCCTCTTAGAAAACGTTCAGTACGTGCTTTGCAAATGAATGAAAAGCGATGGTGTAAAGCGAAAGTTGATTGTGAAGTGAACAAAAAATTCAGTTTTTTCAAATGTACGCCTGGAAAAAATTGAACACTGTGGTAAAAAAGGATACCTCTGCTATTGGAAATTATATATTGGTGGACTTTAACCAAGTTAACAATCTTCTTCGAAGTGCAAAGTGCCAATATTGTGAAAAACAAACTTTGAAACTGGAGCTTGGAGCCAAGTTGGGATTTTCATACAATTTAAAACTATTGTGTAGCAATTGTGATGAAAACAAAAAACTGTTGTAAACACATCTCTAAAGTCTGTTCAGACCAGCCATGATGTGAATTTGAGAATAACTCAAGCTTTTTCACATATTGGGAAAGGTTATTCAGCTATAGAAAAATTTTGTATGGTGATGAATAAAGATCCTTTTTCATCAACTACATATGGGAAGTGTGCGAGACGGCTGGATAATGCATATACTCTGGCATCTGAAAACATATTTGCGGAAATCCACCGAGAAATTAAAAATGTGTACGAGAATGGAGCTGAAATCACAGACTTAAGTATTAGTTTTGATGGAACGTGGCTAACTCGTGGTCACACCTCACTTATCGGTGTAGGATGTGTTATAGATATGCTCACCGGATATGTTGTTGACTTTGAAGTGATGAGTAAGGTGTGTCGTCATTGCTCTGTGGCAAAAAATAAGCTAGGCCAGTCAAGTGCTGAATTCAGCATATGGTATGAAGGACATAAAAGCGAATGTGATATAAATCACTTGGGCTCATCTACATCAATGGAAATGGAAGCTGCATTAACCTTGTGGAAAAGATCCGCATCACTTGGATTCCGTTATATTACAGTATTATCCGATGGTGATTGTAAAACGTTTAACTACTTGTGCGAGAAAAAGTGTATGGACCTGACATTGTGATAAAAAAGGAAGAATGTATTAATCATGTTAGTAAGCGGTTAGGAACAGCTTTGAGATCTACTGTAAAAGACTGTCGTGCTCAAGGTATTTCTTTAGGTGGTAAAGCTCATGGTAGTTTGAAAGAAGCCACGATTAAAAATTAACTACTTACTACCAAAAGGCTATTTTGAGAAACAAAGGGGATGTGAATGCTATGAAAACAGCAATATATGCTACATTGTTGCATAGCATTTCTACAGATGCTAAACCTCAACATTCGAAGTGTCCTGCAGGAGAAAACTCATGGTGTTTCTACCAATCTGCGATTGCTAATGGGGAAAACCTAACAATCATAAATTAAATGTAGGAACACCAATAAATGAAAAGTTTCTTCCAAAAATTCTACCGATTTATCAAAGACTTGCATCTAATGAATTGTTAGAAAGATGCATTCGATGTGGAACACAAAATGCAAACGAAAGTTTGCATAGCATGATTTGGGCAAAGTGTCCGAAAGAAATTTTCGTAAACAAAAGACGTGTTAAGCGGGCAGTAAAAGAAGATGTCTGCGAATACAATAAGGGTACAGTACGCACCATTGTAGAAACACAGAAAGCATTAGGTGTAGCTACTGGAGGTTCAACGAAACAACTTGCTACTATCTTAGATTGTCGAAAACAAAAATTTAGAAAACGTCGTCAAAATGCCAGTAATAAGCTGGCTCTTAAACTTATTAAAAAGCAATACATAAAAAAAGAGTTATTAGCTAGGAGGAGAGAAGGAATGACTTATGGCGCAGGCCAATTTTAAAAACAAACCTGTTTTGAAAAAAAAATAATACATTTTAGCATAAATTTGTTTTACTTTATTTTTATTTTAGATATTGATTTAAGTAGCAAATTATTTTTATAAAAGCTTTTAAATTTTCTATTCTACATTTCATGTATTTTTATTACATTTATTTCATGTATTTCATTTATTTTTTAATATATTTCATAGATGTTTCTTGTAAAAATAAGTCACAATGATATTTCCTATTTTTCGTAATTTTGGGCTCACAGACAGGCACTTTAAAAAAGCTTATATTTTTGTTTAATATTTTGAAATTGAATTGTATTATGTTTTATTTTAAAGGTATATATTTATACAACATATTGAAAATTATTACAAAATTTAGACATTGTTTTGATATATATTTGCTGATTGGTATTCTTAAAAATGCATTTTCTCAGTTCGAGTTTTTTCATGAAATCATGGTCTTTAAAAGTACAAAACTTCTACAGATATTTATCAAACAACTCGAATTTTGGTGTGTATCTTTATTACAATGTGCTTAATTAAATTAGGGATCCATTTTTCAATATTTTGAATAAAAAAAATTTTATAAAAGAAAATGTAGCAGAAGTCATGTTTTTTTAGCTTTTTTTTCCATTAATGTTTACATTTTATTTTTTTTTTTTTCCAAAACTAATTTGTTTGTTGCAAAATCGATCCCTAAAGTTATTACTCATAGTCTAATAAATCCAAAAAAAAAAAAAAATTTTGGTGTCAAAATAATGATAATTGTAAAAGAAGAAGAATTTTGAAAATCGGTAAAAATTTTTTAAAAACTTTAAATTTTAAATTTTTTTTTAAATTTAGGAATTTTTTTCATGGTGAAATTGCTTAGTTTAGTAGTAACTGTTAATAATATACAAAAAAAATATTTTAAAACCCTTAAATAAAAAAAAATTGAAAAAAGGTGCCGAGTCCCCTTAATTTATTTAGTTGCTGCGAAAAAAAAAGGTGAGTTGTGCTGGCCAACAAAATGCAGATTTTTGAGGGCGTGCTTGTAAGTCATATTACTGGACTAGTTCTGTCTTCACACATGTATACGCTTACGTATTCGACTCACAAAATATGCCTCTTTGTTTTGAAGCAGTATTTTTGTATTTAGTTGGAATCTATCCATGAAATTCTTATATCCAAGTTCTCGTAATTTTGAATAGCAGTGTACATCAGCGTTTCTCAAACTGTGGGGCACGCCCCCCTTGAGGGGCGTGATAACTCTACAATAGGGGCGCAAGCATATTTAAAAGTTGAAAACTAAGGATTATTCAAAACATTAATTTTCTGAAAGTAAGGAAACAAACTATTTTCTGATATAATAAAATATGAAATACACGTTTACACTGATATAATACACTTATATAAGTATTACACAATGTATTTTATTATTAATTTAACAATACTAAGAACAATTTTGATAATTACCAGTGACCCAATGGGCTTGTATTAACACTAATCTTGATGATTTGTACGGATTATAATTAATTATATAACTGCCGATTAAAAGTTACGCGCTTTGGTCCTCAATACCGAGGTTTTCCACGTAGACTCGTGTATTTTGATGTTATTTTTTTGGGGGGGGGGAAGAGAAAAGGAATAAATAAGCAAAATCCTTCGAAATAAGTAAATTCTTTGCAAAGACTGTGAAGGGTTTTTTATAGCATTCCAAAGCTTTAGGAATAATTTTATGGATAGCAGTGCACAGAAAAGATCGTACTTCGGAAAGACGCATATATGCGTTCAGAAGATTAACACTTTGGCTGAGCAAGACTTTTATATACGTCGGTGGCACATAAGAGGTTAAAGTCGTACATAAACACACTACACACACACACTGTAGCTTTAGTGTGAAATTATAATATTATTGAATTCAATAAAATGTTATTGTATGATCGTACGGAGGGGGGCACGATGAAAATGATGATTGAATATTGGGTCGTGAGTATTGAAAGTTTGAGAAGCACTGGTGTACACATAAAAAACAATGAATGATTAAGATAGATATATAAAATACTCAACATATGTGTGTACGATTAATTAGTGTGGTGCATACGCTCTTCACATTATTCATTTTAATTGCATCTTATTATTTAGCACAATTTTTCTATTCCTACCATTAGTTGACTCTCTGCCTATATATATTTATATCTGGTTCATATTTTAATAAAATAGTTCTTGTTCATTCATTCTATACATTTTTTAAACTTATAGCGGAAGACACTTGATATTAATACAGTTTTTTTTTTCAAATAGTAAATAATTAATTAATGGATATATAGTAACAAACAAAAGTAATAGTCAAACTTCATATACAAAAAAGAAAATCTATCGTTGTATCCCTGTAGCGCTTTGGACTTCTAATCCAACTGAGGAAATCCCACCTAATTTCTGAGAATGTTATTTCCTCATACTACAAGTTTTGATTGGAATAATTAAATTTCATTCGTGAATAAAAATAGTAACAAACAAAAATACTAGCCTTACACCATATTTGGAAAGAGGAAAAGTAAAAATCGCTTTTTATTTTGTCACTTAATATTGTGATTCTCTTTCACGTATATACATATTTACATTAAATATAATTGTTTATTAAAAAGTAACTGAAATAAAATTATTTGTTGACCTAAGTAGGAGTTGTCTTATTTTTTTATATTACTTGTTAAATAATAGAAAATCAAAAATAAATCATTCTTAAGTCAAAAAGGATTAAAAAATAAATCACATTCTTCTTCGAAACTTATTATATTATTTTATTACTATTTCCACCTCTAGTGCTCTGAATGTAACTAAAACCAATTTACAATTGTTCAACTCCTTTTATTCAACATTTTCAAGCTGTGGGATAAAAATAGTTTAATACTCCGCCTTTCTCTTGTTACTGAATTAATGAATATTAAGTTAATGAACATTTAGAGCGAAAAAACTATTCCATTATAATGTTTCCCTATATTATTTAACAATTATTGTTTTTTCTTACTTAAAAAAATTATTTCTGAAAAAAATTTAATTGAATTCTTTTTCATTAATGTACTTTTTTACTTAAAAAAAAACATGATAATGAGTACATATTTCTTTCTTCGTAGAAGGAAAAATATCACAGATTTATATTATTTTTTGTTACCTGTAATGAAATATAATTTAAAGGATGGTGTTTGCCCTAAAATAAAACTTTTTTAGATTAAAATTATGTTTACTTGGTTGTTTTTTTACATTTTATAAATTCTGCGTAAGCAGTTAAGCTGAATGCATGTTTTTATTTTACTTTTAATATAAATTAACTTTTTTTATGTAGATTATACAGCACTGAATTTTTAACCACTATTTTTTTCAAATTGAAAAAAAACTATTTCTAAACAGAAATATAAATTTTATAGGGATATAAACTAAAGTTTCTTTTCTTTGGAATTTAAACTTCCCTTTTAATGAAATTTTGTATTAAGAATTTTTATCAAAAACGTCATACAACATGTGTTAAAGGGTAGTATTTTTTGCATAAACGTAAATTTCATTTTCAAAACTATCGGGGACTATATTTTTCTCATCTTCTAACAAGTTTTAAACTAGAAATTGTTATGCTAATGATATATAAATAAAATACCAGTATACGTTTTTGTAGTCTTCTCTTTGGTGTTTGTTTGAATAATATCAAGAAATATATATTTTTCTCTAATTAAAGTGGCATGTTCAAGTTCACTTTATTTTACAGCGGAGATATGTGCATTTTATTATCAAATAATTCACAATCTCACTTCTCACTTTGAGTTGTTTTGAGTGCAAAAACACTTCACGTAATTAAACAATTTTCTAAGTTAGACAAAAAAACATTTGAATAAATTACTCCTACTATTTTTCAAATACTATAAATGAGTTTATTTCCAATAAAAAAAGTCCTTGATCAATTTAAAACATTTTCCATACTTAATAAACAACTTTTCAGTATAGTTGAATTCTTAATAGGCAAATATGAATAAAATGCTCATAAAAAATCATTCTTTCGTAAATATAATTATAAATCTCATTTCAATTTTGAATGTTAGATAAAAGCAAATGTTTAAATGTATACAGAGCATAATCTCACGGAAATAAAATTAATATTATGCTTATGAAAACTAAGATTATTATTGACGTTAAAGACAATTTTTATGAATTTATTTAATATTTTTCTTTTGTTCATGTAGAATTTAAATGCGAATGAATACTTGGTTTGATAACCTAAAATGGAAAGTAAACAACAGAAATGGATTGAAAACAGAAACGTTTATTTTTAACTAATTGTCGTTGAAGCGGAAATTATTTATTTAAACTGAAATTAAACTTAACTGAAAATGTGAAGAATTTGAAATTTATATGTTTGATGCTGATTTTATATTTAAATGTTTATAAATAAGTATTCAGTTTCTGAAGAGTAGTTTTGTGTACTGAATAAAAAATTTTATATTTTAGAAATACGGAAAATATTGATCAGAATTATGGAGTTGGAAAATTTCCTTTTCTTAAACGTTTTTATGACTCTACTTTTTTATTTATATTACCCTAAGAATGAACAAAATATCGGTTTATTTTCATTGCTTCATTTAAATACTGCTATTTTTTTTAAATATGTGTTCAAATTTTAATTGCTCTAGCTATTTACCTTGTTATTTAAACTTTTTTCACAATTTAACCAAGAGAACATTGAATCTACAACACGTGATGTCTGGATTTAGTTTTCTTTCCATTATTTTAATAATCTTTGAAACTTTAAATAATTTTTCTCAGATTTTTATGTTTCACGATAAATAACCGTATATTTAAAATGTTCTAAGGATTTTTTTCTTGTTTTTTTTTAATATTCATTATAAAGTTCTGAAACTTTTCCTCGTTGTTGTTATATAAAATGTTTGATGATTCCGGGCATGAAATAAGGAATTATGTTAATAGAGGTTTTTTTTCTCTTTGAATTATCAAAGCTAGATTTATAGCTGTTCTCCTGCTGTTCTTTTTATAATGTACGACTTGAAAATAATTTTAAAAATAGAACTATCACACGTAATACCAATCCCATGCACATAATTGTAATAAACATTCTTAAGAATAAAAGAAAAAAAATGTTCAAGTGCATTAAAATTTTTATAATTTTCAATAGAAATTTTATAATATAAAAATATTTTTAAAGTATTTAAAATACATAATTTTTGTGTAAAATTGTGATGCTCTTTTGAAACGTGTATTTCATGTGTGATCAAATAGGGTGCTTGCAAATATTTTTATGTAAATAGAAAAAAATGTGCACAGAAAAAAAAAGTTTACTTAACTGGTGCACACCCTCCTATTATCTTCTACAGATTTTTCTGACCATTATAGAGAGAATGAAAAGTTTGATGATCTCAGTTGGCATTATTTTAAAGGAATGTACCAAACTTTCATGTCATTGGCGAGAGATCTGCAACTGTTGCGGAGATTTCGGGATAAAATCTTGGAGCTCTATATATTTTTCAGGGATGCAATTAATACTGATTAATTTTTATAACTTATGTTAATTACCATAATTTCTTATCTAGTAAGCGACAGGTACATACCACGGTCCAGTTTCTGGAGAGTTAATTCGCCGGAGAGATTAGACCAGTCAAGATCCTGGAGCCTTAGTCCTATATAACTCATGTATGTGTACTATTGGATATGCAATTGCTACTCGCGATTAGCTTTCTACAGGGCCCGACTCCCACAACATCCCAAAATGCCTTGGTTCTGGCATAATTTAAGTTGTAAAAGACTTATAATGAAAGGGAAAGTAAATTGTTTATTAAAATCATATTCACCGTGAGCCAGCATTTCTCAAAATGTGGGGTAGAAAATAGAAAAATCGAAAGTAAAGTATTTAAAATCATTGTTCATTTACTGAACGGAAGAAAAACAAAATACATTCATACATTATAAAAAACAAAGTACACATTCACACTGATAAAATATATTTAGATATGTATAAACACTTTCCATGTATTTCAGTTATTCTTGTTGAGTTTACGCTGTGCTGTCATAGAACTAATGCAGAAATTTAAAGAGTTTTTCAGTTGGTAATGATTTTGGGGTAAGTAAGAAATCAAGATTGAATGTTGATTTTTTATAGCTGCAGTACTTACCGTAAAATTACTATTACTATATTTACTATAACTATAATTACTATTACTATTTAATGTCAATGTATCAAAATGATATCAATGAACGTTAAAGGGTAATCGAAATCCCGGACGTTCTAGTGTTAAGACCATGAATGCAATATTGTTTGTTTATAAACTCTTGGCATTTTCGCCATGAGAAAAATAACCAACTGAATTTTCTGTCTCACAACAATGATGCCAATCAGAAAATTCGGATTCTGTGATGGAATTTTATCTATCCTATTCGAAACAAATGTTTGTACACAGAGGCCTTTTCCTTCCTTGGATAGTAATAAAAAATACTACAAAGAAAAACTTTCGCAAATTTAAATTTGAAAATCGATATTAAATATAATTATTTCAATCTGAGCCGCCATTAATTCTAAATCACACACCAAATTCTTAGCACAATTTTGTGAATAAGTAGTTTTGAATGGTTTATAGATATCTTATATCTCTACGGAATTAAAAATTGCAGGAAAGCTAATAAAGAGTGAATTTTTAATTCATTTTACGAGAATTAAGAACTTTTAACTACATACATGAACCTGTAATTGCTCTAATCAACAGTATTTTGGTCAATCTCCCTCGTCCAAAGACTTTTCCCGCCTTAGGTTTTAAGCCTCGTCTGATTTTCAACAGCATTAACGTTGGAAAAAAGTACGGCTTAAATTTGATTTAAATAGGGTATTTCACAATTCTGAAAAGCAACACTGCTCCTTAAAGTTTCAAGCGTGGGAGGATTAACGTCATAAGTGAACCTCGACTTTTAGCTGTTATGAGTCTCGTGAAAATAATACCCTACTAAATGACAACGAAAATTTTCCACCTCTCTAAATACATTAAAACAAGGGTGGGCAGACTTTTCCAGGGTACTTGCTATCTAATGTTTTTAAGGTGCTGCGGCTCCCTTCCTTCCTTCGCCAGTTGCCATCCATAATAAAATCGTGAGTTTTTTTTAATACTTGTTTCAACATTGTACCCATCTTTTAAAATATTACTGTTTACAATTTTTACTATAAAAACACAAGAAACACAACATTATCAGTTTGAATACGTGAACAACTATGCAAATGACTGCTATATCGTGGGGCGTGAACGTGTTTAATGCAAAAAGAGGGAACATACGTGAATAAATATATCTAAAGACGAGATGTACTTAATTTGCCATCTACTTAGTATCGTTCCCTTTCAGGACAGAACATCAACATGAGACCCAATCCCGGGTAAGAGCGAAGTGTGGGTTGATACTTTAATTCTATTCCAATTCTGTGCTCTCAAGGGATGAACCGATCAGCAACATTTATTCACCCCTTTAGTCAACGTGTAGAAAAAAATTTATCTATACAGATGGCATCGCAGCAATTGCTTTTTTCTCCTACAGCTGCAGTGCATGTGTTAAGCGTCATCGTGCTCTCCCAATGAAGTCAGTGTCGTCTACACATATATAAAATCATTTGTGCTTCTGTTAAAACAATTGCATCGATTGTGAAAGGCTGATTATCTAGTCTATCTGGCGTCTGTGCTCCATAAATATGTTTTTTTTCACATGCGTGTCTTAATTGTTAGAAAAGGTGGTCTCCCTAAAACGTTTTGGCGGTAGACCGCTTCATTTGCTTCTGTAAACACAGTTGCATCGACTGTGAAGGGTCGATTATCTAGTCTAGATTCCATAAATATGCTTTCTTCAGTATGCGCGTCTTAACTGTTAGTAAAGGTGGTCACCCTGAAACGTTTTGGTGTTCCACAGGTCGATCGCGATTGGATTAATGCCCATGCCTGCTTTAAAGCATGCATCACAAAATATATGGATTTATAAATTGTTTGTCGGATTTAAAGAATACGGGGAGTTCTTCCTTTCGAATGCCCAGTCTTTTAGAAGATAAATTTAAGTTTGCCAAGTTTCCTATTTTTTCTTTAATTAAGAGGGTGATTCCTCATCCCATCCAAGAGTCCACACTCTCAAATTTATTTCAGTAAATAGTTTATTATTAAAACAAATGGATAAACAAAACATACTGTATCAAAGATTTTTGCTGCCATTTCATAACGCAGCGTTTCAAATCTTCAAATTTTTAATAAAAGCAAACAGTAATCGTGCATCTATTTTAAGTACCTTTCATTTAAATTTCTGATGATTCGTAGAAACTTTAAGGAAGTTTCATCTCTGTGATTCACAGCCATTAACTGTAACATTTTCAGTCTATAATTTTATTAAATTCTAAAAATTAGTTTCAAACTTTTGTAAATTCAAATTTTATATCTATAAGAACTTCTATTGCGTTTCTAGAGAGTTTGAATTCCTTTACAACTTACTCATATGTGCCTGTGAACAAATTGTCATAATACAAGGAATAGTTTTATATAATTTGAATGTTTCCTTCCACTTTGTGTTTTCAAATTTGGTATTTGATGATCGCAACAAGTACAAACAAGCTTAATTTTGATGATCATATCAAGCATAAACATACTTAATTTTGATACTCGCAGCAAGTATAAACATGCTTAATTTTATTCCAAACACTGTGCAACAGTTATTCTGATAATTTTGCAAGATTTATGAACGTATTTATTTGGAAAACTAAACAATCTTAAATAATCCCAATCTTCCACGTTATTACGATAATTAAAAATGCCCCATGAATATACCTGCAAAGCACATGCTTATATTCGCAGAATCAGATATGTAATAAGAATCGATTTCCAGTACAGAAGGACATTCCTGAGCAATATTCACCTTTTCCTGTTCCTCTGAAAAATGTTTACAAGTTCATTATAAATCGAATTATATTTTTCTATTCCTTTTTATGTTTAAACTAGCTGGTATACCCTTTCTTCGCATGCGCGAACTAAAAAATAAAATAATACAGATTGAATGTAAAGAAGTTTTTAATGAGTTAGTTTACGGTAATTGCAAGTTAAACAAAGAAAAAAAGAAGCTTTATGCATATTTCAGCTAAATAAAAAACATAATTGTTAAATTTTAAGTCAGTAGATCTAATAGCGTATAAAAATGATAATTTTTTATTTATAACTCCATGTAACTCGATTTTTGAAAACACCTTCCTAAACTGATCTCTGCTCAGCAACAGCAAAACATTGTTACACATTTTGGATAATGAATGCTTAAAATAGTGCAAATAATTTATATCTGGATGTGCAATATGTTAATGTTACTTTCTGTTGTATTTATTTTTTGTTAAAACTAATATTCGAAAGCAACACCGTTCCTTATATTATAATGACGATCCAATAGAAACATAGTTACATGTTGGTGTGATAAGGCCAAGTTGGCATCAATTTTGGTGATTAATTGAACGATGCAGAAGTTTATATGCTGTAGCGCTCCTGGAGGGGAGCTGCAACAACGAGAATTGCATAAAACCTTCTTCACATAAAACACAGATGCATGCCAATTTTCATAGTAATCGGTTGAACGATATTGGAGGGATGTAATTTCATAAATGCAAACATAATTTTACATATGAATCTTCGTTTCGCTATCGCCCATTTATTGTGTAAATCGCTTGGTGTTTCGTCCCAAAATAATTGTGTTTTGTACATCCCGTTATGAAATTTTTATTTGTTCCCAAAGTTCGACCAAAACCTTCATCGGTATCTAAAGGAATTTTGTCAGTATCAGGAATTTCAATGAATTTTAAATTTACAAAATTTAGTGCTTTTTCTATTTATCTGGGAATAAACATAAAACGCTTTTTTATAACTTATATCGATTGGAGATTTTTACCTTGAGTTTTTGTCTCAAATCCCAAATAATGTTCCTGTTAACTTTTTTTTTACCGAATTAATTTGAAACAATTGACCGTGCCCCTATCAGCAAAAAAATTTAGTTTCCATTTGATTCATTATTGCTCAACATCTTCTCATTTTTAGTACTTATATTTTGTTTCATTTTATTCATTGGCATTCAAGACGCTGGACCAAAACTGATTTCACTATTCAACTGGCAATACTTATTTTCTTTTCAGGGTCATGAGAATAGCCAACAGTAAATATATATAGCACTAATTAATATATTTTTAATTTTTTTTCGACTGTAAAAAGTATTCTGTTCTACTTCACTAGTAATTCCTTGTCTTATTTTAGGAAATTTTAATTCATAGTAGAAATCTTTTTTTAAAAAATCAACTTTGAAACGAGTTGCTTGATAGTAAATTTACCCGCACATGCCAAGAAAAATTTAAGGTTTCCTTCTGAATTTTTTTACGAATGAAGTATGTATGATTTTTTCTTTAAGACGTCTGTTACACGTTGTTAGAATGCTATTATAAGTAAGTTGTAAGCTTGCGATTCACGTTGAATGATGTAAATTAAGAAAAATGGCAGATATTTGGCCATTTGAAAAAGGATATATTATTGGCGCCCTTTCAGAAGGGGCCTCAACTTTGAAGACAACAAACATTACTTGGTTCGCTAAAGCAGTCATATCAAAGGTTTTTAAGAGCTGAAATCAGAACCCCCAGTAAAATGTAACAGCAGTTCGAGCACAGTTTTTCAAAAGCGTGATAAGTGTCGTCTTCGACGAATTGTACCGCAGATCAGGGACTGTATTATGCTTCAACTGTGGAAACATTTGTTTTTAATGGTGTAGGGAAATAATACACTGACTTGTGATGATTGGAAATGGGTAATGTGTCAAATGAATCCTGCTACATGTCATTTTGAACTGACGGAAGACATTGAATACGGCAGGAGCACACAAATTCACGAATCCATCTTGCTTTACACGCATTGTACAAGGGTCTCGTGAGATTATCACGATATGGGGCATGCAGTGTTGGTATGGAAGTAGTACACTTGTGTTTCCGGAGGGTAAAAAAACAGTTACAAGATACCTAGATATATTGCCAAATCAAGTGCACCTTGGAATTTTTCTTTTTTTCCTTTATAGAGTTGGATACCTCTTGGCCGATAATGTAACTATACATCGTAACAGAAGTACTCAAAATGTGTTATTCTGACGTCTATCATCTTCTCTAGAAACTCCGAAGCCCGCATCTTAATCCCCCCAAAAAATGTGTGGGATATTGTTGAAAGATGCATCCGACCAGCCCACTTGTCTTCCCTCTAATTTACAAGATCTAAAACGCTGTATAGCAGTGCTTCTCAAACTGTGGGGTGCGCCCCCCTGGGGAGGCGCGATAACCTTACGAGGGGGGCGCGAGCATATCGAAAATAAAAGATTTAAAAATATTTAATTTACTGGAATGAAGTAAAACAAAATACTTTCAGACATAATAAAAAATGCACTTTTACTCTGATATAATTTATAGGCGCACGCGCGATATTAAGTCATTAAAAATAAAAACTTCTTCAATGCCTAATAGACTATCTTTGATCCTATAACCAAACAAAAAAACTTTTATTTGATTTTCTGTAATCCAATGATGAGAGATCTTTTTATTACGCTTCCTTTTTAATCCTAACATACTACTCATTCAGAGAAAAAACAGATCCCGTACCCAGAATCGAAAAAAATTAGGAACATAAAAAATTCATCACTGTCATTATTTTTGAAATACTGCACATTATAGCTGTAATCTGTTTGACCTTCTAAGTTATTGGTACAGTTACTTATGACCCCTCTCTTATGTGTTTGTTTCTCATTTAGGGAAGTTGTAAGTAATGTATTTCTCTGTTGCGCTTTTTTCCATGAAAAGAGTTTTATGATATTTGGAAAACCACGGAGAATATTTAGGAGTATTCTAAAATATATAAAGCACAACGAAAAACGTTTTACAAAATTTTTTATTAGTAACATACATATTATCATAATGAATACACTTTTTACCTGGAAGTGGTCACGCGGGACACAAAGATTACGAAATCGTTAATTCTGGCAAAACTGTTTATTTGTTAACAAAGAAAAATTGAAAAGTCCTTGAAAGTAGGTAAGTATATTTTCTCATAGTTAAATTATTCACTGGAATTACGATTTTTATTGTGTAATATAAAAATAATTATAAAAAAAGGATTGGGGTGACTCAAAAACCCCGCTGGACCATTAGTATCGAGTGCGCGCCTGCTCCAGGGTTAAAACATGTTGAAGTCTTTTCGCTTTAAATATTAAAAATAATACAATTATTCTTCATCGGAATTTTATATTATTGTTCATTATTTAACATCAATTATAAATGCTAATTCTGTGAGGCTTAAAATTAAAATTCGCTTACAGCTAATTATAATTTGAGCAATCATTTTTAAAAAAAACATTTGACATTTTTGTAAACATTGTCGCGCCCTTACTGTTCTTGCAATACAGCTATTATATCAAGATTGTTTTATTTTCTTATAAATGAACTCGTGCAAACGGGTACTTCAGCCTGTATACTTTTAATGTAAGTGCTCCATAGTAGTTTATAACTAATTCATTATTACTAAATTAAGAACAAGTTTAATAAATATTAATGACTTCCATGGGCTTGTCTTGGAAAGCAAATAGTTTTTATAAGGAATGCTTATGATTAGAAATTGACCCTCTGAGTTCTTTTTCTATATTTAGCAGATATCTATATTTTGTCTTGTAAGCAGCCACCGCATTTTGCAATATGTTCAATTTAAAAATTAGAGAAAGGAAAAATAACACACATAATAATTATCCTATTATATTATTTATTTATTTATTACTTAAAAGTAGTATACAAAATTTAATTCTTATGTTACTAATTTATATGGTTTATAATTAAGATCTCGTATTGTAATTAGCTTTAGCGTCAAGTGCATTATTATTGCATTTAGTGCATTATTAATGTATAAGAGGGGCGCGATAAAATTTGAGATCGAAAAGGGGGGCGCCAGTATTGAAAGTTTGAGAAGCACTGCTGTATAGCCAACGCAGGAATTATTCTTTTTTATGTAAATGCACTCCTGAAGCATGCAGACTCGATGCCTTAAAAGCAGAGCTGTTATCAGTGCAAATGGTGGTTCAATAAAATGTTGATCTTTGGTTTTTAATTATTTCACCAGTGTGTGTAACACCTCGTTATCAAACTATTTATACTAACATAAATAGTTTTAGAAAGGACCATGACATTTTGTTTCTCAGAGCCTTGAATGAAGCCAACACTATCAGTATCAGTTAAAGAAATATATAAGTAATATAAAAAAAAATTAAGTCAATTCCTACTTAAATCAACAAAATTTTTTTTTTATTTTAGCTACTTTCTTTTAATAGTTACAATTAATAGAAAAATGTATATACATATGAAAGAATTACAACATTAAGTGTTAATTTTTATTAATTATCATTAAAGTATTGCATTGTCATCCAAAATAACCGTATATACAAAATCCCAGTTCAACTGAATGCTTTAAAACGTGAGAAAAAAAAACCTTCTTAAGTTTTGACTTAAGTCGTCAAAAGGGTTGCTAATTCGCCAAGAATAATGCTAACGTGGTAGTATTTGAAATTATTTAATTAATTAGTTTTAATTAATTAATTTTCAGTAATAATAATTAAATTATTGTATTGTCATCCAAAATAATCATGTTCATAAAATTATGGCTCAACTGAGTGCTTTAAAATGTATTTCCTTAACGATTGAATATCCCCCAAGATAAATAAATAAATATATAGAGAGTGTGAGCTAATAGTGTAAGAATTGAAAAAAAATAGGTAAAGGAGTGGGAGAGAATAAGTATCGCATATTAATTCAGAATGGACTTTTTTATGTCGACCGCAAACTTTTCTCTTTCGGCAAGTGCGAAAAATATAGCCACGTGAAGGATAAAAAAATGCAACTACCAAGTTTTCTAAAAGGTAATTTTCATTCTTCAAGTGATAATGTACAAGAATATGAGGAGTGATCAGTTGATGTTCTGCTCTTAAGCAAAAATGTACATTTAGTCCTCTTTACACCAAACAAACGCACAGGGTATGCGTTCTAAAGTGTATAATTAACTAAATTTACAAATCAAACGTATAATAAAAATAAATATATGTATTTCTTTCTAATTGTGTTAAAATGAGACAAAGTAAACATTAAAATATAAATTATTAAACTTCACATACATTTTGCTATAATATATACATATACATGTTATTTCAGTAAAATTATATATATTAACTCAATTTGTACAAAAAAGATGAATTATTTTTAAATCTTGCAATAGTAAAAAATAAGCTGTATTTAGAAAAAAACGCAGTAATCTCCTTGGATTTAAATTTTGCCGGATGAAGGATTAAGAAATTATATATATTCTTTTATAATTTTTTATAGCTCTTTTGTAAAGCTTTTTATTAATTTTTAAATATTGAATGCCATACCAATGAGTATATTTTATCATGTTTAAGCTTTCTACATACCCAAAATGACGTTATTAACTTGACGGTTTAATCTGTCTTAAAACAAATCCATTTAACTTCTTAAATTACAAACAAAAAATGTTCGTAATTTAAATAGTGTAATTTCGATAAGAAAAAAAAAATGCTTATACTTTAAAAAAGGAAACAACATTTAAAATATTTTCCGAAGACACGCAAATACAAAAAATGTCACATAAAATAAATAAGAAAATGAATTGGGAATTAGTTCCTTTAATCCTTCGAAAATTTCTAGAAAATATGTAGCTCATCTTTTGGGGTTTTTTTTATAACAGCTCAACTTTTCTGATAATCTTCTTCAAGTGCTTAATTGACCTTAGAAATCCCTCCTCTTTTTTTGAACTCTTTTAGTCTCAATAATTCTGACACGCATTTCTTAAAAAAATTATTCGTGTTGATGATATTAATTTTATTCTATGATATATCTTTTTCATGCTTTTAAATGAAATATTTAATGATATTTATATCAGTCTGCTAACTTACGTAAACTACATATTTCGTCCTTAATTTATATATATATATATATATATATATATATATATATATATATATATATATATATATATATATATATATATATATATATATATATATATATATATATATATATATATATATATATATATATATATAAAATTTCTCATTTCGGAACTATTTGACTTAGAGACTTGAAAGTCATGTTCCTTTCATGGAGTAGAAATCCGCTACAAAAGAGGTTTTGCAAAAACTAATATCTAAAGAACAATTGTTAAGGGTGGTGAACAAATTGGTGTGAAAAACATTACCGTGTTTTTTTGTACTATTAACCCTACATACTTGAAATGCAGCAGGCACATTCCTTTCATAGAGTAGGGCTTCTCGAAGAATGGGTTTTGCAAATATCAACACTTAAAGTGGTTGGAAGGGTTAAGGAGTGTTATAGATTAACATTTTGTTTTTGAGCTGTTAGACCCACATACTTGAAATTTGGTGAACATGTCTCTGTTGTTGTATAAAGATCCGCTTCCACGGAAAAAGACTCTTATGAGGAGGAATTATTGGGGCGTATTGATACATAATTTTTCCTGTTTTCAAACCACTAGACCTATAGTAATGAAATTATTATTCTTGTATCTTTTGTTGAATAGAGATCCACTAACAATGGATTTTAAAGAAATTCACTTCTGGGGAAAAGAGGTAACTTACTGAGATTTAATGATAATAAAAATAATAATATTCTCCCCTTTGTAACTACTATATCCACAGTAATGAAATTTGCTGAATTGAAATATCTTACGAAAATTGAAGTTTTGAACTAAAGGATTTAGACTTAAAATTTGCCATTGATGTTTATTTTTTTGAGCAGAGATCAGAAAAAGCTAGTTTTCGTAAATCTCCTGGGGGTAAGTTGCGGGAGCATAAAAAATATTTCTTCTTCAATTCCTATCATTTTGAAATCAAGTGGTGAGAGTTTCAATATAACCGAATGCTTAATTCCAGGACTTAGAAACCAATAATTTACATACATATAAAATGTATGTATTCGTACACCATGGCTAATATTTATTACTTTTTTAAAATATGATTAGGAATTTTTCTACTTTTATTTATTAAAAAACAAGCATCTAACTTATTTTATTTTATTACTTCTTAAATTTATAAGGCTTAAATTTGTAATATGTTATGCTGGTAGTCTACCTACGAGTAAAAAAATGAATTCAATGGATTTTGCGATGAAATAAAAAATATTCAATAAACAACAAAATTTATTATTTATTTTTTTTGTCTGACTAAAAGCATTCTGTAAACACAAAACCGAAATAATGAAATATTTATCAATATTATTCAGCAGACGCTCAACTGATACAATTAAAACGCAAAACTCAAATTATATAACACAAAATTAACGCTAGTTTTTAACATATATTCTTAAAAGGCAATGTGCGAAATTTTCAATGACTTAACTTAAACGCCTAAAGCGAAATATAAATTTTATGGTTGGCATAAAGTACAAGGAATTGCAATACATATACCGCCTTTATAATCCTATTGCACCCAATGATTGCAATTTCTATCTTGCCATCATCTTCTTCCTTAGTCACGTACCATCGTTTCCACAATCATGAAATGGCATTAACGTTTATACGTGCTTGTGTAATGAACGTGAATAGTTAAGATATTTTATCATTTATAATGCATAGCCAAATCTTAGAACTCTCAAGAAATGTTTATGCTCAGCTTAATTTTATAAATTAGTTTGAAATTCTCATTTAAAGTGTGTGTTACATTTTTACAAATTTAAAGAGAACGCAAATGTATTCTTAAAGGAAACCCATTTCGAAAATTTTTTTGTAAGTATGAAAAAAAGGTGGAACATTACAACTATTAAATTCATTAATACATTAAGAAAAATATTGCTAAAATATTTCTGCAGATAGAACAAAGAGTATTTTATTTTTTATTTATTTATTTTTTTAATTTTACACTTCTATGAGGTAATGCTTTGTTTTTGAGAAAAATAAAGATTCACAAATTTTTTTTTTAAAATCTTATATGAGGAATACTTATAATAAAATCAGTTTAAATGGTAGCTCAATCTCTAAGATCAAATTAAAGATTTGTGGAAGTTTCCTAAATTTTTGGTTAGAAGAAATTTAATGAAACTAAAACATTGCCATTTTATAAGAATCATCAACAATTTTTCAGTAATAACTTCATTTAAAATTTCATATTCTAATCACATTAACTTAAAAGAAATAAATCAGCAGACGATTTAAATTGCCTCAAAGAGTTTTCAATTAGATTGCCGTTAACTTATTTTAAGCCGGCTCAAGTTCATGGTGGTTGAGTGAGAATTTTCAATAGCTGCAACAGTATTTTATAAGTTTAACAGTGGTTATTTCTCATTGGAAATATTCAGATAGTATTAATTATTCTACGCACAACATATAAGTATTTTGATCAGAGAAATTGTACTACTACTCATCCAAGGAAGTTTTCTGAAAGAATAAAAAGCTAATATCAATAAATTTTTCAATACTAACAAAAATTACAGATTCTATCTTCACCGCCTTGTGCATACTACAAAATGTTACTAAAATAATAATTACATCTGAAACACATGCGGAGTGTTAAAATTTATAGTTAAAATAAATTTATTTTGAAAAATTTATAATACGTTTGTCAACAGTCAGTATTAATATATATTTTTTTTAATTTCCCAGTATGGACAAATTGTACTAATTGTATACTGAGCTTTTCGGAAAGATTTTTGTCTTCTGTTTGGTTAAAAGTGAAAAAGCTTTTTCTTGTAAAATGAATGAATATTTTATAGAATTGTATTTTTGCATTCTGGCATAATACATTTTACAATTTTTCTAGTATACCATAAAACTTCTGATACTGCTTGTAAGAAACAGATACAAGACATTTTTGATGTCCACACTTGATTTAAAGATTTTGTCGTGTATAAAATATTTAGAGACCGGAATGATGCATACATAGAATATCAGAAGAATATGGTGTGGTGTAATAGTACGTCCACTATTCAAACTCTAAAATCTTTCAATTAGTTACCAAACTGGTATTAGAATGCGCATCTTGATAGAGCCTTATTTTTTTATATTGGTCATTCCGAGCATTTGGAGGAATCCTTCAATTACGTCCAGATGATGAAAGTATACATTAACGTTGGTTATGTTATAGCCCGTTAGAAATTTAAAAAAAAACCCTTTGAAGTATACCCAGATTACAGGAAGCGTCAGGTCCCTATTATCATATTTTATTAATGAATATCAGATTACACGGAATTTGAACCGGTTCATATTTTTATTCCCTGGCCAACTGCGTTTAATAATGTTGTGCACAGCCCATTTTTTGCCTCAATAATGATTATTCGCTACAAAAATGGATATATATTATTTTTTTGACATTTGAAAAACGAAGAACGAAAAGCAAATTTTGTTCTGTAACATCATGTGAAACCTAAATTTCGAGATTTTAAATTAAACTAAGGCATTTCAACTGATAATGAAGGGTCGAATTCCCTCACAGACGTCTAAGTTCTTATACACCGTTTTGTAACAAATCTTCAACATCAAAATGGCTGGAAAGAAAATTTTCATCCAATTCTGACACTAAAGTTCTCTCAATACATCTTCCCCATAAAAACTTAAATACCGGAAATTCTAGGATATATACCGCACACTTTTAACTTGATAAGTAACATCGAAATTTACAAGTGCGCGTTATACGCCGGGCACAGAAATGATAGCTTTAAAAACAATGAGATGAGCATGGACAAAAATTAGAATTCTACATGTATCGAAATACAACTTACTTAAGGTGCCCAACAACGTTCGGAACCGTGATTTTGCAAAGTGCATAAATAGATAATTTTTATGATATTTAGTGTCACTTAGATTAGAATATCTGCATAAAACTGTTTTAAGGAGATTTTGACAAAAAGTTATTTAAATACAATATTTCGGCAAAAAATTAACTTAGAATAATCATTTTTCGAATGTTCCCGCTTTGTGAAAAATGCTTCTATTAAAGTAATATTTTGCCTGTATATAGCTCAGACCTTTCTACATAGGCTCAACTAGAATTTTTTAAATATATAACATAGAAGTGGGTTTATTCATATTATACGACAACAGAGGGAAGCAATTTTAAGAAAAAAACTCCAATAGTTATTTCAATTGGTGGTAACTCTGAAAATAATGTGCATATTCCGAAAATTCTAGTTGAGCCTCTGTAGAGAGTTCTGAGCTATATACAGGCAAAATATTATTATACTAGAACAGTTTTCCACTAAAGGAGAATATTTGGAAAAAAAGATTATTCTTAGTTAAATTTTGTCAAAATATTATATTTAATTAATTTTTCTTTGTCAAAATCTCCTTAAAACAATTTTATGCATGTATTCTAATTTAAATGACACTAAATATCACGAAAATTATCCATTTATGCGCTTTTTTAAAATCACTGTTCCAAACGTAGTCGGATACCCTAAAATAAATGAAACATTTTATGAACTTAAAGATTTGCAGAGAGTTCTAGATTTATACTATTTTTTCAAAAGCCTGGGAAAATATTTTGAATAAAGGATCTTATATATATATATATATATAACATAAGAGCATGCATACGTGTAGTTCAGATTTCTTTGTAAAATTGGGGTGCCCGTTATACGGCGAATATACCTCCAAATTAAAAAAAATTAGGTATGGGCTTGAAAGTATGGGTACGCGTTTTAGGGCGATGCACGATATACGCTGGATTTTACGGTATATATATATATATATATATATATATATATATATATATATATATATATATATATATATATATATATATATATATATATATATATGATTGACTGATGTTTATTTTATCGATAGTTAAAAAGTAAAACATGTGAAAATGCTGCTTTTGATTTTTAATTTTCCGTATTTCATAGAATACCAAAAAAGAAAAAAACTTTAACACGTAATCAAATGAGACCTCTCACGGAAGCCATTTGTTGAATCAGCTGTCACAATATTTAATAACCATGAAGCTTAAATATTAAGTTGATTGTGCAAAAATACAATTAAGTCATCCGCTAGGAAAAAATAAAATAATTCCCCAAACAATCCAATAGTAATCTATGAGTCATCTAAATATGTGAAAGAAGGATTTGAAAAATCCTTCGTAACAAGAGGCGTAACGTTTAATAAGAATGTAGAATGAGTGTAATAAATCAACATTTTATTTGTAAATACGTAACATATTCAAATATCCTAATTAGGCTATTCGAAAAAAAAAATTGGCTAAAATAGCTTAAACTCTTTCACGCTTGGTTGAACATATGTTGTACCACCAATTCTTATTATTTTATTTTGTGGTAGTACACGAAACGTACTACTTGTTTGAAGTCCTTAGAAATTGATGTTAGATTGTACATTCACTGAACCACCACAGAGATCAAATAGCAGTTACTCATGTTTCCAACAGATGTTAGAAGCTAGTTGTATGCAATAAGTTTATGCAATAGTTCATTTTTTAATCAGTTGTGAGTCTGCTGAATGGTATTTTTTGGAAGTGACTGTTTTGGAAGTATAAATGAAAGTGATTATTGCGATATTTGATACAAATTAGGTAAGTACATATATTATCTAACTAAATAAGTCAATATTACAAAAATTAGTACCACATATATGCATTACTAGAATGAAAATATGAGAGTTTAAAAAATGTACCACCGCACTACTGAATGCCATCTTCTTTACAAATACAATATGTGCATTCCTCTTATTTTTTCTGAATAATTCAAATGTTTACTGTGCCAAATCGATTTGTTGAAAGTTATATTCTTTTTTAAAAAAATAATAATATTTATTAAATAATTGTACATCGATTGTCCTGAATGAGTAATAGTTCGTGTTTAGGAAAAAAATAAGTGTAACTAGTATACTTCTTATATATGTTGACCTAATAAAAACTAGGTAAAATAATATAATGTGTAGAATAGAATATTTAAAATTAGAAATAAGTTTAGGTAAATTAGCACTAAACTAAAATTTAGCTAACAACATTAGATTAGGAAAACGTGAAAATGTTTTAAAATATATGTTGAATGACGGTATAAGATGAAGAAGTGTATTTATTTATATTTTCTAACTATAAAAGAATGAACGAATTGAGTCTACAAAGTTCCATTATGCCTAGGGAAGAAAAAATCATGTTTCCAGAGCTATCATGCTGCTTGAAGCGCGATGGACAAAATATGAACCACCTCTTTTTTAAATCTTTGTATAACCTTTATTTGAAAAAGTGTTTAATGTTATTAATCTGTATCAACTTTGTTCAATAATTATAGTTTTGTGAGGTTTATCTATATTTATAATTCTTTCCTTCTAATGCATCATTTTTGTCAAAACTTCAGCGCATAAAAGACTTAAGTACGATGCAAATACCCATTCATTGTTTTCCCATTGAAATACGCATGGACTTTACCCTTCCATTTATTTTCAAGTCACGTGCTATCTGCTATCACGGGCGCAATAAAAGCATAAATAATGATCAGAATACTGATTGTCCGTTCTGCTTCAGACGTCGTTTCACTCTCTGTGCGAATATTTTTGCTACAGGCAACCCAACCTCCTAACTCAAAGTCCATGATGGATTTGAATGATCCTGCAAAACTAGCCTTAAAAAACCTCTGCACTTTCAGGCATTTATGACAGGAGTTTATTGAAACCATACTTTGTGCTCAGTATGATCCTCCTGGAACATTCGATTCCATATTCACATGACAGTCGTTAGATTCCAATCAATGTGTGTAGTAATTTTGCGGGACAATTAATTGAACTCTTGCCCAGTCGCGATTCAGCAACTCTCCAAATCATTCACGTGCTGATAGCCATTTCTCTTTTTTTCAACAAACATAACTCGACTTTCTCATAACCACCACCAAAATTGATTTCTTAATGAAAGCTACTTTCTGTAGCTTCCTTTGATACATACCTAAAGATACAATTTTCTTCTCTGTGTCATTTGATTGCGCTTAAATGCTGATGTTTTGTATAACCCAGACAAGTCCTTTTATGCGAATTTAATGTTCTTATATTTGTCCTTCATGGTGATGTAATTTTAAAAGCTTGCAGTGTATGTAAGTATGAAACAGATAAATGATGATAAAAATAAAGATTAGATCAAATCCTTAATAAGGCAGGTGACCAATTCATGGAAGAAGTTAAAAACCCCCTCTCTCTTAAGGTTTTTTTTCCCCTGAAAAAAAGTAAGTGTTGCTATAAGCTCCCTGAAATGTTTTAGTTTAAAGCTTAATTAACATCCTGTTAAAAGAGTTTTAAAGTATTTGTTTAGTATTTTTAACAGCATACACACTTTTCCTTTTATCTTTATCGTTCTCTTCTTTTTGGCATAAATAGTAGACAATTTCGATCCAGATCCTTCTTCTACTACTGTATTCCCACTTATTGCATGCACTGCCACATGAATGGAAAAGTGCCGCATGAATGGGCAGATGCCACATGAATGGACTTCAGTAAATTCTATTCAAAAAATAAACAACAATAACATGATTTTGCTGTCGCTGACTGCTACTTCTCTTTCTGATGTAAGTAACATTACTTAAGTTTTAACTGTTGAAGCAGGAGTTGAAGTAAGGTTGTTAAATTATTTGAATTGTTTGATTGTAGATAAAGAAATTGATGCAATTTCATGTAGATCCTCTAAATTTATATCCTTTTTTCAAGAGTAAATCTACCAGAAAATCATGTTATTTTGCAGAATTATCGTTAAATGATTTACTTATTAATATATCATTTGAAGTTGAAGTATTATTAACAGTTAATTCAGATGCTTCAGAAGCTGAAGTACCATTGTTGTCTACAAAAAACTGCTGGTAAGTTCTTTTGATGTTAAAATAATATATTGGTTCTTATGATCCAAGACATCTTCAATAACAAGTTTTTCCATCAACTTTTTCAAAATATGACTAGTATTTTGTCCTCTTTTTGGTTCTGTTATACATAAAGCAAATTACAAAAAAAAATCTATTTAAAAAACCAACATTACATTATCAGTTTGAAGAAATTCGCTTACGATGTTTGCACGGTGATGACGGGTGTAATCAGTCATCCATAAACACAAATATTCTGCTCTGATAGAACCCCGAAACAAATGTGCACGTTATTCTAGAAAGACGCCCAGCTAGATGTATCCTGTCATGGTTCTTATTCAAACATTCAGGTCAGTTCTGAAACAAAAACAATACCCTCCCCAAACGAGCATTCCTGCACTAACGAAATGTCATCCGATGATGTTTTCTTGGTGGTAAAGAGTACCCTGTGCTCTCTATGTGAAAATCCGGTAAAAATCAGACTGCAAGCTAGATCTAGACTCGTCGGAAAACATCACACAAGCCGACTGTTGTGGTGTTCACAATGCATGATCTCTACTTCAAGCTAACCGTGGGAGACTGTAAGTTAAAGTAAGTGGAACACATCTGACAGGTCTACTAGCTTATATACCAATCTGCCGCGAAACTGTGGTGCCAGGGACTGAAGACAGCTGCTGAGACATGTCTGATGCTGTGTTCGGCTTGTTTCTTTGGGCAGTAACTGTCAAATACCGGTCTCCATTCAGCGTTGTAACTTGGAGGCAACTATGCTTTGAAGTCTACTAACATCACCACCATGTAGGAATCGTTACCAAAGCCTGGAGATGACACTCTCCAAGATCCTCGGTTACTTCCAGCTTGGTACGTCCACATTCCAAAAAACCGAAAATTCTGCCACGTAAAATATCATCCAAAAGCGTCCTTTGTATCAAAACTATGTGGTTTTTGCACTAAAATTCATATAAAGTACTTGTGAACAATTTTACTTCTTTGTCTGTATTTCTTTTATATCCCCAACTTCCACTCTTGTCATTGTGACGCACTATATGTACCCTTTGGTTGCTTCATGCAACTTCTTTATGATTCTTGAAGATGTGTGCATTCCTTTTACCGGTGATATTATATATATATATATATATATATATATATATATATATATATATATATATATATATATATATATATATTAGAACTTTATTTTCGCGTGACTCTGATTTATCCTTAATTTATGAACATGAGTGTAAAATTACTCATTTGTATTTGGCAATATCTTAAGTCAAAAATATAATTATCTAACTACAAATTAGAAATTTGATGAAATCTTAGAAACGTAGAAAAATAATCCCCAAGAGCTTTCATAATATAAAACTATTTTTAAAAAAGTGAGAATGAATTTTAAAATTATGTCCTTTCTCTCTCTCTACTAAGAAACGGATAGAATAAGAAATTAAATTAAAGCTATTTCTAAAGGAAGGAATTTATCCTTTCATAAAAATAAGGGATTATTTCTTTTGAATGCATTCTAATTCGACAAATGAGCAATTATTCTTAAGTCGTATTCAGTGAATCGTTATTGAATTAAGTTGAAAGCGAATAAATAAAAAAAGACCGAGCAATCAATGCATTTTCAGAATTTAAAGGGACACGTGAATCATCCGTGATTACATGCTAAATTTTCGTTCACGATTGTTTGATCAAGTCATTTGTCATATAGAATACATTTGAGAAAAATGATGGTTGAATTTAAATTGAATTGTTTCTAAAGATTAAGCTCATTTGTATTTGTAGGATGTACGTAAATTATTTACCACGCAAGACAAATTACATTATTCGATATTCATATCCAAGTTAATGAAAATTAACTCTTGTTTTACATATCGATTTGTAAACAGTGACAAATTTACAATTAAATTTCAGTTGTTTTATTTTTACCTATTTCTGTATAGAAAATCAATATTTTGGGATTGATTGTTTTTGGGTTGGGGCGCAAAAAATGTATTTGATAGTAGTTTTCCAGGAATGGAAAATTTACTTAAAGTAGAATTTTATTTAAATAAATTTTACAAAAATCAATTAGAGCACGGCAATCTCAATCACAATTTCTAGCCCCTGCCTCCTCCATTCTGCGACTGCGCATACGTATGCATGTAAATGGCTGATTGATACCTTAATTATATTGTAAACCTGAACACTTGATTTCTTCTCTCGATAGTTTTCCAACGCCTAATCAATAAATATCAAATGGTAAAGATATGTCTTAAAGAACAGTAAACGACGAACAAAAATTATGCATATTTTGAAATTTTTATGGATCCAAACTCATCCTATTGTGGAGAACGGCATAGTTAAAAAATCACAATTATATACAAAGCATTAGCTCCAAATAAATCCCAAAGAACAAAAGTCAGCGGGACTCTAACCTGATACGATTGGGTAAAACTCACGTAAAGTACTCTTAACACTTCCAATAACAGTTTAACGTACAATTTATATTATAAACATGTGTTTTACTCACATTTCTTATTATTATAAATTATATTTTCTATAAAAGTGGAATAATATCTTCATAATTTAAAGTATTGTTAGATAAATTATTACATAATAATTAATACAAAGCAAGATTGATTTAAAAACTACATTTTCGTTAAGATACTCGACTACGTTCGGAACCGTGATTTTGCAAAAGCGTACAAATGGTTAATTATTAGGATATTTAGTGTCACTTAGACTAGAAAATGTATATAAAATTGTTTTAAGAATATTATTAAAAAAAAATACTTAAGTACAATATTTTGACAAAAATGAACACAGAAGGAACAATTTTCAAAATATTCTCCTTTTGTGAAAAATACTCCTCGTAACATATTAATTTGGCTGTGTATAGCTCAGACCTCTGTACAGAGACTCAACTAGAATTTTTGAAATATATAACTTAGAGAAGTGGGTTTATATCCCTGTGTTTCACGACAGCAGAGGGAAGAATTTTAAGAAAAAAACGCCGATAACTATTTTAATTACTTGTAACTCTGGAAATAAAATGAATTTTTCAAAAATTATAGTTGATCCTCTGTGCAAAGGTCTGAGCTATATACAGCCAAAATATTATTATAATAGAAGCATTTTTACAAGAGAACATTTTGATAAAAATATTATTCTAAGTTAATTTTTTGCCGAAATATTGTATTTAAATATTTTTTGTCAAAATATCTTTAAAACAAATTTATGCATGTATTCTAATCTAAATGACACTAAATATCATGAAAATTATCCATTTATGCATTTTTTTAAAATCGCGGTTCTGAACGTAGTCGAATACCTTAATAATGGAAAACAAAAAAAACCTATTTCATTTTTTAAAAAAAAATGATTTTAAAGAAAATGTGCAACACTGGCATGTATCTCATACGTATTTAAATTATATATGTTTTAACGTACGCTAGCTATACTGAAACGAAAAACAGAAACAACTGCAAATGCGGATCATGTTTCACTAGATAAAACATCAAATGACTCGAGGATAAATTAATGGATGATCATGCTCGAAATTAAGTTCTTGTTATTTTGTTCACACAAAATTTCCCCTATCCCAAATGCAATACAATATGTAACGAAGCCTAAGTGGCTTACTCGATATATTGATTACGGCTCTTGCTTCATGGTATTCTATGATTAATGGTATGCTGAAGGATTTTTCTCTGGAATGAACCTCTATACATACATGTATTGAGATAGAATCAACGAATAGATAAAAGTATTGCACAGTGAGCAGCGAAAAAAGACTTTTTCCCATCAATGCACCTCTTTTGAACTTCGTCGGATGAAATATTTCTGTAATTAATTAATAGTTATTTAGCGAATATTTTAAAATGATTACTTAAAACCACGTTCTTTTGTTAACGTTCTGTAACTTTAAAATGTAATTATTTACATGAAAATGTAAAATAAACTTCAAGTTTGTAAACGTTTTGCTAGCAAACAGAAATAGATGAAGGGAATAATTTTGGGGGGATTCTTTAGTATTTCAAACATGCGAGGAAGTGAAAGATTTTTGAAGGTTTTATATTACAGATTATTATGCAAAATGGACCGTAGATAACTACACATCTAAATAATTTGTTTCACAATTTCATCACTGTCATCTCTAAATGGCCAATAAAATATTTCTGGGCATAGCTTTTATAAAGCCGCTACTCAAAATCAATTCAGAATAAGTTTTGATTATACTAGAAAATATAGACGTTTCTGAGTTAAAGATATTTGTATATTAAACTAACTTGTTTTTACGAAAAACACGATAGAATTATTTTGTAATGGTTTTAAGTCTTTTTTCGAAAGATTTTAGCCAATGATAATTCAGTATATAAGTATATCAACTGATTCAATATATAAAGATTAAAATATATCTTCATTTCTTATTTCATACGCTTCATATTGTTACGTAGATTCGACGGTTCGAGGATTTTATGCCAAAAACAATCAGAAAGAAAAATAATCAGTTCTTTAAGAGCGATGCGAATTTATTATCGAAATTCCAATCCTTTAAATGCAGGATTCATCGGCAATATTCACAGGGTAAATATCCGAAGGTCTTCATACCTTCAACAAACACTCAAATACAAATATTTACACTATTTACACAAAACTTGTTACAATATATATATATATTGAGTAGTCAAAAGTTATGAAATTTCATTATTATAATATAATATATAGATTGTAATAGTTGAGCTTTCACAGCACTCTAAATACCTCCACATCCCTATATGGGGAATTAGAATCGTATGAGCTACCACGCACGTCAACTCGTCTCCGCAGCGTGGGTCATTAGTGTAATTAGTATTTGAATCTTATTTCAACATGAATAAAACCAGACAGTAATTCGGATCAAGACAAAGCGTCTATCACTAATACACTCAACTAGCGTGAGTGAGTGAGTGAATATTAAAGTCGAACTGTTCAGCTGCAAGAGGGCTTTTGGCGACGGACCACGTAATTTTGAACCATTGTCAAATGACATGGTCGACACCTGAGCTGGCACCATCCTCTCCTAACTATCACACCACGGGAGGAGGATGTTTCAGCTCTCGACAGATTTAACGTGCATCGCGCTGCCCTACATGGCGGCTCTAAAGTGGTACTTTGATCGAACTCATGACATGCCTGACATGATTCGATACCTTGACCACTGGGATACCGCAGCCCACACTCAAGTAGCAGTAGTGCGTCTTTTGAAATGTATAAATAGGCTGTGTATCGTTTTGAATTTCTTTATACTCAAATGATTAAATTTAAAAAAATTATCTGTCATGATTATGAATGCACGACAAAAATTAAGAGACTTCGAGTGCGGTATGCTAACTATAGCTCAACGCAAGGGTGATTGTATTTAAGAAGTTTTAGGTAATTTATCATTTATGGTGTCGAGTGTGTGACCAGAATGTATAATTTCAAATACTATCTCTCTGCATAGGCAATGCAGTATACCACTAAACCAAACACGTATATTTAAATAGTGATATTTGCGATATCTGCTTAGAATAGGCAACGGCAATTCGCCAACAACACTGCATCAAATACAATGAACAATCAATGGGGGACGATATACAGACGTGTCCATCAATACGCTTCAGCGAAATATCGTAAACTACTGAAAATCGACTAGATAATCTTTAATAATAACACACAATCAGCAGTATCACCTCTGCTGGAAATGGGGATATATTGGTTGTATTCTAGATAACTGGAATAACTTTGCTGGGACAAACGAGTGTATGTTTATATTTATATGTGCTAAAATGCAAATGTGTTTAGTTTTATGAGAGAGAGAATATGTAAAATGAAACTGTTATGTTTTCTAAAACTGCAATTAACGCAGGTCTGTGAAGTTGTTTAACCGTATCTTATGTAATATAGATTTTTCCTTTTCAACAGAAAGTTAATACATATTAGAAGAAGACAAATAACGAACACATTTCAGAAATATCGAATGACACACACATAAACTTAAAATTTACCCACCAATTCAAACTTAATGCAAATGGATAAATGGGAAATTTAGAAAATATATTACTTATTAAAAGAAAAAACAACAAATTGTTGCCAATGTGTTATTGAACCGAAGGGGTGTTACCCCAAACAAGAAAAAAAAAGTAAAAAATTAAACTAAATCAAAGAGCAAGTAAACTGGATAGTGAAATGATAAAATTGATTGGCTGCAAATGATTTGTATAGTTACCATATTTTATCCATTTGACTGTCAAGTAAAATGGATATCATATGGTAACTAAAACATAGTAACTGGATAAAATATGGAAACTATATGGCATTTCCATTGTTTGGGTATACAATTTGTCGCCAGTATGCAAAAGACAAACACATGAACCCGAAATAAACTTGCATGCGAAATAAACTTGCCCGAAATAAACTTCGGATGCATATCTCCCGATATGCATCCGAAAATAAGAAAAAGTAAGAGGCACTCAAAAAATTACCCTCATACTATTTGGGTGCTGAATATTGGAGCACTAAAAATCATTCTTATGAAATAGTATTAGAAACTTAGTATAATCTTTTATTTATCCTATTTTTATAGATGTATGTATGAAGAAAGTTGGAAGAATAGTTATGCTCAAAATAATTTAAAATATTTTATATTTCTTCAATTTTTTTACATGTCCAGCAACTTTGTAGATCATGAATAATGATCAAAGATCATTATTTGGTGTTTTTGGAAACAAAATAAGCGTAAAATACTAAGAACACAAATGTAGTTACATTATGACTCAATTACTATGAAAAAAGTTTGAGCGAGAAATTGCTTTCTGTACAACTAGTACTATTTTCTTTTTCTAGTTTTGAAAGCCTGATTTTCAATTATAATTGATTAAAGTATCAAAATAATAGTTTAGTTATAGTTAATATAAATATTTTCGCCTCAAAATCATTGAAGTTTCAGGATCAAGTGTATTTTTAAATAAATCTTACTGTTTTTTATATCATTTCAGCATACATTTATTGTCAAAAAAATTCTCCCGAATTTTGAAAGTAATTGAACATGCTTAGCTATCATTTTTTTTAAAAATATTCCTATGAGTATTCATTGATTAAACCTTATGTAATTAAAGTTTCACAATGTTTAAAAATATGAAATTTTTAATTTCTTTTTAAGATTCGGAAATGAACTCAACATTACACAATTTAAATAACCATCAGAAATAAAAAAAATACGTTTCATGCACATTTATTTCTTCATTAAAGACCAATCTTACTAACATCAGGGGGCACATAGTAATTAGGTCCAACACAGTTAGTTCTCTGCAAGAATTTTTATCCATTCCCTTATTTAAATTAGCTTACGGCAGCTGTTGGAGTTCGAATGATCACTTTCACGTGTAAAATAAAGATAAAAGTGGAAAAAACCCGAAAGTAATCAGCTTTTTCCAAGCTTTTCAACACATATCTCTTAGAAATGCCTTGTTTTAAATTAGGGCTACATTAAAAAAACACCGTATGTTATTCTTTTGAGATAATTACACTGTATTCATTACTGCTTACAATAGCAATTTGTGCCAATGTTTAATTACTGGAGTTGTTTAAATACATTTTATAACAACAATTCGTTTGGGAAATTCTTAATTGTCTCAATCGTATATTAAGTGAAGTATCTGTTTGCATTATCTGACTATTTCTCTCAATTGTGTTTTTTGGATAATTACACACGCTTTATGTTTTTTTTTTCTAAACTGAGTGTTATGCTAATATTTATGATGTTAATGCAAGTTTAAATTTTGATATTGTTCAACTTTATCTCATTTCAGGTGTCTTTATAATTTATTTCTCTTTTTCTGTAATCTTTAGAGAATCATATATATTTTTATGAAATCAAATCGAAATTAGTTTAATGATTTACTAAATATTAGATTTTTAACTTATTTGTTACTTATTGATTTGATTTACTTTCAAAATACAAGTCCAAAATACATTAAATACTATTCATAAAGTCTGTTTTTTTCTAAAACGTTAATTTAAGTATGTTTACGAGTTGAAGATAGAAATTTAAGCATATGTTCTTTTTATATGCAAACTAGTTATGATTAAACTTCCCTTATAAATAGCTTTCCGCGGCTTAAACGAATGATTGAATTGTTACTAAATTTGGCATAGGGAAAGCACATGCGCTCAAGGAACAAGTAAATAAATTAATAATTTTGAATATAAAGAATTCTACTAAGAACAGCTCTCTTTGAATGGAAAAAAGCAAATTCAACAAAATGAATCAGCAATCATGGAAACCATAAAATATTTTAACAACTACCAAGAAAGATTTATGTACAACAAAACTTGTTCGGGTAGCCAATGTTGTTAGTGTCGATGTTAGAACTGTGCTTGCCACTGTCTTAACATCGACTGGAATGGGATGGCTACGTTAAAGTATTCAAGACCACATCGTACATATCTCGAAGTTAGTCTCTGTTTAGAAGTTCAAAAATAAAGTGATATTCTGGATCTAGTCTTTGAATTAGGATCTAGAATTAGGTAAACTATTCTCTCGCTTCATCTTTTTGTGTATCTTTAAGGACACATGTGATGTCAGACTTTGAGGGAAAACACGTCATACATATAGCCAAGATTAATATTCCGCCATTGGTTCCATGTTACCCCTCGTGGGATGGTACTGAAAAGTCTAAGGTTGACGTGTGTGAGGGGGAGATCTTTCACAATTCCTGATAAGCCTTCGCATAGGAAGGTTAATTAAGGTATCCGACTACGTTCAGAACCGTGATTTTCAAAAGCGTATAAATGGATAATTTTCATAAAATTTAGTGTCACTTAGATTAGAATATATGCATAAATACGTTTTAAGGACATTTTCACAAAAAAGAATTATTTAAATACAATATTTTGGCAAAAAATTAACTTAGAGTAATATTTTCCCTAAAAGTTCTCCTTTTATGAAAAATGCTTCTATTAGAATAATATTTAGCCTGTATATAGCTCAGACCTCTGTTCAGAGGCTCAACTAGAATTTTTGAGATATATAACTTATAAGTGGGTTTATATTCATATTTTACGACAACAGAGGGGAGCAATTTTAAGAAAAAAACCCGAATAATTATTTCACTTGATGGTAACTCTGAAAATAATATGGATTTTTCAAAAAATTATAGTTGAGCCTTTGTAGAGAGGTCTGAGCTTTATACAGTCAAAATATTGTTAAAAAAGAAGAATTTTTCCCAAAAGGAGAACATTTGGAACAAAGATTATTCTAAGTTAATTTTTTGTCAAAATAGTATATTTAAATAAATTGTTTTTGACAAAATGTCTTTAAACCAATTTTATGCATGCTTTCTAATCTGAGTGACACTAAATATCATGAAAATTATCTATTTATGCGCTTTTTTAAAATCACGGTTTCGAAAAAACGTAGTCGGATACCTTAAGGTAAGGTTGACCTACCCTAGAAATTATGTGTCGGTATAGTTGTTGTTGGCGCCTTCGAACGTAATTGACGACTTCAGGGTTGCCAGAATAAAAATATGTAACGCGCCATTTTAATTAGAAGAGAACGCTGATGCAACTGATCGAATGAACATGAAAGGCATGATGCTTTGAGTAGAGCGTTTTAAGCGATTTTTCTTATTAACCCTGTAAATAGTCTTTAAATGATGGTGTGTGTGTAGTGTAGTGCTGTGAAGTTATGTTTAGTCATCAATAAACTTATTCGTATACCAGGGGCACTTCAATTATCAGATACAACGTTAAATCAACAATACAGTCATCTTGCTCTCCATTGAATTCTCGACGACAGTTGTATTCTGGATACTTTCCCACGAGATTCCAATTAACAATTAGGAATTTATTAGTTTCTTAACTGGAAGACGTTCCTGTACTGAGACCACCACAAATTAAAAGAAAAACAAAATATCACCAATACTAACATATAGAAAATGCATAGATAACGAGTTACTTTCTAAATATAGGAATCTTGTTTTTTTGTGAAAATGTTGCAAAGTTTGCAATTTTGAAAACTCAATTACACTTTATGTGCGAATGATCACCCATAAACAGTTATGGTACCCTTCTTGATCATCGCCTTGAAAATGTATGCATAAAGGACAGTGACCACTTATTGCCCTTTTTTTACGTCCTTCTGAATACTTATTAGTGAAAACTGAACTACTTTTTAATTCAGCTGTTCCTACTGTTATTTTAATTTCCCTATTTTTATTTAATAATAGAAACTATATATCGGGTGATTAAAAACAAATCAATGTATGATCAAACTGCTTAGGAATTCTTTGTGGGTTATTTTCTTCCGTAAATGTACTTTTTTCATTAAAATCTCCTTTAAATGGATATTTTTCAATTCTTACTATTATATCACTCTCTATATATACCGTATTTTCTTGAATCTAAGCCGATTTTCTTATATCAATAATGCTACTGAAAATCGATTGCGGCTTAGATTTGAAGGAAAAAATCGTTAGATGGGGCAATTAGTAAGTTGAACTTCACGGGAGATTGTATCGATGACTCCATCCACCGCTTCCTATCTTGAAACTACTATATTGTAGGTATTGTTAGCTTGGATTGTTGGAGGAGGAGTGGCATCATTAAGGCAAGGATCAATGAGGGTAGCTGATTTTAGCTATTGGGATTGAGCATTGCTATTGGTTGTAGAGTAAGCTTGCGGAGACTTCCCTTCTCGGAGAAAAAAATTTAACTATGGAGATGAGAAAACTATTGAGACAAAAATACTAAAACGGAGAAATTAAAATTAGAAACAGAAAAATTGAGGAATTAGTTATCTAGGAGCGATTCTACAAGTAGAAAAGCTTTTTATCTGTCATCTTTGGATGCATTAAGGGCTGAGAGTAGCTGCAGTAACTTTGGCAATTTTAAGCAAAATCGGAAACAATTTTAAGAAGTTCGATAAAACTAGAAATTTCTGAAATATTTGTTTCAGGGGTAGTGAATCATGGGAATGACTTTGTTCTGTTTTACTATTATTTTTATTTGAGTTTGAGGATTTAATATTAACTTTATTTCCACTAACAATGTTAGCGAATTAAATTGTTTCAATAACATTGTTGCTAGAGAAATTATTTTTATTTAAATTTATGTGAGTTCCTATTTGTGGTTTTGGAAATTCGGGACATTTGGTATAGCTGGCAGTCTGCCCGTAGGCTTTGAAATTCATGCAGAAGAGATTCTTCTGATCTTCTTTTATCTCATATTCTTTTTAAAGTGACCTTTACCGCTCTTCAGGCAACGTGGAATTTGATGGCAATTGATGGGGCAATTAGAACAATTATAGATTCGTGTATGTATTTAAAAGTTTATATAATACTGGTAAAATAATTAAATATTCACTATATTTATTAGTTCTCATTTTAAAATTATTTCTTTTAAATTTGTATATCAATAAACCATTTTACACTATTTTCCATTTTTCACAAAAACTAGTCAAAAAATTGTGGTGCGGCTTAGATTCGAATAAAAGCGGTATATCTTGTTGAAATTTTCAGCCGCTAATAAAATACTTTGTATTCACCCACTTCTGATCAAATACACTTTTTAACTTGTAATGGATGACATTGACGTTCATACAGTTTTGTCAAAAATTAATTTATTAATTACATTTTATTTTTTAATTTTAAATTTATCCTGCCTTATTTACGATTAATTTAGAATCAAGAGCAACAGATGGAGCCAGTAAGTTTTTCTAACGAATTTTTTCTTTCCTTCAAATACAGCTTTTACACTTGTAAGGGATGACATTTGATGTTAATATTTTTTTAAATAATTTATTAATTAATTTTAATTAACTGAAATAAAATTTTTCTTTGTTGACCTAAGTAGGAACTGACTTTGATTTTTATTAAAAATTTTTATTTCTTTTACTTTTTCAATAGAATGTGTTGTTATTTCTTTTGATAATCTCAGGAATATTCCGTACAACAAATTTAGGTCAAATTGCTTACGCATTATTTGTGTGTCATTTCCTTCCTAGATGTACTTCTTTTTCATGAAAAGCTTTCTTAACGGGTATTTTTGAGCTGAAAGAATGTTATTCGTTGTTCTAAACTTGCGTGTATTTTATTTGCAAGAGGCTGTTAACAGAGGAAGTTTAGTTTTTTTTTAACTCTATGTAAAACCATTTATTTTTATTCAGTAATATTTGAATTATGTAGCTTGTATTAATTGTAGTAAGCATTTCAGTAGCATGTACGTAAAGTATATGTGGCAAAAAATTATATTTGATCTTTTTGTTTTTTAACTGTTTAGAATAAGTCAATTTTTAAGATAGGTAGTTTATTTTGATAATCTTTAAAAATTTCCAAACTTTCTACAAATAAGCATTTCTATTTAAGCCCTTGGACTTGATTATAGATCACTTAATTTGGCAATAACTTGAAATGTCTTTTGATTCTAGCAATGGTATAAATTGCATTGAATGCTTACTTTTGTGTATTGAAGTGGTTTGTCCGTTTGAAGTAAACATTTTTACCTCTCTCTGTGTTTAAAGACTAACGCTCTTATAGTTCAAATTAATAAGTATATTTTATGTATTTAACTTTTTTGATAAAACTCTTGATCATGTATATATAAAAAATGTATAATTTATAAAAATAAATTTTCTTTTGCATTTTAATTTTATGTTGCTACAAGTAAATAGTTTGTACAGTCAAATTGAACAATTTAATATCAAAAAGAAAAAAGGAGTTATATATATATATTGCAACATTTGTACAGAATGCCGCACATCAGTATATATATATATATATATATATATTATAACTAAACCTCAAAAATAAATAAACATTGACAGAGAACTTTTGCCTTAAATATATAAACTTTCACATTATTTTCCTGGGGAAAATAAATAATGGCTAATGAAAAATGACTTTTCACAATTCATTATACATAGCAGATTCTGCCAAATGGACCCCAATAGAGTTGGGAAAAAGATGCATGGGGATTATTCTACTTGGGCCGTATTCAAGTTATATTCGATTTAGCACTTGAAACGCAACAAAAGATTTAAAGGAATTCATCTTACGGAATTTAAAATAAAAAGAGTATGTGAAATAAAATAAGTATATGAAATAAAAGAATATAATTTACGAAGAATATATGAAATAAAATAAGGCTAGATCTCTTTAATATAGATAAATAAAATGGTTTATCATATTTTAAAATATTTATCTTTGATATACATGAACGTGTACCTGATACTATTTATAGAATATACTACTGCGCTCAAATTTTCTTCTTGTTTTAATCTATTGAAAGTATCGTCTAATAAAATATGCATTTTGGCACTTATTTAAAATATTTTTAAGAGGATGGTGGACCTTCGCATTGTATTTAAATCAATTTTTTTGGTCAGAATGCCATTAAAACAATTTTATGCATGTATTCTTATCTAAGTGAGACTAAATATCATGAAAATTATCTATTTATGCGCTTTTGAAATTCACGTTTCCGAATGTAGTCGGATACCTTAAAAATGTTTCTTTGTAATAATATGATTAGAAGAATTTGATTTTATCTTACATTAAGTCACAAATAAACGGATTCATTTAACAAAAAGTTTTAAATATACAATATTTATTTAACAGCTACTTATACATTAATAATGAAAAAAATGCAGACATAAATTTAGTGTAAAAGTCTGAAATATTTCTATATATAATATTTTCATACTTTATATATTCTTAAAGCATTTCAATGTAATTGGAGTTAAATAAGAATTTATATATAAATATTTCATGTATGGCTTATCATTTAAAATATTGCTTTTTGATGTAAATATGGCAAAATCACCATTATAAAATGTTTAGTAAAACTCATTTGATACTTAACAATTATGCAAAATATATTCGGTAGCTAACGAAAGTGCAAAATCCTGAAAATAAGTTAGTTATGGGAAAAATTCGCAAAATTGAGGACTGTAAAGGGTAGGTATGAATGTACATTGAATAATCATCCCCCTTATAAATTTAATTATTATTATCTATATATACATATAGTACAAAAAGCAGGCAAAGATATCAGTTATTTGTTTTATGGATAATATTATCATGAACAAAAAATATTTTTACCTATAGTATAATTATAAAAATAAAAAAAATATATTTACTTATGCAAAATGACCAAATCAACATACGTAATAAGACAAAAAATAAAGAAAACTGCATCGAAAATTTTGTAGATATTTGTTAACTAGTTTTATATTGCTCTTTATTTTAACCTTTAAGTTTCGGTGGCTTATATGTTTTACAACATTTTTTTTCGACCGTGGGTTGCCTAGTGGTTAGGGCATCGGACTCCAGACCGGAAGGCCTGTGCTCGATGCCCTATGCCCCCAAATATCCTGCAAGTGCACACGGAGTACGTGCTCGTTAAATCAGTGGGTCCGAAAGTCTTCAGGTCTGAATCACGAGTGCAGAGAATATTTTCCTCCCTTTCAGTACTATGTCTAAATTGTGGAGGTGGAGATAGGATGTTTCGCCCTCTATCATCCATTCGGGGAATTTCACCGACCTTATTCATAATGTCACCTGTATAGTGCTCAAGGCCAAAGATAGGCGTACTTCTAGCCTCTTGCCATGATTAATTTCATGGGCTTTGGTCTGAATACGTCAGACAGGTGGCATTATCCACAAGGCATATATAACAGCATTTTTTTCTTTCCCATTTACTTCAACTAGGGCCAAGTAACGGACTATAGTATTGTCCTAGTGGCCAAGGTAACGGAGTCGTCGCAGGCATGTTATGAGTTCGAGCCTAGCGCGTTTGAAGACTCACCGTGTAGAGGAACAATACACGTTAAATCTGTCAAGAGCTCAAACGTGTGGTGTGGTAGTTAGGAGAAAGGGTGCCAGCCCAGGTTTCGTCCTCGTCACTTGACCATGGTTCAAGATCATGAGGTCCGTTTTCAAAGGCCCTCGTGTAGCTGAACTGGGCGATGTTAATATTCATCCACTCACTCTCTCAACTAGGGTACAATTACTGTACAAAGAGATTATAATGCAGTTATCCTTGTCTTTTTTTTAAAAAAAGGAACTATTTCTTTTTTTTTCTGTTTCAGCAGTTGTACCTTAAACGAATTAAATGAGAAAAAACTGCTCAACTGTGCATGTTTTACAGAGAGTGTTGATGTTATTTATAATTTAACAAAAATTTAATTATCTATACATTTTGGGCCATCCTATTATAACACACTCTGTTGAAGTTATAAAAACCCATGGTTCTGGAATCCTAATTTAAGCTTTTTTTAAACATTTAATATAGATTTCTGTATTACTTTTCGCATTCTGATGAAGGTTTCTACAATCATATTTATTACTTATAAACATTTTGAACAGAAAATATAGCTAAATCCATATACATTTCACTATATATCACTAATATCATGACGTTTAAATATAAAGCAGAATCTTCTTCATTTCATTTCATTAAAGTGGCTCTTCGTGTCACGGTATGAAATTCGGACATCTATCCAGGGAGACACATTCTTTATAGTTTCTAGAAACCTGGTATCTAACCGACTTAATAACCCAAAGAATGTCCAAGTATCTCACTTATTGAAGATCTTTCATATTCCGCTTGACGTGTTTATTACCTCGTTGGCTTCTGATCCCACAGAAAGACCTATTCCTGTACCCTTTTATTAGATGCTGTCAGGTTCATATTAGAATATATTCTTTTCTTCTCTCGGGTAGGGACCTTCCGAAAGAATTTAATTGAAAATAAAGAAGTTTTAACCGCTCTTCCGAGTACAGGCGTAAATCTGTATCACGTCTTATAATTAAATAAAAGTCTTTTTTTTTTGGATTTGTTTGGATTATATCTACATTAGAACCAATACAAGAGAAAATAAGTTTTTGCCAAATAGATATATTATCTTTCAGGCAGAGTAAAGATTGATACTTTAAGTTTTAAAGTTTTATGAAAAGTTTAAGTTGTGTTATTCGGGATCACATCGATGGTAATAATGAATCGAAAAATTCCTATTGACTTAACTTGTGAATTCACATTCATCTCTACATACCTATAACAAAACGGATTCCCTCACACATTCATCATATCGGGAACTATCAAACTTAATTCCGAAATTTGGCAGGAATATTCCTTTTAACTAGCAGATATCCATTAAGGGAACGGGATTTTCGAAAATATATTTTCAAAAGAGGGTGAGGGGGCGTTATAGACAAACATTCCCCTTTTATAACTATTATGGATATAGATTAGTGCTTCTCAAACTTCCAATGTTAGCGACCCTATATTCAATCATAATTTGGATAGCGCCCCCTCCATACAATAGCGAAGAATTTAAATAATACTACAGTGTTAAATATACAATACGACTTCAACCTCTTAAGACCTCAACGTATATAAACGTTTCACTCAGCCACTGTGTTTATTGCGCTCAGATGTATATATACGTCTTTCCGAAGTTTTATCTTCTCTGTGAATTGCTATTTATAAAATTATTTCGAAAGCTTTAGAAAGCAACAAAATAGCCTTGACAGTGTTTGCGAAGGATTCACTTCTTTCAGAGGATTTGATTACTTACTTTTTTCTACAACCAACCCCTCAATACACCACATATGCTTACCTACGTGTTAGACGAGGACATTGGAGAGCGAATTGCATAATTTTAATCGGTATTTAAGAGATTAATTATAAACCGTACAAATTATCAAGATAAATGTTAATGTGTTGGCATATAATTTTATGTATGACAAATCCATAGGCTTACTGATCATTATTAAATTTGTGTCCTAAAAATACATTGTGCAGTACTGATACATTTATAAATGTATTATATCAGTGTAAATGTGTATTCTTATTCAGAATGTATTTGTTTGTTTACTTTCAGTATGTTAATAATTTTTAAAAGAATTGTTTTTCGACTTTTCAAGGGTTCGCGCACCCACACAGTGTTATTACGCCCCTTGGGGAGTGCCCCCCACAGTTTGCGAAACACTGATATAGATATACACATATAGTATTTTACTATTAAATACTATAAAGTCACGTAGATGGCGCCAAGTAAAATTGAGAATTAGATAGTAACACTTTCAGATGTAGCTTCACTTAGAGGATAAAGTAAATATGTTGTTGACATTCATTCTAATATTTTAAAATTTAAATTACTATTCAAGTTCTTGACGAATTTTGATAAGTTAAGCTCTTATTGTTTATCTTAATACGTAATATTGTGCATTATTACAATAGTCATTAATTTCATTTAATGGATATGAATAGTCATTTCGCATAAACGTGCTTTTATTAGGCTTGGCTTCATTTTTCTTTTAAAGATTTTCTTTCCTTTCTTGTGCTATTATGTCGAAATTTTCTGTTGGATGGGGATCGTTAGGATCCTGTAAATCAAGCTTAACCCTATTTCACGGTCCTAATTCAGTGGCAGCTCAAGAAAACATAATATTCTTACATTTTGATCTATTGATTTTGTTATGCCTACTTATATTTTGGCGGGTTTTGTTATTTTTTCACATTTTCATTCATTCTTAACTTTGTAGGAACTACAAGTTTTCTGTCATTATTTTTTATTTTGTTTTTAATACATATATTTGAAATTTGGTTAGCCCGTTTCTGTTGCTGAGAAGATATCCGCTAAGAATGGTTTACGTAAATCGACTTCGTGAGGGAGAGGAAAAGAAGGGAGTCATAAAGTTAAAAAATAAAATCCCGCTTTTAAATTTTTAAACTTAAAAACTTTAAAATTTCAAATGTGTTTCTTCTGTTGAATAAAGATTAACTAAGAACAGGTTGTGCAAAACTCCCAAGAAGTTGTGAAATATTTGGTGCATGTAAATACAAAAAAATTCCGTTTTTAAACAATTCGAATTTAACAAGCATGCTTCTTTGAATGCGTAGACATTCATTAAAACTGTTGCTTGAGGAAATTGACTAAAAGGGGCCTAGAGCAGTTTAAACGATAAAAAAAACACACTTTTGTATTCGAAATTCAAGTCATGCGCGTTTAAATCAAGAGGCGAGTGCTATAAGAATATTTTCCAATATACAGTTGACCTCTATATTTTTATACAGCGAACTTTTTCCTGGAACCTTGAACATTTCACCATCTTCTTCGTAAAATATCCTCTCTATAGCAAAGTGTATTTTCTATATAATGAACTTTTTCTTGTGTGATTCAACTTTTGTTCTCCCTTTTTTTAAAGTATCTCTGAAAAAAATACAAGTTATTCTCTCTTAACACATTTATGGTGGTCCTAAATCTTGAACTGGTTTTATGAGACCCTAACTCGCCGAGAACAATGTAGTTCTGGACGTTTCATCGAAGAAGTGCAAGCGTTAACCCCCCCATTGCCAGTTTACTAGAAACATCTTCGATATACTCTTTCACCCTCAGTGAAGATGTCCTGTGCCCCCGTGTTCTAACTATAAAATAATGTATGTTTAATATTACTTGTATGCTTTAAATTATAAAATGTCCTTAAACTTCATTAATTATAGTGTAAATTAGTTTTCTTAATACTGGAAATACAGTGAATTCTTCGACATTCTTTTTTCTAGTTTTCCTTGCAGTTTTTCTTTCTTTTTTGATAGGTAAGATATATAAAATAAACATACATTAATTTTTAAAAAAAGTGTAAATATTTTTTTAATATATAGTGTTTATGAATTTAAAATTTGTTTTATGTGGTTTATAAAGTATATTAAGAGATGAACCTTTCTATAACGAATTTTCCATATAACGAACTTTTTCCCGAGATTTAGCGACTTCGTTATAAAAAGTTCCGACTTGAATTGAAAGCTGCATACGTAAGGATGTAAATAAGAATAGCAAATAAAGACCGCCGGATAACAAAAACTGTATCTAGGCTAACAACAGATCATCATAGAGGAGTGAAAGTTGATAGGGATGGTAGGAGAACTTACAGGACTTGTGAGATAATTCTTTAAATATAAAGGTAACACCTGCTCATATTTTTGACTGTAAAGTTATTCTTACTGCTCTGCAAGAAATATGGATCCTTTTTTCGTCAACAAACCTTCATATGGTTAATCATGCACAAATTACCAAAACTGGGACCATGGTACTTCCTGATTTGGTTTCGTCCTGGATACGGCATCATTATCATTATTTATTTATGTTTAACTTTTTTTTACTATTCATCAGTTTTCAAGATGACTCTTCAATCGTTGAAAAACAGCGGGACGTTTATAGAAAAGATATCTTATGAAATTAATAGTAAGTTGCTAATGATGTTTATTTGAGAATAGTATGCCTAACACACTACTTAGTTTAAAAAGGACAACACAAATATTACCGTACAGCAGTCACTTCATTGTAACATTAAATATAGTTAAAATATAATTTACTTGAATTGCCTCAGTAAATTTTTCCTTGTAGATACTTTTAACTAAAGTTATTTTACTATAACATAAGTGATTAAAACTAGCATTGGATTCTTTTATTTTCTTGTTTTTGTGCACTTATATATATAATTATTATTATTACTCGTTTCTTAATTTAAGATTATTTAACTTGTTTTGATGTAACTATATTCGGTTGATAAATCAGAAGTTTTGTTATTAATACAGCTGTAAAGATGAGTAGTATTCATAATATAATTTTTTCTCCCTACATTTCTTAATTTTGTCACTACGATCTTCTATATATGAGTAATATATAAATTAAAAATGTACTAAATTATGAGTAAATTATTAACTTCATTAGTGTAATAAACTGAGATATAATCAAAAGCATCGATACAAGGTTTCAGCAAAAATAAATTAGATTAATTTTTCAGACAGAAATCACAATTCCATCTATGATAAAAATACATTCATTGTAATTTTAAGTTATTTATAAATAATAATTTTTTTCTGTTACAAAATATCAATTTATATTCAAAATTAAAATAAGTTCTTTTCACTTCAGAATAAAGCTACGTTCTTGTAATAAATTAACTTTAATACACGAGTGAATCTTTTTTTTCTCTTAAATGCACCTTCTAATTATTATTTTGAATCTTTGCTGGGGGATTACAAGAAAATCGGTACATTAGTCAAAGTAAGCCTATCTCTTAAGGTTTAAAATTACTTTTAAATTTCTTCTAAAAATTAAAAAAAAACATTTTAAGTGTAAAACACAGATTATAAAAAAAAAAAAAAGGTGATTAATTATCGAAGCAAACTAGGAAAATTGAATGAAAAAATACACCATGAGAAAAAAAAATTATAAATGCATCACAATATGTCTTCGTTTTTTTTTAAGAAAATAACTTTCCATTTATTACAATGCATGTATTTTGGAATAAAAAACTATTTACACTCTTATAAAGAGCAATATATTATTCTTAATTTTTTTGAAACTCTTATGTAGTTAATAAGTAAGAAAAAGTTTTAGAAACATTAAAATCTAAAGACATGTTTTTTCTAATGGAATTTAAGTTACTAGACTCGTGAAAACCTTTTGGTTTCTTTTTTACTGTTTCTATTTTGTAATTGTTTAGTTATACTTTATTTTTATATCTGAAATAAAATACTAAATCAAAATTTAGTTTCAAATTTTATTTAAATAAAAAATGATGTTTATTTAAAGCAATGGGAGTTAAAACGTGATCACCTATATTACAGACATTTTCTTCCCAGAAGTATGCCTTTTAATTAAAAATCAATAAAATATTATAGTAAAGAAAAAAAAAGTAAAATTATAGACATTTATATCTGTTTCAAAAGTATATGAAAAATCTTCTCACAAGAATTTACGAAACCTTTGATCGTGCATTTACTTGTAAGATTGGTAAAAGTTCTTATTTAAGTCAAATATATTAGTTTTAACTGCTAACTGGATTCCCTAGAAAATTATATAACACTTCTCTGAAATAAATTTATATTTGACGAATCTCAGTATGCTTACGATTTATTTTTAATAGAAATATGTTTTAATATCCAATTATATATTTTGATTTTTTGATAGCCATAAATAACTTTACACATTACTATGTTATAAACTAAAACTCATTGACGCAACAGCCCATGAGGGCCAGGGCCTACTGTGCCCATCCCAGTATACGTGATCATCGGGAGCTAAGGTGCACACACACACGAGCAGGTGTCTCGATGAGGTAGTCAGTCTGTGAAGAGAGACCCCAGTGCTTAAGTCCAGCAAGCAAGCTTGGTACTCCTTCATCGACCAACTGCAGGACGGATAAAAGGCTGAGTTAACCTTGCACAAACCGAGGATAGAACTTCGAACCTTTAGTGTGGAAGCGCGATACGCTACCACTCGACCATTGGGTCTTCCATACTAAGTAATAAGTTTTATTAATTCAAATAAGCAGTTTCCATTAATCTTTCGCTTTCTTAATTTCAATTCAAATTGGAAATTTTGATTCTGAAAGTTAAACTGTTTCACGTGGTAACAATTTTAGTTATGTTTAAATAACTTTCCTTTATTTTGTACGAATTCTTTTTGATTTTGTGGTTGTTACTTTAATTATATATATATAGTTTAGTTCAAAACTGTTTCTATATATCTACACTATTAAAATTTGTAGGTAAACAAACGTGTTTATCTATCTATATGCGTCTATCTTCTCACGAACCGCACCACGCAGAAACTCACCTAAGGTACCAAAAGATTGGGAATGATTCCACAAAGCCGTTTTGACCATTTATATTTCGATATTGCGATTAGTTAAAAATATATTAATTAAAAACCTTGAAGAAATGATTTTTTGGTGCCAACTTTGATTTGCCTGCATTGTTTTAACACTGTTATTGATACAGCAATGACAAAAGTGAACGACAAAAATTGGTTTTCAACCGAGCTGGAATTCCATGACGTTGCTGTGTTGGTTGCATTAATTAACTTTGTTTTAAAAAAATGTCTTTAACATGTGATTCACTTGAAATATATTACTAAAATCCCAAATTTTGCAATATTTTACACTTTTTACAAATTTCTATGGAATTTCTTGAATTTAAATTTCCTCAAAAAAAGAAAGTTACGACTATTAATCAAGTAAAATGGTATATTGTATATATTTCTCAACGCTGGCAAGTTAGACTGAGATGAAATATTGTGAAAATTCTTTAAAAAATGTATGGAATTTCAAAATTTTGAAAATTTTCTCTTTCTTTACTTTTTGTACATAAAATATTATAAAAAAGGCACTTTTCCATTTCAAGGAGCCATGAAAAAGAAACGAAAAAATTGCTAAAATCACCAAATGCCAGTAATAATTAATTGTGAAAGTCCTAAGACAGAATTGACCAGTATGAGGCTTGTGTGTAGCATTTATTTTACAAAATCAAATTTTGAGTGAAACACTAAGAATTTAAGAAAGTGCTGAAATGTTTTCATTAGATAGTATTACTTACATTTTGAATCTTTCTTTATACAGTGAATGCAAACTAAACAGTCTAGGTTCTCTCTCTTATGCTTTTTTTTAATAGTTACATATTTTTAATGGAATAAACAAACAGACAGAAATAAGCAGTCGTTTCAACAGTTAATGGTAAGAATTTTTCTCATTCATTATTAAATAAAAATGGAATTAAATTAACATTTTTTTTAAAAGAAGGAAATCAGTTTTGTTTTTTATTATTTATTGAAAAATTAATTATTTATTAGTAAAACCGTGCATTGCCTTTTTTCTTGGATATGCTACAACAGTTTTGTAAATTAGAAATCGAAAATGGAAATTTAAAGAGTCAGATCTTATCACTGGTGAAAATAATACTGAAAAAGATTTTTATACACGTAAAAGCCTGTTTGACGCCGCGCTAAGCTGAAGGAAAGGAAACTTGTCTGCAAAGGAAAAGAAATTGAAGACATTTCGCAAAAAAATAATTTGAATGACACAAGCATAGAAATCACATACATTGCGCTTCCACCCTTACCCAGAAGTGCTGGGATCGAGAGACAAAAATGATACTTCATTTGGGATAAAGTTATATACTTGAAAAAAGCCCGTGCAACGCCAGGCTAATCGTAGGGGAAACATGCCATCCGATGGGGCAAAGAGGTCGAAGATATTTCGAAAAAGGGAATTTTAATGGCATTGATAAAGAAATTACACACAAACCAGTAAGTAATGACATCGAGAAGGAAAGAGGAAATTTCCATTGGCTAAAAGTTTTGCATTCGATAAAGTCCGTGCAACTCTGAGTCATGCAGTTGCACAAGTTGTGTGAATAAGTTGGCGTGGAAAACTGATTTTCAGCCAGGCTGAAATTTTATAACGCAACTCATTCACTCATTAAAAAATAAAGGCTCTAAACATGTGACTAACTTGAAATATATTATTAAAAATTACAATTTCTGCAACTTATGGTATTTTATACAAATATCTTTGCATTTCCTTTAATTTTTGACACATTTTTAAGCTAACGGTAGTTAATGATTGAACGGTAAATTAAAATTTTAAATCCATTTCATTATATTAGTTTTTTAAGAAATTAACTATCGTTAAAAATGAGGAATATACTTAGTTTACTGTAATATATTATAACAAAAAATATTTTATTTTTATTGTTTTGAATTAATATTTTCATTAACTAAAGCAATATTACTCTTGTAATGTATTGACCGAAAATAGAAATTTGAAGTAAGATCTTACGAAAAGGGAAAAAAAATTACCCTGGTGAAAAGCGTTTTATACTCCAAAAAAAGTCCGTGCGACACATAGCTAAACAGAGGGAAAAGAAGCATGTCTGGCAAGAAAAAGAAGTGGAAGAAGTTCCGGAAAAGTGAATCTTGATGGCAATGGAAATCCTTCATCTCCCACACAAAAAAGTCACGGGATAGAGAGGGAAAAAGTAAATTTCGTAGAGGATAAAGTTATGCTCTCGGTAAAAGCTCATGCAATACCGGGATATGCGGAGGAGATACAGACCTATCCAACGGGGAAAGAGGTGGAGTGAGTGAGTTAATATTAACGTCGCACTGTTCAGCTACACGAGGGCTTTTGGCGACGGACCACGTAATTTTGAACCATGGTCAAGTGACGTGGACGACACCTGAGCTGGCACCCCCCTCTCCTAACTACCACACCACACCAACGGGAGGACGTTTCAGCTCTCGACAGATTTAACGTGCATCGCTGCCCTACACGGCGGGTCTTTAGTGGTACTGGGATCGAACTCATGACATGCCTGCCATGGTTGGATACCTTAACCACTGGGCTACCGCAGCCCTGGAAAGAGGTGGAAGAAATTTCGAAAAAAGGGAAATTTAGCGACGTTGATATGGACACACACACACCATGAAGAGATGACAACAAGTGGAGTGCAGGAAATTTTCATTCACAAAAAGTTACACACTTGAAAATGCCCGTGCAACTCCGGTCCATACGGAGAGGTTACCGACCCGACTGAAGAGTTAAAAAGGTGGAAGAAACTTCAAAAAAAAGAAAATTTTAATGACATTGATATAGAAATCATAGACCCACCAGGAAGAGCTTACACTGAGGGGAATCTTTCAGGACATAAAACTATACACTTGAAGAAGTCCGTGCAACGCCAGGCCATGGAGTTAGTAATACTATATCTGTTGTAGCTTAATATTTCATGTAATTCTAATATATGCTGATGTGTAACCGTTTGTTGTTAAAGTGATGTTGCGTAATTTAGTACCTTTGGCAATTATTCTAAATATGATAGTTTTTTTGGAGTGAATTGGCAATGCGTAATCGACGCAGGTTAAATTTTATACGTGTTTCATTATTATGCATTTTTAAGGTATTCTTCTTCTGGAGAATGTTTTGGCAATTTGAGTGATTCTAAGAATAAATGGGGCCCATAAAATAAGCTTTAGCTACCGATATTGTCAATAGAATTTTGATTATAATTTTATTACTATACAATGAAACTATTAAGTATTTCTTTAATTTTCTTTATTGAATAAAATGTGGAAGAGAAGTGGTAGAATATTCAAGAGTTCAGAGATAGTCAAATACTGATATCAAGAATTCAAAAAAATTAATGCAACTAAATATTTGAATGGATATCTTAAATATTTAATGATATATAAATTACTTTCAGTTCTTAAATAATTAATTTAACTGACTAATAAATAAAATCCTATTTTTTAATCAGAATTCAAAATAGTTTTTATACTTAAAAATACAAGAGTGTTAAAAAATAAGTACGAAACCTATCAGTTTAAGCAAATGCAATTTTCAGATAGGGGTACTAACAATATTCTATGATCTCTAAATCAAATGCACCATTTAATTAATTAGCAATGATTAAAATATTTAGTTAAATTGCAAAAAAGCCTACTTGTTGGTGCAATTTTAAAAAAATAGCCAACTTGGCGAGATCTTATTGCTTCTCCTTCGAAGTAGCAACCCTTCCAGAAGTGCATGAAGTTAGCGATAGCGGAAAAGCGAAATAATCAAAAACAAGTAATATGTATAAAACAAAATTTTTAAGTCAATTTCTAATTAGATAAAAAAATATTTTAGCTACTTTTTATTACATAGTTACAATTAATATAAATATGTATATGCATATCACAGAATCACAGCATTAAGTAGTAAATATTTTTTTATTAATTATCATTAAAGTATCGTATTATCATACAAAACAATCGTGTATATAAAATTTCTGTTCCACTGAATGCTTTAAAACGTGAGAAAAAAAAACATTTTCATGTTTTGACACAAGTTGCCAAAAATGACACCAACGCAACTTGTAATTAGGGGGCAGTAGATCTAAATTCGGTGGGATGCCGGCAATAAAATTAACGTCGATAATACTCACGAGAGAGAAATAAAACCTTAATCCATAACAAAAAAATATTTATTATGCTTAACATAGGTAAAAAATAATAACAAATTAATAATGAATTTAAAGGTAAGTAGTATTAGACAAAGAGGCACTTTAAGCAATGAAACACATTCTACGACGGGACGACTGGGAGAGTACGTCTGCTCGGCATGAGGAAACTCGTAGAAGTGATGAGTTGTAGGGTGCGCTACCAGCGACAATAGCGGGAGTGTACAAGGTACAAACACAACTGTATTTGTAATTCTTTAAATAATTAGTTTCAATCAGTTAATTTTTATTAATTATAGTTAAATTATTGTATTGCCATCCAAAACAAATCATGTATATGAAATTTCAGCTCAACTGAGCGCTTTAAAATGTATTATATTAACAATTGAAAATTCCTCCAAGATAAAAAAAAAATAGAGAGATATTGTGAGCTAATAGTACGAATTAAAATGAAACAAGTAATATAAAAAAAACTCAGTCAATTCCCACTTCGATCAAAAAAGAAAAATGTTATTTTAGCTGCTTTTTTATTAAACAGTTACAATTAATATAAATATGTGTGTACATATGACAGAATCACAGCATTAAGTAGTAACTTATTTATATTAATTATCATTAAAGTATCGTACTGTCATCGAAAATAATCATGTATATAAAATTTCAATTCAATTGAGCGTTTTAAAATGTATTTTATTAACGATTGAAAATTCCACCATGTTAAATAAATAAATCAATATATAGAGAGTGTGACATAATAGTTGGAATTGAAAAAGTAAATCTTTTAAAACTAAAAATTGTTGCAAAAATAAAGTACTTTTTAAAACTAAAAATTATTGATGGAAAAATTAATTAAAATGTAATTTGAGTTAATTAAGAAAAGTAAATTATTTAATGAAAACTAAAAATAAAATACACCATTTTCAAAAACAACTTTTACAGCCTTTTTACCCTTTCCTTCTCACAATTTTATTTTTTTACCCACAAATCGAACATGCATTCGATGACTCAATTAAACCGTCTTTTATGCATCATTTGAGCCCAATTTTCTGTCCTGACGCTAGAAACTGTGTAGAAAAACTTTCAAAATATGTTGCATACTTACACATTACATTTCATTTACATTAATTTACATTTACAACAATACCAATATGATGTGTGGCCATTGCGAGTATGTGGAGAAACTTATGCGAGGAAAAAGAAATTTTACCTTGAAAAAACATATCTACATTCGAAGAACAAAGCAAAAAAGAAATGATCTGCTAAATATATTTCACTAATTACTCCACGAAACAAACGACGCAGAAATGCGACTAAACGATAAACGGCCACGCAAACTATGGAAATGATTAAGTTTGTGAAAAAAATTCGAATTCGAATCGTCTGAAATTAATATGAATACCATCACAAATATAAAACAAAAAATAACTAATTTTAATATAATAATATAATTACAAAAATATATACTGAACAAAAACTAATAAATAAATAAAATTGTAAGAAAAGAATCAAGTTACAAGAAATTAAAAATAATAATAACATTAATCATGGCAACAACCTAACTGCATTTTACACGACAAAATTAGAAAAAATAGAATCATACTGGACATGTGCAAAAATGCGACGGTATAATGAGTACCACAACTGTCAAGGTAACAATCTCAGCAAAAGCTCAAAAAAGAAATCGCACCAACCAGTGGCTGATTCTTTAATTCAGCGAAATATTTATATAAATTAACTTTTTTAACATTTCCAAAAATAATTTTTATAATACGTTGAAAAAATATTTTAGGAAAATTGACTCAAAGTTTTACTACTAAATTTAAGTAGTACTATTTTCTTTGCCTTTAAATTCTAAAACAAAATAAAATATAAAGGTAAATATAACATCTTAAAAAGCTTAAATACTTTCAGAAAAGTAATTTTAAATACCTTAAAATATTAAAAAATGCTTAATTATGCAATCAAATATGAAATTTGGAGACGCATATTAATTTTAATTAATTTGCTAGATGTTATTAAAAGACTTTTCATTAAACGAATGAGGAAGTATAACCATTCACTTGTTAGTATGTGTGTATGTTCTGTTATTTTTGTTTTACATACATTTTCTACTATAAAAAAATTGCAGTTCTACGTTTTTTTTTTTTTTTTTTTGGCTGAAATTTCTCCATTTTACTTTTTTATTATTTAAATTTGCGTAAGCTTACACAAAAAGTATAATTATTCTTTAAGAAAACATAACACATTTAAAAAAGATTTCTTTTTTATAGAACGGAGAGAGATAAAGCCAATATTAAGTTTTATGATTCACAAAGAATTATTTAATAGAATTATGAAAGTTACTTGACTAAATGTTCATTAAAGCTAGAAAGTTTTGATTTAGCTAATTTTCTCGTTTTTTTTTTCCTCCAAGCTACACGCCCTTCTTATACAACCGTTCCGAGCCAAAAATACCGAATTTGTACTCTCTCTCTAAAACACACACATATCCAATAATGTTGATTTTTTTGGAAACTTAATCCCAAGAATTTTGTTGGAACAATGAAGCATGGAGCTGGAGTTGTTCTTGTGTGGAGTTGTAAGTATGCTTTAGTGTTAGGTAATTTGTCATTTCTTATGGTATTATGGATAATGAACTTCATTCAACTATTTAAAAAAAATTTAAATTATCCACTAAAAATTTTGATATTGGAGATTATTTCATTTTTAAAAAGATAATGACCTAAAGCGTAGTGCTCTCAATGGACACCTCTGGCGTCTAAGTACCCAAATTCTCTAAAAACACCTTCTCAATCACCTGATTTAAGCCCAAAGGTGTATATTCAAAAAATAGTGCATAGTAAAAATAAATTAAATTATAATAAATAAAGGAAAATGAATATAAGTAAAAAGCTAACTTTGCCGTACATATATTTTTATTACATACAAGTACCTGTGAGTGATAATTATCATAAAAACATTCAAAACAATTAATTTTTTTACAATTAACTAGCGCAGAGTTAATAAAAAAAGAATTATACCGCAAGAACAATATTTTTTAAGTAACAAGATTATATTGTAAAAACAGGGGTAAAAATAGCAAAACATTTTAAACAATAGTGTAGTAACCGAAATCCGCTTTCCTACTGATTTCTCATTTTATTGGAGCACTCTTTATTTTTAAAAGAATTGCTTGTTCTTAAAAGAATAACACCTACTGTTTGAAAACAGCTGCCTTTCTCTTCAACAAAATCGTTTTGTTAAAAACGGAAGTAAAATTGTATGGCCATTTAGGTGTGAGAAATAATTTTAAAAATACAATTAATTAGATTTTAATAAAAGAAGTAATTGTAGTTATACCATATGTTAGTTGTTTTTGTGTTTTAAAAAAGTAAAATAGTTACTATAATTGTATAGAATATCATTTAAAATTCAATTAATTTTTTTAAAAAAATATAAAGTTATTTAATTCTGAAAATAAATAATAAAATAAATTGGAGAAAATAAATAAAAAAGGAAGTTAGCGCTCGCGTGAATCGAACCCCAGTCTATTGAATGGTACTCTGGTACGCTGACGACCATGCCACGGCGAGGTTGTATCAGGAAGAAAATAACTTGTATATAAGCTAAGCATTAATTTTGAACGCTGTTTTCTCGGAATTGACTGGTCATTCAGATGAATTACATTGGTGTTTTAGTACCCTACAACTGTACTACTTACTGTTACACAAAGTCTCGTCCCCAAATAAATTTCCTTAGTCGTGCACTACCCTTGTAGGTATTAAACAAAGAAAAATTTACAATACATTAATACTGTTGAGATTTTTATTAAGTGTACGAAAACTTTAACATATTTTTTAGTAAGTTTTCAAAATAAAAGTTATACTATGTTTTAAAGACTGATCCTGTTATTTCATTAAGAATAAGTTGCAGATAATACAAAAAAATACATTTCTGATATATACCTTTTTATAAGTTGGAAACATTAAATTTTATAGACAAGACCAAGTGTACGAACACTTTTTTGAGTCACTGTATATCTTAAAATAAGATTAAAATATATCAGGAATGTGACTAAAAATATCTAGGTTTAAATATTATATTTGTTTTGATCTATAATACTTTACTCTTAAATTATATCATTTATAATTTAATTATTTTATTTTTAAAAAATAGAAATATTAGTTTTAATTATTATTGCTACCAATTATAGGACATTTAAAATACAATCTTTATATTAAAACATATAATTTGCTACCTCTAAATTAAATCAAAAATGATGTTTCTCAATACCTAACGGTCTAACTTACATATTTCACGGAGTGAATTTGACATGTGCTTTTAAGGAAAGCAATGGATATTCTCTCATTTTTTTTTAACAAAACAAAATACGTATTACCAAAATAATGAAAATAAGTTTCTCTTAAAATGAGAAGTTATAACTTCCTAAGTATTTTTTTCATTATTATAATGGATTAATGAAAATAAATTAACCTTTACTTTTTGCATAAAAGTTCTATATATATAGTAATGATGTTTAATATGTATTGTGAGTTAAAACTATTTTTTCTGAGGTAGAACTCAAATAAAAATAAAACACAGCATAAATAAAACTATCATACAAACTTAATCAGAAGACTTAGAATATGTCAATATGATCTATCAAACATTGTCAAGATGAATATTTTCTACAACAAATTTGAAGTTCTTTATATTTCTCCAAAATACATATACTATATGCTAGATCTTACTAAAATACATTGCGTAACACGAACCGTGAATTGTAGAATTTTTAAAATAAAAACTTTTTTTTAAAGCAAACTATCTTCAAAGTACTGAAAAATGTATCTATATTTTTTGTAAAATAGGCACACAATAAATAATCCCAACAATATTATGACTTTCCTCAGTATAGCTTGCCATTTATTTTTATGGCTGAAATCCATTTTTTTTTTACTTGTTGAAAAAAAAAGTATGGGAATAAAATGTAAAATAGACTAGACCATTTCGTAAAGGGTTTGAACATTTTCTCACAGAGTGGGGTATTACAAGTACCACATGTTGTTTATTGCCAGATCTCGCATGGACATTGATATTTATCTCATGTTACATTTTTTTAATTGTAGTTTTTCCACTGATCATTAAGAACCTTGCTTTAAATGTTAAAAATGTGTCATTACTTTTTTTCCGTATTGTAAAATATCTAGTTCCACTTAAATTTCTTTCTATTATTTTGAATTAATTTCGAATTGTTTTATTAATTTATATACAGCGCTTACAGCACCATTGATAATTATCTTCCATATTATTATCGTCTGCTTAAATTCAGTTATTCATGTAACTAATTTATTTGATTACTTATTTTATTTGCTGATATATTATCGTCTGTTGTAAAAAGTTATGTTGCTTGAGTTGATATATTTTGTAAATACTGTAAATACGTTTTACTCGTTCGGAAAAGTAATTGTTGTTGTTGTTCTCGTGTCCATGAATAAATGCAGTAGATATCACTAAATTCTGTCGAAAATCTTGATCACTGCTTCTGCTATTCTGGGAGCATCAGGGCTGTACAGGAGCTCCCGCAAAGAGTCCCTGAGAGGGACCATTCCCATTTTTAGTAACTGTTGCGACGGTTGGGCATTTCAAGATGTGATTGGGCGTGAGTTGAAGATCTGGGCAGTGTTTGCATTGAACATATGACCTCGTCTTGTCTGTGTGAATCTTCATGCCCTTAAGTTGTTCAGTTCTCAATCTGGCAATTGTGGATGTTATAATTCGGGGACAGTCAAATTCCGTAACTAGGGGTTTTTTAAAAGTGTGATTCCTAATTCTATGTTTGGCTACTGCGTTAGCATCATCAAGTGTGATGGTGGTGCACTTATGTTCGATGTTTCTAGCTTCTTTGGTGAGGCTATCTGCACATTCATTACTGTGGTATATTTAACTGTAACCAGTTAAAGACTTAACTGTGACTGAGTGGAGGATTGTATATAAATAACACGCAACTATGAAATTGTATGAGTAATTAGTAATGTGTTGTACAGTGAAGTAGATATATATTAAAATAATATTTAAAGAAGGAAGTCGTTCAAATGTGCATCTAATTATAGTTTGAACTCACACAACACAATAGTTGGCGACGAGGATGGGATATATTGGAGATTCGTTTGGATAAGGCATTGCCTGAAAACTGCTCAAGGTAAAGGAAATTTTTTCTCTCTCTTTAATCGGAAGGAACCATGGAACAGCAAATTGCAGACTTACTCCGGCAGAATCAAGATTTGATTCGAGCGCTGCAAATTAGAGACGATTCTCATAGTCATAAAGTAGCTGTACAATTTGACAAATTTGATGAAGAAAATGAAAATTTCGATAGTTTCATTGAAAGATTCGAAACTTACTTAGATGTACAGAATGTACCAATAGCAAATCGAGCTAAGGTTTTTGTTTCGTCTCTTAGTGCAAAATTGTACCTACCACTAAAGACCCGCCGTGTAGGGCAGCGATGCACGTTAAATCTGTCGAGAGCTGAAACGTCCTCCCGTTGGTGTGGTGTGGTAGTTAGAGAGGGGTGCCAGCTCAGGTGTCGTCCACGTCACTTGACCATGGTTCAAAATTACGTGGTCCGTCGCCAAAAGCCCTCGTGTAGCTGAACAGTGCGACGTTAATATTCAATCAATCAATCAATCAATCAATCAAGCAAAATTGTACCAGTTACTAAAGAATTTGCTTGCACCTGACATTCCTACCGACCAAACGTTAGATAAATTAAAAGATGCACTTAAGAAACAGTTGACCCCAAAACCTTTAATTATACCTTCTCGTCACAAATTTTTAAACAGAAAACAGACTGAAGGGGAAGGTGTTAGTACATACATTGCCGAGCTTCGGGCTCTAGCAATGAATTGTGATTATGATAAAGATATGTTGAGTATTATGTTACGCGACGTATTTGTAAGAGTGTTGCGGGCTAAAATGATTTTAGATCGATTATTTGTGGAAGATAATATTAATCGCGAGAAAACGCTAAATATAGCACTGGCTATGGAAAAATCTTTTAAAGGGACAAAGGATATTATGGGCCGAGCAATAAATTCAATGCAAACTTTTAAAAAACACGGATACAAAATTCAATTTTACAAAAAGCCGAAAGGAAACATTATATTGTTCACGATGCACAGGTACCAACCATGCAAAAGAGAATTGTAGATTTATTTCAAGTAAATGTAATTTCTGTGGGAAAATTGGGCACATTAAACAGGCATGCTTCGCATCTAAAAAGGCAAATGCGAAATCGGTTAAACAAAAACAGGTAACTCTATTAAATGAAGTTGAAGATAGAAATAGAATTCCACTATACGAATTAAAAATTCAGGATTATATATTACACGAGGAAGAACCAAAAATAACCTCCAATTATGATAAATTTAAAAATTGAAAACAAAAGTTGTTCTATGGAATTGGATACGGGGGAGCGGTTAGTGTAATGAGTATTGGGAAATTTCAGGAAAATTTCAAATAAACAAATTAAACCTACAAATATAGTTTTTAAAACATATAAAGGAGATTCAATTATACCATTAGGATATGTTACTGTAAGGGTACAATATAAAAATCAAAAAGTAAACTTGAACTTATACATTGTGAAAGAAAACTTAGATACTATTCTGGGTCGGGAATGGCTCTATAAAATTCATTTAGATTGGCCGGCTATTAAAGCTTTTAGAGCAAAAACCGAACAAAATTTAAATAACCTTCTAAGAGAGTATAAGGATATTTTCGATGATAAATTAGGAGAAATAAACAATTATGAGGCTAAATTAAAACTCAGTCATGGAGTAAAATCTATATTTTGTAGGGTTCGAACAGTACCCTTTGCTCTCAAAGGTAGAGTTGAAAACGAAATTGACAGACTTGAAAAAGAGGGTATCATAGAAAAAGTCGACAGCTCTGAATGGGCAACCCCAGTAGTCCCTGTTGTTAAATCCGATGGTAGTATAAGACTATGTGCTGATTATTCAGTAACCCTGAATCCAAATTTAATTGTTCCTCAGCATCCTTTACCAAGATTGGATGAAATTTTGGTAGTTTAAATGGGGGAAAACAATTTACAAAATTAGATTTTAAGCATGCATATTTGCAAATGAAAGTCCATCCCGACAGTCAGAAATTAATGACTATAAATACCCACAAGGGATTATATATTTGTAAAAGACTTATGTATGGATTAAATGGGGCACCTGCTATTTGGCAGCGCTATGTTGACGGACTATTTCAGGGTATGGATGGAGTCAAGGTCTTTATGGATGATGCTAGAATAACAGGGGGCGATGAAATTTCGCATTTTACAGCTTTAGAGGAATTTTTTAAGAAATGTAGAGAACACGGGCTAAAGCTTAATTAAAATAAAAGTAAGTTTTTCCAAAATGAAATAAATTTTCTTGGGCATAGAATCGATTTAAAAGGGTTACATAAAACTGACGAAAAGATCTCAGCCGTTGTAAATGCTCCTGTACCCCGAAATGTTCATGAAGTAAAAAGTTTCTTAGGGTTAGTTAATTTTTACGGGAAATTTTGTGAAAATTTAGCTACTATTGCTAATCCTCTTAATAATTTAACAAAAAAATGTTAGATTTTTATGGTCGAAGGATTGCCAGGTTGCCTTTGAGCAAATAAAGAAGGAAATTTGTTCACCTAAAATTTTGGTGCATTATGATCCTAGCCCAGTGTTTCTCAAAGTGTGGGGCGCGCCCCCCTGGGGGGGCGCGATGAGCCTACAAGGGGGGCGCGAGCGTATCGAAAATTTAAAGATTTTTTTAAAAAAATAACCGGAAAGAGAAGTAAAACAAAATACTTTCTTCCATAAAAAAAATACACACAACACACTGGCATAATTTATATTTATTATCTAGCTTTTTTCCGTCATCAAATAGCTATCTTTGATCCCAAAACCAAATTAAAAAAAAAAAAAAAAACATTTTGTTTTATTTGCTGTTTTTCCTCAATGAGAGATTTTTTTTTATTACGTTTTAACATAAAATATTACTCGTTAAAAGAAAAACGAAATCCAGACCCTGAGAAAAATTCTAAGAAGATAAACAATTCACCGCTGCAATTATTATTGAAATACTGTACATTAGTTGTAGAAAAAGAAAAGGAAGTCATGATTCACTTTTCAGCCAGGCTGCATAGTACGTTCAGTTCAGTTCAGGTTTTGTGGGATATGGAGCAACAAAGGCTATGATCCCCTAAAAGACAGATGTTTCTTGAAAATTAGTAGATGTCAAAATATTTCATTTTCTGGATAAAAAATCTGAATGTTAATTTGACCTTCAATCTTATGGTATGGTTATTATCAATATTAGTTCCCTCCCATCTTTCATGTGTTTGCTTTTCGCTTAAGGAAATTGTAAATAATTGAGTTTTGCGATATTTGGAAAAAGAATTGATTGGTTTAACATTTCTGTAGGATAATTGAAAAGTGTCTGATTTGCGTCCTATATTATGGTCTTGTACTTTTGAATCATTTTAGTTCAGTTTTATTGGGTTTTTTCTCAAATCATCAAAGAATTGAATAGTCCTTGAAAGAAGGTAAGTATACTTTCTATAAATTAAAATATTCACTAGAATTCCGATTTGTATCGTGTACAGTAAAAATAATTCTAAACAAATGATTGGGGTGACTGAGTCCCCCCGCACTACCATTAATGTTAGTATCGAGTACGCGCCTGCTCCCGGGTTAAACTTTTTGAAGTCTTCTCGCTTTAAATGTTAAAAAGTAACACAATTATTCTTCATCGGAATTTTATATTCTTTTTCATAATTTAACATTAATTCTAAATGCTAATTGTGTGAGGTTTAAAATTACAGTTCTTTTAAACAGTTATTTACAATTATAGCATTTATCTAAAAAAAAAATCATTTACGCATTTTTGTATACAATGTCGTGCACACAGTTTTACTCTCCTTACAGTTCAGCTATTATATCAAGAATAATGTTTTATTTTTTTAAAAAAATGAACTCGTGCGAAGAGTCGGTGTTTCAGCCAGTATACGTTTGATGTATCAGTACTGAAGAAGGTATTTTATAAATAATTTCTTATTACTGAATTTGGCCGCGGTAGCCGAGTGGTATAGGTATCGGATCGTGGCTTGCCTTGTCAGGAGTTCGAGCCCAGTACTACTAAAGACCCGCCGTGTAGGACAGCGTTGCACGTTAAATCTGTCGAGAGCTGAAACTGCCTCCCGTTGGTGTGGTGTGGTAGTTAGGAGAGGGGGGTGCCAGCTCAGGTGTCATCCACGTCACTTGACCATGGTTCAAAATTACGTGGTCCGTCGTCAAAAGCCCTCGTGCAGCTGAACAGTGCGACATTAATATTCAATCAATCAATCTTATTACTAAATTAAGAACAAGTTTAATAATTATTAGGGACTTTCACGGGCTTTTCTTGTAGAGGAAAGTTTTTCAAAGGAAGGTTTTTAATATCAGAAATTGACACTTAAAGAGTTATTTTTCTATATTTAGCTGAGATCTATATTTTGTCTTCAAGGCATCCACTGCAGAAAATCCGGTTTGCAAAAAGGTAGGATGTTGAAAATGGTAATAGTATACGAAGTGCTTTTGTTTTCAGTACAGATAATTCCTCATCCACCTCTACCCCAAATTCAAAGAGCGATTTATTACAAAATTGCCTTTTAATTTTTCACTGCATGTGAAATCTATGAAGATTTCTTCTTCGGAAGTTGAGAGCCCTTCTGGAGTATCTTGAAATAGATCCCTAATCCACTCGTAACTTGCTACCAAGCTGTCCTCATCCAGAAAATACTTTTTAAAATTCTTTGCCAACATAGCTAAATGATTTTACATGTTTTAAAAACAACTTTCACATGTTGTTCTACAGATTTGTAAGTTTTAACACATATCGAGCTGGGGCTTTTTTTTCCACATCATTTACTTCAGTAGTGGTAAATCCAAAATTTAAGTATTTTTGAGAAGATCGCCTTGATTTAATTTTCGGAACCATGCTCGTTCGTCTGTGTACTTGTTGATTATTTATTATGGTCGAATGTTTGCTTACGACTTAAAAATGTATGTATGATATTGTTTTAATTTACTGCCGTAAATACTTAATTACCGTGAATTACAATTAACGTGGAAATTAAAAAATGTACATTCAAGCTAGATTCGGTAGCTATAGGAGTATCGAGTCGACCAAAACTGACTGGAATTGTACGAGGAAAAGCATTTTTACATGTTTTGCGCAGACGTCCGATAGGTTGCCCAGACTCACGCAAACGTACCCTATAATGCCAGATGTGATGGATATGATAGAGAGCGACATTGACTAGACTATTTTTCTAATGACATTTGTGCTTTGAGAAATGAATGCTGAAGGAAATAAATCTTTAATTAAATACATCATTTTGCGATCTGTTCCAATTTAAAAATTAGAGAAAGAAAAATAACATAATTCTCTAAGTAATATATATATATTTTAAGTAATTTTCTTAAAAAATATATATATATATATATATATATATATATATATATTACTTAAAATATACACAAAATATACACAAAATTTATATTTATCGTATTAATTTGTACGGTTTATAATTAAGATCGTATTGTAACTTTAGCGTCTCTCTCTCAAAGTGCATTTTTATTGCAGTAAATACATTATTGTTGTACAGGGGGCGAGACAAAAATTATGATTGAAAATTGGGTCGCCAGCATTGAAAGTTTGAGAAACACTGCTTTTAATGTATGAGTGGCGCACAGAGTATTTTAGGACTAATTAATTAATACTAAATTAAGAACAAGTTTAATAATTATTAGCTACTTCCATGGGCTTTTCTTACAGAGCAAAGTTTTTGAAAGGAGTTTTAAGATAAGAAATTGAGCCTCTGAGTTCATTTTCTATATTTAGCTGATATCTATATTTTGTCTTCTAAGCAACCACCGCATTTTGTAATATGTTCCAATTTAAAAATCAGAGAAAGAAAAAATAACTTAGTAATTATACTATTACTTAACTTTTTTTTGCTTAAAAGTAACATATACAAAATTTAATACTTATGTCATGAATTTGTACGGTTTATAATAAATATTGTTGCTTTATCGTAAAAGTGCATTATTATTGCATTCAGTAAATTATTATGTATAAGGGGGGGCGCGATAAAAATTGTGATTGAAAAGGGGGGCGCCAGTATTGAAAGTTTGAGAAGCACTGTCCTAGCCTATATATATATACCTTTAACTTTAGCTAGTGATGCATCTCCGGTTGGTATTGTGTGGTTGTGTTCTGTCACACGTATATCCAGATGGCTCTGAACGTCCGATCGCGTTCGCATCAAGAACTTTATCTGGGTCCGAGAAAAAATACTCCCAAATTGATAAAGAAGCTCTTTCAATAGTTTGGGCAGTAAGAAAGTTTTATCTATATTTGAAAGGTAGAAGATTCACTTTGATAACAGATCACAAACCTTTGATAGCTATTTTTGGTTCAAAAAGAGGTTTACCAGTGTTGGCAGCTACCCGACTTTTACATTATGCACTCATTTTGCAGTCATTTGAGTTTGATATAATATTCCGTAAAACGATTGAACACGGAAATGCAGACTTTCTTTCTCGTTTACCAAAAACATCCGAAGAGCTTGAAGTTAAAGATGACATCACAATATTTCAGATGTCACAGATTGAAGCATTACCGGTTACTTCTAAGGAGTTACGACAGGAGACGAGTAAAGATATAGAGCTGGGTCCACTCTTAACATTTTGAGGACGGCTGGCCGATCTAAAGGCCAAAAGGAACAGATCCTTAAAAGACGGCTCTGGCCCGTGTATCGGCCACGCAATGCTTTCCCCTCTTAACAGCTTTCGAAACAGCATGAGGCCTATTACAGCTCTGGAAAATCTTTTGCTTGACCGGTTTCTTTTGTATTTAAAAAGGAGGGGAATACAGTTCCCTCTTTCACCCTTATCTAGAAATCCCTCTTTTTCCCCTTATGCTTAAATTCTCACTAGCGGAGAATGCACTGTTATTTTTTCAAGTGATTTTGTCATCTCGATTACCTAATCATTTCATTTTAAACTAATTTGATTTTTTTAAAAAAAATGCCTAAACGTAAAAGGGGACTTACCACTGAAGAGATTCAGAAAGTTTTAGCAGATTTAGAAGATGAAATTTTTGATGATTCTGATTCCGATTGTGAGTTAGAAAATGAGGAAGATGATTTGGATCAATCTTTAAATTTGAATCCAGAGGTTGAAGATGAGGTTGTCTCAGAAGAACAAAGTAAAAATAGTCTGGGACGACCCACAACTAACCCATAAAGCGACAATTTTACCTTTTCAGGAAAAAAATGTGATAAAAGGAGCCGCTGTACCGAGTGTCACGGAAAGTGATTTTTTAATTGCATATTTAAAAACTCTATAGTAAGAAAAATTACAGAAGAGACAAACATATATGCAACTCGCGTTTTACAATCGGCAACACCATCAAGTTTGCGAAAACATAATCCTGGATGGACTGAAACGAGCGAAGAAGAGATTTTAAAATTTCTTTCCTTAATACTTTTAATGGGTCATGTGGATAAGGACAATATAAAGGAATATTGGTCGACGGATCCAATGCTGGAAACACCTTTTTTTAAAAAAATTATGCCGAGGGACAGATTTTTAAATCTACTTCGGTACTTGCACTTCGAAAATAATGACCATGCTCCGGATAAAACAGCTTCGGATTACGATAGACTTTGGAAACTAAGGAATGTGTTTAACTCTTTAAATAATTCTTTCCAAGAAATATATGATCCAACTGAAGAGTTAGCCATCGATGAAGTTATTGTCGCTTTTAAGGGACGGATAATATTTAAACAATATATTCCGAAAAAAAAAAAAAAAAAAAGGAAAAGATTTGGTATCAAAGTATACAAAATTGTAGATAAAAAGGGTATACTTTCAATATGAAAGTATATTTGGGAGCAGATAGAGAAAGACTGAAAAGTGGTATTAAAGTAAAACCAACGCATGCAACAGTTTTGGAATTGGCCGAAAGTATAAAAAATAAAGGGCACAAATTGTTCATGGACAATTTTTTTTCATCTCCAGAATTGTTCCAGCAATTACATAAAGAATACAAAATGAATTCATGTGGCACCATGCGTTCCAATAGGAAGCATTATCCAAAAAAATTAGCTTTTCAAAAAATGAAAAAAGGTGACTTGTCTATAAAATTTGGCAGTGGCATGACAGCCATGTGTTGGAAGGATAAGCGGGAAGTTTTCATGCTAAGCAACATGCACGATCCAGAAATAAGTAAAACAACTTTGTGCAACGATAGATGCGAAAAGCCCGCGTTTATAACATGCTATAATTCAAATATGGGTTTTGTGGATCTGAGTGATCGTATGGCAAACAGCTATACATTTGGTCGTAAAACACTAAAATGGACCAAAAAACTTTTTTTTCATTTACTAGATTTGACAGTATTAAATGCATTTATATTGTTCAAAATCAAAACGGGGAAAAGCATAAGCCATAAAATGTTCCGATTAAATTTAATCAAGCAGCTTTTACATAGTGAAAATAATCTAACAGTTTTTACCAGCCCAGGATCAAATTTTAGCAACAATAGACTTGAAAACCAGCATTGGCCTGAATTTAAAAAAGTTCAACGACGTTGTGTTGTGTGTACGTCCAAAGGTGGAAGGAGGCGTACTTCTGTTTCGTGTAAATTGTGTAATGTAGGATTGTGTGTAAATTGTTTTGAAGAATATCATGTAAAATAATATCAATATATAGAGAATTTAAATAGATTCTCTTGATTTGCAGGATCCCATTTCCAGGTGTGTTTTTTTAAATTTGTCATTGTACTTGTTTGTATTTGTATTATCATTTTTTGTATAGTCTTATGGCACCTGAAATGCCATTGAATTGTTAAAAAGAATTTGTAAATTTTTCATATATATATATATATATATATATATATATATACAGTCTAATTCTCTACAAACAAGAGATTAACATTCATCAATATATATGTATATATTCATATATATATATATATATATATATATATATATATATGTTAAGAAAACTAATGAGAATAAGAACTTTCTTCTATAAATTTGAGTATTTCGTAAGAGATATTAATTAAAAATAATTGTTTTCAAAAAGTCCCAAACTAATCGAAATCATTATAGTACATTACATATTTGCCATATATGTTCCTTTTGCTACAATTAGATAGTGTTTACTATTTCGATCTGCTTACATTCGTACGCATAAGAACTATAAAAAAATCTGTAAAATCATTACACTAATATACCTTTTTACCATTTTTAAATAATTTTGCTTATAATAAATAATTGTATTCCCTTTTGTAATGAATGAATTCTGTAACCTCAATTTTTATTGTATAAAAATTTCTAACTTAGAATAAAATTTATTTTGTTGTTAAAATATGAAATTATTGGATTACTATGTTCAACTTAAACAATATTTAATAATTTGGAAATAAATTTTTTATTTATAATGTGTTCCTCTTTAATTTATTATTCAAATAATAATATATTTCTATTATTAAGAAATATATGTTACATATATATAAAAATTTTATTTTCACAGTTTATTCAAAAGTGTGTTTTTAACTGGTGATTTTTTAAATGATTTTTATTATATTTTTTTCATATTAAAGAATGTCATTGCGTATTTTCTTAATGCATGTGTTTTACTAATACACGTATAGCTCTCTCTCTATGTATCTCTCTACCAAACTTAAAAATACTTAAGTTCTACATTTTTATGAATTTTTATACCTGTAAAACTATTTAAAAATATATTTGTGGAGAACTTTAAGCAATTATTGATGAAGATTTATGCATTACTAGCTGGTATACCCGTTCTTCACACGGGTGAACTGAAAAATTAACGAACACAGATTGAAGGATAAAGAAGTTTTTAATGAGTTAATTTTAAGTTAATTGCAAATTAAACAAAAAAATCTTTTTGCATATCTCAGTTAAACGAAAAAGAAAAGAAAGAAAAAAACACCTTTGTAAAATTTTAAATATGTGTAGCTGAGAAACATGTTTTATTTATAACTCCCCGTAACACTCTTGAGGGTCGATTTTTGAAAATATCTCCCCAAGCTGATCTCCTCAGCAAAAGTAACACATTGTTAAAAGTTTTGTATTATAAACGCTTAAAATAGTTAAATAATTTATGTCTGAAAGTGTAATATTACTTTTTGTTGTATTTATTTTATCTTAAAATTGTAATATTCGCAAGCAACGCCTTTTCTTAAATTATAATGGCGGTTCAATAAAAAACATAGCGAAATGTTAACGATACAGTCATGTTGGCAAATGTCTAGCTACTTTCATAGCTCGAGCTTTATTAGAACTTTGCAGACCCTCCGTGTAAGGGAGTGATGCACGTTAATACTTTATCCACCGCATTAGGATTTACTGCAGGTTTTTCCATACAATATTTTTTTGGATCACTACATTGAAAATTAAGGGATATACATAAACAAAATACTCCACTTCGGGAAATTTAATCCGTTAGAGCTAATAAATTAATCAAAGATATTCCACTGTAAAATTAATTCTATACACCGTTCACTTAAAATAAATAGTCAAATCGTTTTCAAAGAATATTCCTGCTAAGTATTGGTAGAATATTCCTTCTCTAAATTGGAGCGGTGTGGTAGTTGGGAGAAGGGGTGCCAGCTCAGGTGTCAACCACGTCACTTGACCATGGTTTAAAATTACGTGGTCCGTTGCCAAAACCTTAACAGTGCGACGTTAATATTAACTAACTCCAAAAAATACAGTACAGTAATTATAATTATTTTTATACTTAAAAATGAAATATCTGCCCCTATTCAATTAAAATTACAGCGTTATTATTAATTACTAACCACAAACAAATTTTGAAAACTTGTCCAAATGATGTAGTGTGAAAGAGAAAGTTTATTTACTTTAAATACCATAACGGATAAAAGTATTTATTGTGAAAAAGATAAATTTCTTAATTCCAAATGTGCATAATAAAATCATAAAAAAGGCATTCAAATAAAGAGAGATTTATAACAATCTCTCCCTTCAAAACTTAGTTTTATTCTGAAATTAAAAAAAAATTAGGGATTACGCTGATCACAGGAATTAATTAGAAGCGAGCGCCATGCGTAGCCAAAAACAAAAAGGGTTTCTTCACAAACAAAAGATAGATATATGCTGTCGTGGGCTTTTTTGCAGCTTACGTCAGAACTGCTTGCAGATGGCAGGATTTTTTCCTATTTACTTGACAATTATCGCTATATTTTGGACACTTCACACAATATTGTTATAAATTATAGCATATGCTATAAATTATAGCCTATGTGTTATTCTAATGTATAAGCTGTATTATTGTAAAGTTTCATTAAAATCCATTCAGTTGTTTTTGCGCGAAAGACGGCCAAACATCCTCACAAACTTTCGCATTTGTAATATATATCTAGATTGCACAATGTATTACTGTACAGGAACGTATTTTTACGGTTACCTTACGTTATGCTTAATGAAGAATTTTTTTAAAAAAATTTATATTGAAGCATAAAAAAAGCCTATTTTTAATCGTGTATTAACAACAAAAAAAAAAGATATTTACAACAAAAAATTACAGAAATATTCGTTACAGATTCTTAAAACTATCCATTTTAGTCCTTCGACTTTATTTATAAAATGCACACGAAACTAACTTCGACATTTTTATTATAACAATTGATGTATAAAAAAGTTGAGTGTTCGAACCAGAAACTCTTAAATCCGATATCATTTCTTTGAAATTTGTAGAAAACTTATATTAAAAGCTCTTCAGCATAAGAAAAATGCCCCAATTTATACAAAAACCTTAAAAGCAAAAAATGAAATCCTTACTTTTGTATACTATTATTCTTTGAAAGTTCTACAGTGTTGGATTTCCTGATTAAAAAAAAATCAAAGTAAGTTTCCTTTATAATAATAATTACAAAAAAGTGCAAAATGCTCTAAAATCTATCTGAAGAATAAATATAATCAGAACGTAGTCTAATAGATAGTTATATTCAAGTAAAAAAAAAAATGTGTTTGTTCTCTTTTTTTCGCCCAGTTATTCGTGAGTCACACATTTTAGGTATGATAGTACAAAGAAAAAGTGTTCGGGTGCGCTCTAAGGCTATTGAACTTTTGAAAATCTGAATACAGAATCAGATAGTTCTTGTAAATGAGCATGAAAGCAGGTTGTAAAATCCTTTATATCGACAAAGAAGGCTTGTCCCTCTTGATTATTGTTGATGCTTTAGTTTTTGGTCATTGTTGATTATCCTATGCCTAGAAGTGCACATCTGCCATCTTGTAAATCTTCCAAGGTTGCTTTCAAGTGTAGCCGGAAAACTATTCTTCCTCTAGTTGCCGTAATAAATCTTTAGAGAGTGCATTTCCTTTTCAATGAAATTATCGTACATAGGATAAATAGAAACTATGCCGACCAAGCCCTTCTTCAAGACTGTCCTCTTCTACTTTGCGAACGTTATTAGGAGAATGAAAATAACCCTCTTCGGGGAACTGATATTGTGTTGGATTTTGAGAGATAAGGTAAAAAGCACCCAGTCACTTAGGGCAGTGATCCGCAACCCCGGTACGCGGATCAAATGTTGCCGGGCTATCTAAAGAATATTAAACTATTGCGATTTTATTTAAAGTGGTGCATTTCTCTCGGATTTGCACAACTTTCCACAGAAATCACTTTTATTTATTTTTGGTGTAACTATATTTTATTCTGAAGGCATATTTAAATGTAATTAAAATAAAATTGTTAAATCAAAACATTCTAAAATATAAATAATCAACGTGTCCCACCCTCAGCGGGCCGCGGTAAAATAATCAAACGTTGACCGGTCCGCAGCGATAAAAAAGTTGCGGAGCCCTGATTTAGGGGACTGTCCAAACGAAGCGGGGGGAGAGGGTGATATTTGAAGCTAAAGTCTTTCTTGGTTTTGAAGAAAATCAAAGAAAAATTCTTGTCAGTTATCTGTAACCCGACTGTGGAGTGTGCGTTGAGAGTGAGTGAGCGAATATTAACGTCGCACTGTTCAGCAACACGAGGGCTTTTGTGGAAGGACCGCGTAATTTTGAATCATGGTCAAGTGACGTGGACGACACCTGAGCTGGCACCCCCCTCTCCAAACTACCACACCACACCACGGGAGGACGTTTCAACTCTCAACAGATTTAACGTGCATCGCTGCCCTACACGATGGTCTTTAGTGGTACTGGGCTCGAACTCATGACATGCCTGCCTGTGCGTTGAGAAGGAAACTTTTTTGTAATTGTTTTGATGTTGATCGAAAGAGTTGGCTTCGTAGGAATGTATTGGCTCTATCTTATGCACAAAATCACACACAAAATTCAGTTCATTACCGCACAAAAATCAGAGCTATAATCTTAGAATTTAAGCAATAATATGCAATTATTTTGAAATTTTAAATAAAAAGTAAGGATTATTCAAAGGCTAAGAATATCACTTTTTTGTACAAAAAGTGAAAAAAAAATTAAAAAGTCCCAATATGTTGCCCTTACTCGCAAAAGAAACAATTAATTATAAATAAGAATAATATAACCCTTTTGTGTAAACAAGTTTTTCGAGATGCATGAAGCTCCTCGGCAACATAAATATGTTTGTAGTCATAATATTTAGTCTTTGATATCAACTTATTGTTTGCGTTTTACTATCAAGTATTCTAAGAATTCAAAGAATTTTCTCTTTTTACTAATGAAAACAATTTATTAATGTTGGAAAAAATATAATTTTAAATTTCGTATGTATATTTAAAGAATTTATTTTTAGGAACACGAGGTATATATAAATTGATAAATTATTAATATTTCATTTACGAGTTTTATTAGGGTCAAAGTAATAAGACGGACCTTGTAATTTAACTGACGATCAAGTAACGAGAACAATATATAGTCGAGCTAAAGCCCCCACTTCTTATTTTCACACCACGGCAACGTAAGGACTTTGATTTTATGCGTATCAGCTCTGCTACACAATAGAACCTCTAATCGTGACCATTTTTCAATAAAAACATGTAGTGACTACAATGTCGCACTATCCAACAAGGGCCAACACTTGTAGGCTTAGGATATTCATATTTTATAGCATAATGCGAAACACTTAACTGCTATTCATCTCATATATTTGCCACAGTAAAGGTTTTATCATAATTTTCTGTATATATCAGAAGAATTAGATCAAAGTAAAAGATTTTAATTTTTGAAAGATGCTTGTTATAATAAAATGTAGATTTAATCTTAGGATTCGTTGAGTACTATGAATACTAATGTATCATAATATAATGGATTATGGAAAAATAAAAAAGACAATTATACATCAAATCTATCATTCCTTTGTGGAAGATATATACGAAAATCCTTAATAGGATTTAATTTTTTAAGATTTTTCTGACATGTTCTAAAAAAAAAAACAATTATAAATTGAGTAACAATGAAGTTTCCAAAAAGGATTTATGGCAATATGTTTATTGATATGCAGATGCTGTGAATACTTGTAAGAGCTTTTAAGCTCATTTTATTGTCGATTTGAGAAAGTCTGAACTTTACATTATATAACATAAAGAGACATGATCAGCAATTGGGCTTTTTATTTTATTTTGTATTTTTGCTTATAATTATGTGCAAGTTATGAAGAATCATATTATTTACTTCTTATTTCTAATTTGACTATTTTAAGTTTTAACACCAGGTGTGTACCAAATTCCTGCATTTATGTATATGAATAAAAATAAATTTAAAACATTTTATAACTATTTTAATAAATTTAATTGAAAATCAAAATATAAATATTTTTTTCTTAAATAAAATCAATTAAATTTGGATTAGTTTATTGTACCTTTTCCTACAATGATATAGGCGTTTAATTTTTTTTATGAAATTCTTTATAATCTCACCTCTGTTTTGTGCTAAAATTTCTTGAATTTTCTTGAACTGAAAACATTAGTAATTACTACATTGGATTCTTCAAGAAAACATGTTTCCCTAAGACAGGGAGACTATTTGTGTTTAGGGACTTTCTAAGCCGTGAACATCCCCACTATTCAGCGGGGTATCAACGACTGCTCTGCTTCTTTTATCCGCCGATGTATGGTGTCATAAATCAGCTCCGAAAAAGGGGAGAGTAAAGTTCGCTAGAAGCGCCGTCTTTAAGGGCATTTTTCTCACAAAGACCGCCGTCTCCAAAAGGTTAAGAGCCTTAAGGGAAGGTAAAGATTTGCAAGGGAGGGAAGCCCAGTATACCATTGAGGATGGTTGTATTATGTACGGACAAAGGGTCTGTATTCCAAGGAAATTTCGGAAGGACGTTCTGGAAGAATTACATGCTGGACACTTAGGAATAGTAAAAATGAAGGTTATAGCTAGATCGTTTGTCAATTGGAAAAATATAGGTAACGATATTGAAGAAGCCGCAAAAAACTGTGTCGATTGTGCTAGATATAAGGCTGATCCTCTCCAAAATCTAAAGTTCATTACTGGGAATATCCCAGTATGCCCTGGGAACGTATTCATGTAGATTTTGCTGGACCACTTTTTGAACACACGTTTTTTCTGATCGTTGACGCTCATTCCAAATGGTTAGAAGTATACCCTATGAAGGTAACTTCAAACCAAGAAAACCATCGAATGTCTTCGAGATAGTTTTGCAAGATTCGGATTACCTAGGGTACTTGTCAGCGATAATGGATCTCAGTTTACATCCTATGAATTTCAGCGATTTATGCATAAAAATGGAGTTAAGCACAAAACTAGTGCACCTTTCAAGCCTTCTAGTAATGGACAAGCAGAACGTTATGTCGTTACTTTAAAGCAATCAATAAGAGCTATGCATAAATACGAAGGTACTATACAGCAGAAATTAAGTACATTTTTAATGCAATACCGAAAAGCTCCTAATGTAACTACAACACTTAGTCCAGCCATGTTATTCTTAAAAAGAGACATTAGAGCCAGGATAGATTTACTTTTACCTGAATTGAAAACAAAAATTCAGGATAAATTACGAAGAGATAATTTCGAATTCCGAGATAGGAAATTTTATGTTGGAGATCGAGTGGCTGTGAGAGTTTACAGAGCAGCTAATACTAGATGGAAGTTTGGTACCATTGTAAACCAGGATGGCGTACTCCACTACATCATTGATGTTCAAGGAACCCTAGTGAGACCACATGTTGATCAGATCCGTCCAGTGGGGGATAAAGTGCAAGAAAACATCATTCCACTTATGCACCAGAGATTTCCATCATCAGAGGTACGAGAAAACAACTCTAATATTCAGCATGCAGAAACGGCGGAAGATATTTCTAAGGATCTGAACAAGGAATTGGGTTCATCTTCCGTACAAGGAGTGCCATCAACTGATGTTGAGGTTCCAGATCTATCACAGTCTTCAGCTAAAGAGACTGACTCCGAGACGAGGAGTCCACCAGTTCCAGACAGGCCATTTCCTAGGCGTTCCGGGAGAATCAGGCGGCCTCCGGAGAGACTTGTTCTTTAAGGAGGGAGGAGATGTGGTATATTTAACTGTAACCAGTTAAAGACTTAACTGTGACTGAGTGGAGGATTGTATATAAATAATACGCAACTATGAAATTGTATGGGTAATTAGTAATGTGTTGTACAGTGAAGTAGATATATATTAAAATAATATTTAAAGAAGGAAGTCGTTCAAATGTGCATCTAATTATAGTTTGAACTCACACAACACAATAATTACCCTCAATGTTGAGACATGTGCGGGTATCCATTGCGGGATACAGGACTTTCTTACAGGACCCCTCGGGGGAGCCTGTAACCCCTAGAGGGCCCGTCCCCAGGTGGCGGATAGGGGAACGCCTCCATTGGTTTCCAATGGGTGGTAAAAGGGAAATAAAATACCTTCCGTGGACCAACAGGTTGAAGTCCAACCTTCTGGAGGCTATGGTACCTTTTTTCCATGAATAGTGCAATATTGAGAAAAGTAATTGTGATGGGTAACAAAACATGGCTGAACTTGTTATATATTTCTGTTTATTTTCAAGATATCATTAATCTGGAGATCTTTTTGATCTTTTGAATATTGTGTTTTAAGAATAAAAGACATTAATAGAATAAACAGTAGTAGATGTTATTCACAGATTTTAATGTTGGCTAAGGTGGATAAAAAAATTACATTTTATAAACCTATAATCCCCACAAAATCTTCTAAAAAATTTTGAAGCTTCTGCATTTTTACCAAATTTAATGTACTCATTTTTGATTAAGTAAGAACAAAAATGAATTTAAAAATCCTGTAATGAAAATTACATAAGAATCTATCCTTTTTTTTCTCTAAATTCTTAAACTTTAAATGCACATAGCTGTGCCAATTGTCTACATTCCTGGTCCGTTTAATATTATTTAAAAAAAAAACCTGAGTGTGTGCGTTTCCGTGCAACATTTCCATAGACAAGAATCATATGCAAAAAAAAAAAAAAAGCTTGGCATTATTTTTGGGAGGTAAGTTATATTATTTTTGACGTTTGAATGTATCCTATGATGAAGTTCAATCTATTACTTGAAGAACAATTTTCGAGTGTCGTGTAAAGGCATGATTTAACCAATTGAAAAATATTTATATTAATTTGTTGTCAGGTAAGCTATAAATATTTGATGTTGCATTAGGAAATTTTATTGAATACTCGCATATGCCAGGTTTAGGGGAAATACTTTTGTTGCCAAAAGTCAGCACACACAACTTTTTCAAAATAAATACTCAATATTATTACCTAGATTTTTGCATTTTTTTTTTCTTTTCTGTACATTACTTTTGACGACATTCCTATAAATAATGACTTTTTTTAATTTCCAAACCAAACAATCAAGGGTTAAATAAGTAACTTTATTTATTTTCCAAATTCTTTAAGCTAAAATAATAAAGGATACTCAAAGGAATAAGTTTATCTTTAAACCAAATTATCTTTAAATTGCAAATAGTAGTAATTTATTATTTATAAAGCAATCGTCAAAATAGAATAAAGATTACTGATAAAGATATTCTAAGCTTTATTATTGTCTCAGTGTATAACTTTTTCAAGTCTTCTTAATTTAAGCATGTGTAAGGATACTTTAAAACAAATTGAATATTGTGAAAATTTCATAATTTTCAAATAATGTATGTTTTTTTACTTTCTAAAGCCCCGTTTACATGGAAGCCGGCATAATACCGGCAATTTCGAAATGCGGATGAAAGCCGGGACTATACCGGTATTTTTTTTCGACCCGTTTACATGAGAATCGGGTACGTTTACATAAGAATCTGGTGATTGGTTCATAGATTCACGTGATTGTAAAATGTAACCATGGAAACAACTAGAAGTTTTAGCGCGATTATCATGAAGAGGACATGTGATTATGTTTTCGTTTTTTTACCACCAAACATTTCTTTGTTTACTATTATTTATCCTCTTGCACATTTAAACTATACCCGCTAAAATTTCGTATTTGATTGCGTATTTTCGTATGCTCGATTATAGTAAAAGATGTCGATTGTCGGGAAAAAACCTTTTTTTAATATCCCGGTAAAAATCCCAGTGTTTAGTAAACATGGATAAGAATGACATTTGTTTTCAATACCAACCATTTAGAAACCGTCGCCACCAAAAACCTAACTCCCTTTTTACTATTTTTGTGTTCACATAAGAAACTTCTAAACAGATCGAATCAGCTACTGGTCAGATTATTTTTATAAAAATCGCCAGTTTGGCGCGATTTTGTGTGTTGTGTTTTGGAGTAGAAACCCTACGATTTGGCAAGAAAAAACTTGGCGGGATAAGTGGCTGAACAATCCAATCGGACTTTGGACAGATGTTTACAGGAATGGAAATTTTTGTTTATTTTAAATTAAATTATATAGAGAACATACATAAAAAAAGATAAAATAAATTTAGTTAGCTTAATTTTTTTATTTGTTTTACACATCTTCAGAGTAGTTAAAAGAGATATTTCTGTATTTAATTATCTAAAATAAGAACACAAAAATCTGATATGTAATCATACATGTCATATTAAAACAAGTGTATATATATATATATATATATATATATATATATATATATATATATAATATATGTATATATATACTATAATTTATACCACTTTCAAACATTAGAAATGAAAATTACCATTTGTAAAATTATATATAAAAAAATCATGTAACATTTTGAAAGTCTGTATTCGCAGTATTATTTTAGTAAAAAGATATAATTTATCGAGAATTACATTCTGAGTGTGGTAAAAAATTAAGGCATTAAAATGTGTGTATTATAGAATATAAAATTGTGTGCATATATTGAATATTAAATTCCTGTTCTCTTGTACATGATCAAAATAAAAAAAAGTCATTTTTAAATCCATAATTCTTTTAGTACAAAAAAAATTTTTTATTAAACTTTTGTGTGGTATCTATTTATTATGTGAAGATTTCTTAATACATTTGTTTTCAAGAATTTGACTGATAAAATTTTTCTCACACAGATGTACCTTTTTTTTACTATGGATAACAAATATGCATTTATTGGAATTTGCACAATTAAAATGTAAAATTCAATAATTTTGATAAATTTCATATAAAGACTTTACACTTGTTATTGAAATATCAACATTTTGTGTTAAAGAAATCTGTGCAACTCCAGCTGAAATGTATTAAGCATAAGAATACTCTGGATTTTTTTACATAAGTATTAAAGTCTAAATGCTCATATATATTGATATTATCATGCTAATAAACTTGTCGCATTGAGTTAGTTACAAATATTGACCCAACAAGTATACTTAATTTAGTTCTATGATATTTATGAGAAATTAGGATCATGAAACCAAATACGACTTTACATATAGACATTTTCTGTAAGATGTTTACTTTCTAAAAGCAATGGAAATATTCAGAATTTTGATATAACCTTTTTCAACTCTCTATTTACCCTTAAATGAATAACTTGACATTGTTGTTTACAATAATCTATATTCGTGAATAATTCAGTAAAAAAAGGTAATTTCAAAGAATTTTTTTCAAAAATAAGTGTTTCATCTTTCAAAATCACTGATATGTTTGTGTAACATATGCTTACGGGACAAATTTGGGTGCTTGTATTGTATAATATTAACCAATTTCTTAAAATCAAAAAACCGCCAAATGCTGCGATATACAGCCAATAGTAGAAACTGTCCCTGATCACATTTGCACACAGTAACAATAATAGTGATGTAATTTTTTTTAAATTTGTTATGTTTTTTTGCTTGTGGAAATCAGTCGGCAGTTTAATGCATGTTCCAAAATTTGTGGAATGGTACGAGTACTGATTTAGCATTTCTTAGATAAACTTTGAAGTAATTTAATATTTTGCTCATGTGTAATTTGGGAAACTTGAGAAGTTTTATGAAATTTAGGAATGCCCTGGTAAAAGAAACTTGCTTACAATTAGTACACATTGTGATTAATTTATTAATGATAAACTTTAGTAACAAACAAATTAATAATGATTTTATTAATTTTCAAACATTAAATTTCAGAGTGAGAGTTCTGAATCTTATTTTCTGATGTCGTTTCATCTTCCGTTTTTTTTAAAGTATTAATGTAATATATAAAATGATACTTCAGTCGCATATCAGTGATAACGAAATAACATGTCATGTATTTGTTTCTTTTATTTAACTTCTTTCTATAAGTTGCATGATTTCAGTATTCTAATTTGTTCTGTGTAAATTCTGAAAGTTGACTGTATAGAAGTGGATTTTATAATTCTGCCAGCTTGTAAGATCTGAAATTTCAAAATTCTTGTGATATTTCATTTAATCTAGACCCATATCATATACAATTTCTCAAAAATACTATGAAAGGTTTTGTAGCTTACCTATATACAAATGTTATAGGTTTTTGCTTTCTAGTGTCTGGTATATTTCACACAGTTGGCTGACTAAAAGACCAGTTTTTTCCATTAATTTCTTTGAAAACAAGGGAAGACCATTTCAAATCTTACTTTTGTAAATTTATTGTATCCAAAAAAGGAGAAAAAAAGAATTAATTTGATTAAAGCAGTTTTGATATTATTGAAATTAGAGTAAATAAAATTCGCAGAAACTTTGAAGAAAAAAATGTTTTTATAATTTTTTGTTTACTATTAATTGCCTAATCACTAGGTGTTTAAAAATTTAAGTTTTTATGTCATAAACCTAAAGTGAACATTTTAGAAATTCTACATAATTTGACCTTTTTTATCTATGAAATCTTTGATTTAGGAGATAATGTTCTTTATTTTTTTTGTTTGGGTTAATGACATTTAATACTCTTCTGTAAATATTTTTAAAAATTAATACTTTTTGTTGTAAATAAATTGCAAAAAAGCCATTCATAAGATTTTCAGAGAATTTTATTAGATGTTATCATCAATAAGATAAAAATTGAGATATAATAATTGTAAAAGATATTATGCATGTTTAATATTGGCAGATAGATCCTCGATTTGTTCTTATAGTATAATGTTACTCTTACAGAGTGTCTGATTTATATAACAGATCATGAAATGCTTTATTTACATATAGTGCATTCACGTAATGTTAAAATTAAGTGTCGATAAATGATGTACATTAAAATGAGTATGATTATTAAATAAAACTGTATACGAGAAATTTTCACGAAAACAATTTAATTTGTTCTACAATATAATTTTATTAAAAAGCCTATTTCTTTAAACATGTTTCTTAATTTATTCAAAATCATCCAATTAATTTATTTCAGAATGTTGGAGACAGACGTTTTTAAGAAAATTCAAACCTTCTGAAGGGTAATAATTACAAAGGAAATCTGTATAAAACATATCAAATGTTAGTTTTTTTATAAGATTATTTCAGATACCCAAAACATTTCAATGACGTTAAAAGCAATTTTATTTCCATCTCAGAATGCCTTATTGTTAAACAAACACTTTCATATTAAGCAACTTTAATTAAAAAGCTAAAATTACAATTTTTGTTTGTAAAAAAGTGTGTATTTTCTTCGATGTGCAATGTTTTCATAAGAACTTGTTCATAGTAAGTTTTATAATTGTGGGATTATTTAATCCTTCAAGGAGAAAAAGTAGTACTTAGCCTACTTTTATAAAATAATTTTGTATGTATATGGGTATAAAGATATCTCTTTTGGTAGAGTAAATCATGGTTTGCTTTAATAACAAAAATTAAATGGTTAAGTGAAAGTGGATCAAAACTGAAGATTTTTAAAAAAAAGAAATTTTCTTTTTAAGTTCTTATCCTGGTGAATTTAAGGGAATGGTAATATAAAACAGATTATTCTATTGGTTATATAAACTTTCACAGTAAAAAAAATTCAATACACCTTTATGGAGTTATTTAGTTACAAGATTTTTCTAATTTTTTACTTATATGGAAACACTCAATTAGATAAATCAGGAAAAATAACAAAAAAATGCAATTTTTTTGTGTACATTCAAAAGAATTATATTGTAATAATTTCAAATCAATCTCAAAAACTGTATTAAAATATATGTATCATCTTATTAAAATATTGGAAACATACATGCAGAGCGTACTAAATATAAATTTATTTACATCCTTCTCTTCCCTGTACCTGAATGGAATATAATTTTTATTAGAAATGGGCTCTTGTAAACTTCCAAATCCCGGACAGTTGTATCCAATTCGTTTTGGTCTCCCCAGTTGTTTATGAGGGTTATTATTTATTCTGTTGTCTAACGCGAGCAATCCAAAACAGCAGCCATCTTGAATAAATGAATTTCTGGCGCAATGCATCATGGGAGAATTAGAAAACACTCTTTTTTTTACCCCCAAAGTTCCTAGTCGAAAGGGCGTATGAAAAATAGACCTGCATTTCGAGCCGGCATTTTACCGGGTCGTCATATAAACGGGTACAAAGCGGATTCGTTCCGGCATATTGCCGGCAATTTTCGTCCATGTAAACGGGGCCTAAAAGTAAGTTGTAGAATACATTTCAAGCTGTACTGTAGTTTCATTAACGTCAGTAGGATTGCTGCTATAAAAATATTATATTTGCGATAAATATTACATTAGGATAAATTTAGTTTTTCGCCAAAAGCACATCTATCTTCATTATTACCTTTTATTCTGGAATGGAAGAGAGATGATCCAAGGTATCCCATAAATTTATATCTGACAGATTTCTATGAATTATTAAGTTTATCATATATACATATATATATATATATAGATATATATACATACACAAATGTATTTTACTTCTCTCGCTCTCTCAATGCAACTCTTTCATTTTCATTTTATTTTGATTATTATTTTTTTCTATTTGGCTTTCATTTTTTGCTTGAACACTAATGAACTAAATAGCACATGATTTTTATAAATGTTCGTATCACAATGTGACTTTTGTAGGGATAATTTATACACGTATTTATGTATTAGCGCAACAATCGCCAAATGTTAAGCTAATTTGCCAAGTTGGCAACCACAATTTAGCAAATGTCGTATGCGCTGAATAGGCAACCATGTGCTTCGTTTCGTGCAAGGTCACCAATAGGTGGCAATAATACGTAAGTACCTTTATATACTCAGTTGATGTATATATATAGTGTCATTTCCTTTTCTAAATATTATATAACAGTTACCATGATGAGCTATACGCATTGCCTCGTAAGAATTTTTATTTTCTTTTAGTTATATGTTTCAAATAGAGGGCATCAACAAGGAAAAAAAATTAATTTATATCTCTAACGCTATTAAGTGCTATAGACATTACTCTAAACTTTTAAATTGCGTATACTATACTGTTGGAATTAATTAGAACAAATGGGAAAAAATGACTTTTCTAAAACCTTAGCTTTTAAACATTACATATCTTAAGTAGACTGAACAATCGCTTAGAACGAATTTTGTCCTCTTTTAGAAGAAATGACCTGTTGAACACGTTTTGGCAGTAAATCCACCAGTGTAGCACATATGTTCCTGACTTCATCATCGATGTACTGCATTTGTTTATCATCAGTACTGTTGTCGTGCAGTTCATCTTATCTAAAAGATTCTTGAGAATACGCCAAAAATTCTCAATAGAATTTAGGTCTGGTAAATTACCAGGCACTTGTGTTTTATTTTTCCTCGTGAAAATCTAGATTTATATCGAATTGCGACAAAGAGTCAAGTCCAGTTAAACTATTCATTAAAATGTTATCATGACTTGAACAATTCTACTGCATAATATTTCTATGTATTTCACAGAATTCATCGTGCTTTTAAAAGAAACTAAATTACCAATGACAGTTGTTGTGAAGAAACCCCAAAACATCTCTTCAGAAGGATGTTTTACAGTCTGTTGGACATGATCTGGAATGTGTTCCATCACTGAAAACTACCTTCTTCCAGATGTTAACAGTTTAAGATCGGTATTTTTTGGCCCATGCTAAAGGTGTTTCCATAATTTTGTGAGTTAAAAATGTTTTACCTTTGAACCTGTTGCCTTACGACAAACTCCCAAATGCTTTTACGTATAATTGAGCTATTTACTTCAACACTATACTCTAATAAATCCTTTCAAATGCCGTGCTTATCTTCCTTGTATTTATTTTGCAATTTCTCATTAGAATTTTATCTGTTCTTGGAGTAGTTTTCCGATAGCAAAGGAATTTTCTTTTTCTTTTTAGAGAAAATGTTTCGTAATCTTGAAGTGTTCTAAAAGTTCTTGAAAACCTTGGTTTGTCCCCTCAACTGCTGTAGCTATATCCCTCACAGTCCTAAAAGTGTGTTCGTTATAAGTGATTATTTTAGAACGCTCCTTTGAAGTAAAATCCCTATTTGAAAAAAAAAACAAAAGTAATACGTGTTATACGGAACGCAAAATTATAACCACCAGTCACACTGAAAAGCTCACAATTGAGCTAATGATACACTAAAACCAGTCTAACGAGTAAATTATATTCAAAGTCGAGCCGCCACACTACCACTAGGCATATATTACCGATTTGTGGCAGTTCAGGACATAACTGGTGCAGATATGCATCACATATTAACTGAGACAAGAGAAGTGTGTTTATCCTAACAGTGCAGTACAGTCAATATATTACTTAGTGGAGCTGTAAAAAATGATTTATTCTAAGATTTTATTTTCACTCGAGTCTCTGGACTTTTGCTGTTGTTCTTTAATATGATGTAATAAATTGCTAGAACGGAAAGAGAATAATATAGAAAATATAAATGATTCTCAGAAAAATCATATAGATATTAATTTTCATTTATTGTAATCGTCTAATTCCTTTTTATTTATGTTTCTTATAAATATATGCTTTTTATCAAATATTTGAAAATGTATGATACACAGTTCAGTCACATTAACGTGACCACCACGTACTTTTGGCGTCAGCGTTAAATAACCAATCACGGAAGGCAGGTGGCAGCAGAGTGCAGTTGAGTGTGTACAAAGGGCGTGTAAGATCTTCGAAAACTATTGAAATCGCTGGTGTAATGCCGAAACAAAGCGATTTTCTCGACCTCTAAAAGAGCAGGATCATTGACTTTCAAGCCATGGTTGGATGCATTTTAGAAACGGATAAGTTTCTGAGCTTTGTGTGTACCTCCATGGTAAAAGAACGCTATACATGGCAAAATGAAAATTTCCAAAGTCAGCGACGTGGCAAATGTGGTGCACCACAGGCCATAGATGACAGAGGTGAACGACGGGTGCAGAGATGCGTTCGGGTGAATAGAATTGTTCCCTTTAATCAACTGACAGCCCAGATGAACCAAGGGCTACCAACATTGTCTTTTAAACTGTTGTTCAGTGAATGTTATCCCGTTGGTGTGGTGTGGTAGTTAGGAGAGGGGGTGCCAGCTCAGGTGTCGTCCATGTCACTTGACCAAGGTTCAAAATTACGCGGTCCGTCGCCAAAAGCCCTCGTGTAGCTGAACAGTGCGACGTTAATATTAACTCACTCACTCACTCAGTGAATGTTACCGCACCTGGGCATCCGAAGCAGATGTCTGGTTCATGCACCTATGCTGACAGCTGTTCATCGGCAACGAAGGATGGAATTTTCTCGTCAGTACAACTGGACGAAGTCTACAGATGGCGGCAGGTAGCGTTTTTCGATTAATCAGGTTTTATGCTCTATCAGATACATGGAGGATGGCGTATACGGCTTGAAACCTCTGAAAACAAACACCTTGCAATCATTGCCTGAACGGCCCAGCCTGGAGGGGGAAGCATTATGGTCTTTTTACGGAATGTTTTCCCGACATCCTCTGGGTTAAGTCATCATTGTGGAAGGTACGATGGATCAGTAGAAGTACGCATCTTACCTTGTACACCATGTCCCCCTATATGCACATTGTGTTTCTTCAGCAGGAAGACAATTGCCTACAGGACAATGCGAACAACTGGAGGTGTACGTGCATGGTTCGAGAAGCACCAGGATAAATGTACCGTTTCTCCTGGACAGCAAACTTACCTGACTTAAACCCAATCGTGAATCTGTGGAACCATCTCGATCGGGTAGCTCGCACCATGGATTTTCAGCCGCATAGTCTAATGCAGCTGGCAAGGTTCTGTAGTCGTCATGGCTCAACATCTTGTGACGGATCTGTACGGCGCTTTATCACTAATACTCTTGGGTGTCTTTGGGGATTGTAATTTCACGTATATTTCCAACCAGCTCTAAAAGAAGAAACCGGGATTTGCAAATTAGTCAAAGTATTTAAGGAGAGTGCTGTAAGCTAAAAGTAGACTATTACGCCAAGAGATAGGTTGACGGTTTTCTAAGAGAAGATTCAAGTTGATTGTGCGATTTGCGTCTCACTGATCATAAGGCAGTGATCTACAATTGGAAAGTTTGATACGCCTGGAAAGTGAGGTAGTAAAGGGAAGGTAAGATTTAAATCTAGATTATTAGACCATAAAAGTAAATATATAATAAAGGTAGTGGTAATTTAATGAATGCTAGTAATTCAGATTGCGTGTATCTCTTGATCCTCTTATTCCAGTAATCCCGTTCGATATTGACTTTAATAGTTGATTAGTATCATATTTCGCGCGCGCGTGATTTAATTTAATAGTAAGGGTCATTCACATTGACGTAGACATATTGATTAATCTTTGTAATTAGAAGATTCTTAATTGATTCAAGTGAATAAATATAATTTGTTATTGTAAAATTTCGTCTAGTCGTTCTTTGCCTCAAATCAATCTTGGTGCCCAGGGTGGAATCCAGGGAGATTCTCACAATATGAGTAAACACCTAAAGGAACTTAATTGACTCTCTTCCTGGCCGTCTCGTAGCAGGTAGTCTCTACGAAAGGTGATTGATCTGGCTTTTGGCAGTTGATCATATTAATGTGACTGGACTGTGTGTGTGTGTGTGTGTGTGTGTGTACATTTTTTAAAATTAATCCACCTATCAGATATGAAACATTTTATTTATTTTAAAAAAATTAAGTACTCTTAAACAGCATTTTATTTTTTAAGGTTTGAAGCAAAACTTATGTATGTTATTAAGCACGTTTTCTCACAAAGAGCTTAACAATGATACAAAACTTATTTTGAAGAAATATTACTCTTTTATTAAAATAATTAACCAAAACTTTAATATTCTAGTTTCATTTTGCATCATTGTAAATCATTGCTTTTTGTCATTATTTTACAGATTTTCTCATTTTGATCGAAATATTCTTATTATTTATTTTATTACATTGTAATTTTAATATTTATTTTTTGGTACGCAATTTGGAACTTGCAAAATAAAAACTTTAGAGAATCACAATTGTTAATATAAATATTTCAGAGTCACAGCAGATAAAAATGTTCGGAATATAAATTTGAAAAAAGTTAAAGATGAGAAATACACATATAAACACGGTTTAAAAAAGAAATCCACAATCCTTTCAGACTAGTGTTCTTACAGAAACTTTTTTTTTCAGCTTTATTTAGTTGCTTTTACTATTTCTTCTTTTTTCTGATACACGGATATTTCCCATCCCACTTTTTTCCTTCAAATATTTGTCCATTGCAGCAGCAGTTGCCATATTGCATCAAAGTAAATAAATATTGGCTGAAACATTGTATTTTTATTTTTGTTCTGTCTGTGGTGGTGAGATGACATTCTGCCATTCTCAGTAATTTTATTTATTATGAGTCGCATTAAAAATTGAATATCTCATCTAGAGTAAGAACATTAAATTGAAAAAAAAAAGAATTAGATTAAGTTAATCAAGTGAAATTGTTGGATTGTATTTTATTGCAGTTAGGAATTTATTTACTTTAAATTGAGAACGCAGTCTTATAAAATATAATTATTGGGTATACATTTTGACAGAAGAGAAAAGGGACATGTTATCTATCTAAAATGCTTTAAATGGAGATATATTGTCTTAAAACAATTAAAATAAAGAATATATATTAGCTACATTAAGTATGCTAAAAGGAAATGAACGCGTGGTAGTTCTATATTAAATAAATGAAGTGGTTCCGATCCGTTTTCAGAACTTAAATATAAAATAATGTAGCTATATTTTTACATATGAAGTATTCGGAGTTGAAATATTTTGTATTTTGGTAATTTTAAATTTGGTTAGCTTATTGTTATTTACTTGCATTTTTTATTCAAAGTAAATGTTACTAGTTTTCCTCACAAGTTTTATGGCAACAAATGATACATTATTATTATTATTTTACTCAATAATAACCACATCAACCATTGTTTCTCAAACTGTTGAGTGATAACCCTATAGGAGAGCGTGATAACCCTACATGGGGGCGAGCATATTGAAAATTTAAAAGTAAGATATTATTTTATTTAAGGAAAATTATTAAGTTACTGAGAGAAAAGAAGCAAATCAAAAAAATACATTCTGACATAATAAATAATAAAATACACATTTACAATGTTATAATGTACAGTCGGATCTCTATTTAATGAAGACAATATATCCCGAAATATGGTTCGTTGTGTGGAAAATTCATTAAATACAGATTCATCTTCCATTATACTTCCCAGGTTGGTTCCCGGAAAAAGTACATAATATAGAAAATTTCGTAAAATAGAGGTTTTTATATATTTATCAGTGCTTAGCTATTTGAATAATTTCTATAAACCAAAAAAAACATATTTGAATTATTCTGCTTGCCAAACTTATTATGATGTTCAGAATTATTAGCCCGGTAAATATACTTTATATACTGGTGACCAAAATGAAAGTTACAAACAAATTTTTTTTTTGACTTCTTAATATTTTGAAAAGTAATGTTATTAAGTGCAATTTAGGTAACGATTTTAATTTATGCATCTAGTGCTTCTTAACCATTGAAAAGGATAACTTTTCTAAAAAAAGATGAAAGTGGACATTCAAACGCGGATGTTTTCCGGAGCTATATATGTGAATACATGTTGTAAAGGAAATTTATCCCCAGTCGATTGGTTACATTTAAAAAGACCATACAAGCAACCATTTAAAAGCCCAGTACCTGAGTAGTAGTGTATCGCGCTTCCATGCGATAGATCGTGGGTTGAAATGACCGACTAGATCTTTCATCCATTCATTGGGTAGCAAAATGAGTACCAATCTTGTTTGGGAACTGAGCAATGAGAGAGGGGATGGGGTGTGTCAGACTGACCACTCGACCGAAACATCTGAACATGCACCCCAGCGCCTAAGGTCACATAAACTGATACAGGCATAATAGGTCTTGTCTCTTAGTGTATGCTGTGTTCAGTACAGGGAATCATTTAAAAATTGAGAGTCGTTGATATGCTGAAAACTGGCACATAACAAGCTGATATCTTTCACTGGTTTCAAATGTCTCGTATGTGGATCTCCAGATTTTTATAACATTTTCAAATATCTAGTATGATTGCTAGGAGGACTGCGAAAGGTAACTAAGGAGTCATAACTCCTACGGAGTTTGGCGATGTGGTTATAAACGCAAGGTACCATAGAGGTATGGCTGCTAGACAGCCGTCTGAAGACCTCACCACTGTGACTACAACAATGGTATCGAGACAAACCTATACGTGTATTAGGCATGCTAATTAGGGAATTTACACTCAGAAACATGTGGTGTGTGTTGCATTAAGCAATTTCAGAAGAAGATTCATCTATCTTGGAGCCGTGGACATAGCAAGATTAGTGTGACCGGTGAGGTCTTCAGACATTAATAGGGCATATGTGGTATATTCTAGGAAATAGCATCGCTTGACGACACAACTTCCTCTCTTTTAAGTGTTAAAATTGGCTCTTCCACAAGAATGGGCATAACTGCCCTAATCGTGGATCAATAGCTTCATTAACAGTATGAAAGCTCATTGTGATGCATGTATGAGGTGTACAAGTCATTGTTTAGCATTGCAAGATGGCCACACTCTAATAAGATGAGAAATACATATATATGATTTCCTCTTTTGACCATTGTTGGTCTCATTTGAATATCAGCTTGCATTACTTTTGTGCTGCATATAGTGCAATGTATTAGTTTACTAAATTTCCTTATATTGAACCGAAGTTTTGTCTAAATATCTTACTTTTTTACGTTTGTAATGTTAATTTTGCAAAAAGAAATTAATATTTCTAATATAAATGCTTTTAAATGTATATGTTTTAGCAAGATATACTTTATAAACAATATCGTATATATATATATATATATATATATATATATATATATATATATATATATATATATATATATATATATCTTGTTTACTTTATAAATTTATAAATCAAGAACTTATAGAAAATATTTTCACTAATTTAATGCAGTTCTGTATATATATATTACAAGTTATTTTATTTTTGCTAAATTGTACTTTTAGAATTATACATTGTTTACCTCATAAAAGTAGCTTTTCCACAAAAATATACTCATTGCACTTAGAAATAGTTTTACTCTCTTTCTGTGACTAAGATTAAAGACAAAAAGTACATCCCAAACAACATATACTTTTTATAAGTATTATAATACATAACTATACCACTGTTTCTCCATTCTGGTAATGGTGCATATTTGTTGTGATGATGTGCTTTCATCTGGACATGTACTTACAGAAACATATGTCATAGCACTGATGACATGATAAACTTTGTTTAATAGGATGTGTGCTTATGTTTCTTATATTTCGATTGCTTAAGACACTATCGTCACTGATAAATGTGTCTCATTACTATTTATGTTATTCGATACATTGTTTCATATTGCAGTAAAGGAGGATTATTATGAATATGATATCTGCTACAACATTAATAGAGGTCGTGTAAGATAATACAATCTACACTATTAAATTCCGTAGATAAACAAACGTATCTATCTATCTATGGGCGGCTATTTTCTCACGAACCGCAAGATGCAGAAACTCACCAAAGATAACAAAAGATTAGAAATGATCTGAGGAAGCCGATTTGACTATTTATATTCCAATATTGCAATTAGTTGAAAATATATTAATTAAAAACATGAAAATCCATGATTTATTTAACCATTTATCCCATTGTTGTGATGTAATTGTTGCGAATATCTAATTGTTGTCATAAATTTACTCTGCCAAACTGTATTATTCGTGTTCTTATAGTGAAAATTAAAAAGTTTGCTTATAAATAAAGGATTTTAAAAGATCTGTGTTTTTCGTCTAACAGATTTATTTCGAGGATTTATTTTTCGCAGTTTATAACATTAAAACATCCAGAAATAAGCAATCGTTTCAATAGCTAAATGTAAAATGTTTTTTAATTCATTATTTACCAATAAAATGATTTTATTTAATATTCTATTTTTTTAAAAAAAAACTAAAGCATTATTGTTCTCCACTATTTATTACTAAATTAAATATTCAATACTAAATGATATATTGTTTTTGCTGATAAAACTAGATTAGATTTTAGGGACATTTTTAAGCTAACAGTATATAACGATTGATTGATAAATGAATGTTTAAAATCAATTTTATTATTTTAGATTCTAAGAAGGTAATTATTGTTAAAAAGTAATGAATATACTTATAGGTTATTTTTAATTATAGTATAATAGAAACGTTTTTGTTTCGATTTAAATAAATATTTTGTATTAACTAAAGCAAAAATTTTTTTTGTAAATCATTAATCGAAATTAGAAATTCGAAAAGGAGTTTAAAACAGTATTACACTCGAAAAAGCCTATGCATTGAAGGTTAAATGGAGGGAAAAGAAACTGGTATGATAAGGAAAAGAAGTGGTTTTGATTTCGTAAGAAAATTTTCATGACACATATACAGAGCTAACTAACATCACCCCCTTCCATATACATACTCTTAGAAGCTTTGGCATCGGGAGAGAAAGGAGAAATTTCCATGAGAAAAAAAAATCGGCATTCGGTAAAAGCCCGTGCAACGTTTTGCTAAACGGAAGGGAAACAAACCTTTACGATGAAGCAAAAAAAGTTAAAGGAATTTCAAAAACAGGAATTTTAATGATATTAATATAGAAACCACGCTCACACCAGGAACTGTTGACACCAAGAAAAGAAGGGGAATTTTCCATGGACAAAATGTAATTCACTCGAAATAGCCTGTGCAACGCCGAGCAATGTGGCTATCTACTTTTTAAAACTGTTTTTAGTAAATTGGTGCTTTTTCTACATTATTTAATCCTACCAAGTGAAGTTAAATCGGAATATTGTATTAATTCTTTACAAAAAATTGTTGGAACTTTGTAATTTTAAAAAACTTTTGTATTGTGTTTTTTTCAAACATAAAACTATTTTTTTAAAAAAAAAAGAAAATACTTTTCCGTTTCGGGGAGCCGTAAAAAAGCAACGAAAAGAATCGCTAAATGACAGGGATAATTAATTGTGGTAAAGTAACCACATAATTCACGAGTGCTTAAGGTAATGATGAAATGTTTTTATTAATTTGTATTATTTTCTTTTTGAATCTCTTTTTATGCAGTGAATGTAAACAAATTTCTAGGCTTCCCCCGATAGTTTTTCATTTTTTTATAATTACATATTTTTAATTGAATAATAAAACATACAGAAGTAAACTGTGTCGAATCAATAGCCAACATTAAGAAATTTTTCGATTCATTATATAACAAAAATGAATATAAATTAATACTATTTAAAAAAATACTAAAGCAGCGTTGTTTTTTATAATTCATTACTAAATTAATTATTTATTACCAAAATCACACATTATATGTTTTTTATGGATAAAACTAGATTAGTTTTATAAATTTAAACAGATAATAGAAATTTAAAAAATATTTCTCTTTGGGAAAAAAAAAGTTTTATACCCGAAAATGCCCGTGCAACGCCGAGCTAAGTTGAGAAATAAAATACCTGTCAGTCAAGGAAGAGAAACTGTAAACATTTATACAAAAGGGAGTTTTCGTGGCATAAATACAGAAATCACACACATTAAACATACACAACCACCCAGAAGTGTTGGCCTTCAGAAAGTTGCAATTTCCATGGAGAATGAAGCTACACGCTTGAAAAAGGCCTCTGCAACGCCGGGATAAGCGGACGGGAAACTGACCCGTCCAATGGGGCAAAGACGTAGAAGAAGTTTCTAAAAAGGAAATTTTAAGGACAAAATATAGAAATTACACTCAAACCAAAAAGTACTGAATACAAGCCGACAAGAGGTAATTTCCATTCACAAAAACTTATGTTCTTGTAAACGCCCGTGCATCGCCGTCCACGCAGCTAGTACGCAGAAATAATTTCTGAACCAAAAGAAAGAACTTGAAATGATATTTGTTATACTATGTTGTTCTAATCCTGATAGATAGTTATATTTCCGGTATATTAAATATGTAATAGAAACACAACTTTTTAGTTCCCCATAATACCATTTACTGAGTTGGTAATTTTAGACTGTCCTTCTTTTCATAATTGTGCTAAAAAAAGATAAAAATTCTCAATTATATTATGTTTTGATGCAATATGTTGCGCACTTATCCTTTCAATATACCATGTAAACTTTTGCATGTACTTCTTAATTCAGGAAATTGCATTTAATAGAATTTGTATGTATATATCTTACTTATTTAAATACTTCTAAAAATAGTTAATATTTTGAAAAAAAAATAATTAAAATAAAATAATTTATGATGAAAATAAGTACTTACATAAATACTACTTAGGCATATTACTTTTAAGAATCGTTAACTACTATACGTTTATGTACGCAGAAAATGAATTCTTCTTAATTTCAAATTATACAACAACAAGAATTCTTAGAATAGCTGAAGTATTTTGTATATATAGTTTTTCTAGAATGAAGTTCCAGAAATGGAAGAAAAATCATTTGAATTATTATGGTGAAAATTTTATTTTTATTCAATCAATTATTGCATACGAAAAAATTGACAAAAATTTTACAAAAAAATTGACTATTTGAAAAGTATAAGTGAAACACTTTTCATGCTAATGATGATTTATGTGGTAAGATATCAAATTGCTACGATGTACGAAAAAGTTTTGTAGTGATATCTACTACAATTCACCTATATTATACTTGTTAGTATAGAACATGTGTCTAAATTTATTTTTTAATTGAACTAATTTATATAAATTATTAGGTTCAAATTGGAGAATTGAACATGAACTTTTTTTTTAGTAAACATCAGTGTTTGCTCTGATACAATGGAAAAAATAGAATGAAAAGCAGAAAAGACTTTCAAAATTTTTATTCACAACTGAATTTCATTAGCTTATATCGAGTTATAGGATTAAAAAATCATTCAAACTAAAATGAAGGTTAATAATTTTGTTGTCAAAAACGTAGTGGTATCACATATAAGATTGCCATTAAATAGATTCTACATGTTTTTACGAATATACGCAATAAATTCCCCAAATAATAAAAGAATTATGACTTTGAAATAATTGTATTTTTAGATAGTTATGTAATTGATAAGTATGAGAAGTAATCAAATATAATAATTGTAAGTCATAGTTATTTCGCTAATCGGGCTAACTGGGGAATATGAGAAATATTGTCCATTTATATAGCAAGTAGAATATAATGGAATGTAATTTGAAATTATGATGAATCTAGATTAAGTTTTAAAAGTAAATTTTCGACTTTTTTCAAATCTTATTTTTTGTTGCTTTGTATTTTCTACGAAAAAAGACAAATAGAGAGATATACATTTTTGTATTGTTTTTTTATTTCTTGAGATTTAATGATTAAATTTTCTGGGCAATTGAAAACATAATTTTAACTGTCTTCACGTAAAGTTTTCATACCTCAGCATACTTGGATATTAACATAAAACCGTGCCCATAAATAAAATATAATAATGATGGATTTTTTAGCAAACAAAAAATCCTGAAACACATGTTTAAATGAAAGACTATAGTTTGTTTTAAAAAGGCTTGTTTCATGTTTCAGTTTTGTTGCTAACTCAAATGTCGATGCATTAGAATAAATAGTTTTAAAAACATCTCAGTTTTTTATTCAGAAAATAATACTACAGCAATTTAAAAGAGACACAGCACTTAAGTGTGATTAATAAAACAAAATTAAACACCAGAGAAAAAAAAACCTTTATAGTTATATGCCTTCTCGTTTAATAAAGAAAAAAACTCTGAAAATATTTCTTTAAAAAAAATCCAAAGGCTTGGATTACAGATCCATCTAGAGGAAACTTTAAGAAACTTTAATGTCACTTAAGATAGAAAAAAGGAAATAAAGTCAATCTATTCCTTGAAATTAAGCAGAAGGTAAGATGAAAGGACTGTATTAAATATCAAAGAAAGGGAATGGGAGCTACAAAATATCCCAATAACTTAAAAAAAAGGGAAAGAAAGTCTTCTAACATTTTCAACGTACACTACTCCAATAGTTTCTTTCCAAATTACAGATAACAGCCTGATTACTGATTTCTTTGCGAGAAGCCGGTAAAATCACAAATAAAGAAATAAACACAATTCCTTGTTTGGAAGTACAAAAAGTATTTCTTATCGTACAGACAGTCACTGGAAAGTGGTACTATTTGGTAAACGTAAGCTATTGTCATAAAAAAAAAGTTAAAGCTTACTGTTTATATACCTTTTGGGTAGTTGGTAAAAGAGTAATTTTGAGTTAAAGTGTTCGATTTTTGCATTGAGGTAAAAATGAAAGGATTGCGATTGTATGTAGTGATTTCCTTTTACATGTGTGTGTGTGTGTGTGATGTGTGTGTGTGTGTGATTTGGATCCCCAAATTAATACATTGAAACTTGTTTTCTTTTTTTTTCTAAAAAGGAAAGAGCAAAAGCTTATCAACGTTATATATACATTTATTCGAATATATTGTTATTTTCCCGAGATATTCAATGTAATGTTTTTCTCTTTTTAATTTAATAAAAAATTATAGTAAAATAGGGACCTAATATTTTTTCTCTGAAAAATATCTGGAAAACTTGGATTTATTAAAATGCAGGGTGTCCAGGCATAAAGTATCCAAAAAGTAAGGCTTATTATTACAGAACTACCCATCAGAATGAAATAAACTGTCCATCCATTTATTTTAAAGCCTTCGAGTTTTTTTGAGTCATGTGCGGTCAACCGCACTTGCATGCATTATTCAGCAATCACAGACATTTAACTTGTTACACTGACTATATTAGTCAAGATGCGGAAGCCACAGCAAAATTTTCAAAGCATGGTTTGGTTAATTGAATTTGAGTTAGTCCCTTGTTTACAGCAACATTTTCGAACAGAATGGAATGTCGGCCCTCCGATATCAAAATCTATACACCAATAGGAAATAACTTTGGTATCTTAAACTGGCAAGTATCCTTAAGATCTCGAGATAGAAGACACTAGTGAGATCGTGTAAGTGAATCATTTTGTAGGAATCCTGATACGTCTATTATGCAAACCAGTGACGACATTCATTCAATTCTACTCGAAAACGTCGCCGTAAACGCGTGACTGTTTAAAATTCCGTTAACCCCTAAGTACGCATTACACCATTTACTGTGGCGTCCGCATCTTTTCTGATGAAGTCCAATCTGCGATGACCGAATAATGCACTAAAGTGCGGTTGATCAAATTAGACCGAAATAACTCGGAGGCTTTTCAAATCCACGGAGAAACAGTTTATTATATTCTGATGGGTAGTTCCGTAATAATAAGCCATAATTTTTATATACGTTAAGCCCGGACACCCTATATATATATATACTGAGAGAGAGATTTAAAATTGTAAAAAATATAAAATGTAATACTTAATTCAATTTGTTTTTATATAAATGAGTGTTACTATGCTTTTTTCTTCTTTAACTCTTCACTGTCAGGCTCAGAATATATAAATATTAGGTTGAAAATCTCGTTAAGTATCGATTAAACAATTTTAAATTTATGCTCGTTGTCATGGTGACATTTCACACTAAAAAAATTATTTTGCTGTTTTTTGTTTGGTCCATTCAGTTGTAAATTACAAGTGTGTTAAAATTTGATGTCAAAAAAGAGAAAATTCGGTATATTTTACAGTTTTCCTTTGATTAAAGCGAAAATGTAAGCCAGGAGGCTGGAATTGGGAATGGTGTTTATGGTGTCGATATTGTAACAGCTAGTTACGTGCAATTTGGGTTTCGTCAATTCCGTTCAGGCATTTTTGATGTTAAAGATGCACCTCACATATGCAGTCCCATTGTCGAAAATGTTGATAACAGAAATAATCGAAGTTGATTGGCATGTTAGTAATCGTAGCATCGCGCAGGAGCTGAAGATCGACTTAAATCAGTTTTTAACCATTTACGCAAAGTTGGATTCAAAAAGAAGCTCGATGTTTGGGTGCCACACCATTTAACACCAAAAAAACGTGAAGGTACGAATTTCCATCTGCGAAGCCTTGGCCAAACGGAATGACATCGACCCATTTTTTAAACAAATGGTGACTGAGCATGAGAAATGCGTCACATACGACAATATTGTGTGGAAACGACCGTGGTCAAAGAACTGTGTAGCACCTCAAACGGTGGTCAAACCAGAACTAACGGCCAGGAAGGTTCTACTGTGTATTTGGTGGAACTAAAAATGAATAATTTATAATGAGTAACTTCCATAGGGCCCAACACTAAATTCAGATCTCTGCTGTCAACAACTGGACCATTTAAAGTTAGAGATTGACCAGAAATGGCCAAACGAAGAGGTTTTTTTCCCATCAGGACAATGCCAGGCCACTCACACATCTGTAGTGACTCGCCAGAAACTCTGGGAGCTCGGTTGGAAAGTTTTAATGCTTCCACCATATAGTACGGACCTGGCACCTAGTGATTACCTTCTTTGTTTTGGAATTGCAAAACTTTCTGAGTAATAAGAAATTGATATCAAGAGAATATTATGAAAATAAATTACTCGAGTGTTTAGCCAATAAGAATCAAGACTTATATTAGAGAGGCTTTATGAAGCTACATTTGAAATGGGAACAAATTATACAACAAAATGCTGTATATTTGACTCAAATCGGACAATCCGAAGTATGTTAAATAAAATCTTGAATTTCATGCAAAAATAATGGATTTATTTTTCCCTAACCTAATATATTCCGTGCCTGACACTAAAGAGTTATATATTCTGTATTATAGGGGTTTCGAATCAGTATTTAATTGCTGAGTAAGTTTTGTCTTGTAACATTAAAACCCATTTTTGGAAATTATGTAATTTCTATATTAAGAAAACAGCTTTTATGATTAAATTACTATGATAATATATTTATACTTGACTCATAAAAATATGCATTTATATTTTGAGAAGTTGTTCTCTATATCTTCAACTTGACTAGTTCGCTCCAGTGTAATTAAGGATAGTGTACACAAAGTGCTCAAAAGCAATTAAAGTAATATTATACAAATAATATTCTTAGAACTTGTAAGTTATAAAATAGTTATTCACTGTGAAATATCCCATACTTTTACCAGGCAAATTATACGTTCCCGTAACGTTACCGGTTTACTAGGGTAACTATAAAATTTTTGAGAGACGCACAGATAAGAAGTTACAAATCAAAATTAATGGTCTAAATTGAAAATACCAAGTATTTTAACATAGCAGACAGCTTTCTATTCATTTACTTCAAGTTTTTTAGCGTATAAAAAATTTTAGACCGAAGAGAAAATGGAGTTGATGCGAGAAAAATATCATGTTGTGATTTTCTATGATTTTGAAGCTGGATTACATCAAGAGGAATGCGTTCAACTGCTGCAATTAGTATTTCATGATGAATCTCCATACCGTGCTACTGTATTCAAATGGCTTAAATAACTTTGCAGTAGTTACAATTCTCTGCAGGATGAATAGCACGCAGAAAGGCCACGGTCGGCAGTAATTCCGGATAATGTGTCTACCATACGAACAATGTTAATGGATGATAATCACTGTACCTATTAAATGAGACAAAAGGAATTTAACTTTGGATCCACAGCCATGTACAAAATTTTTCATGAAAAACTACGGATGAAAAAAGTAGCTTACCATTGACTTACCCATAATCTAACAGAGCACCAAAAAGAGGAGCGTGCCAGAATCAGTAAAAAAAACCCTTAAACTGTTAAACGATCGTGGCCAATGCATCATTCCTAAAATTTTAATGGGCGCTGAAACGTACAAGTCGTTTTTTGACGTTCAAACACGTCAAGAAAGCAAACTATGAGTCTTTGAAGATGATCCTACGCCAACAATGGCGAAATGCCAACAATCAATGAGAAAAGTAAGATATCCCGTTTTCTTCAGAAGTACAGTATTGATAAAATCCATCAAGTTGGAATGAAGGAAGACAGTAACAGCAAACTGGTATACAACTAAATGTCTTCCAGAAATTCTCCAAGACGTTAATGTTAGGGTTCTATAATGTTTCAACATATAACAATGCATCTTCCCATACCACCGGATTAAGAGCTGAGTTTCTTAAACAAAAACAAATTAAAGTGATACAGCTTCAACTTTATTCTCCGGATCTAGCTATTTGTGACTTTTCGTTATCTTTTAATCTTTAAAAGAACTTACGTGAACATAGTTTTCGTTCAGAAGAAGAGGTTGATGTGGCTGTCTCAGGCATTTAATCTGTGGAAAATCCGTCTTTAAAAGTGCATTGATACTGGAGGACACTACTTTGAACACTCCTAAAATTGAGTAAGAACAACTTTCAAATCCCAGTAGTATCTCAAACATCTCAGAGTGAACCTCGTAAAAATCTTTTTATCTTCAACGATTTTATAGGTAGATGTTTATGTTTTTCAAACCTCGCACTTTAACATGCCATCAACTTTTCTTCCATGAATAACGGACATTATGAAACTTATTTCCACAAGGGTTTTGGCACTATAAATTCTAAAAATGAGGTTTACTTTTGTATCAACGATTGTTTTTTAAATGTTTATAAATTTTTTCAATAGAGTTTTCTTTTGGACATCACACATACATTTATATTTTCTTAAAAATAAAAACTAATTTTATTCTCAACATGTTAAAATAAAGAATTTTGTTTCTGTAATGTATTTTTATAATTCGCTTTCGAAATACATGTACTACTAATTCTTGATATAAATGAATACAAAAATAAGAAATAGTTAAATTAATGAAATCTTTACCACAGAGTTTCAATTTCAATTATAATGTCTTGAAAGTGTAAAAACAATTTTACACTTCAGTTTTTTGTGTGTATTTCATTGAAAAGAAAAACACATAGATGATTTTTAGATTAAACGATATATATATATATATATATATATATATATATATATATATATATATATATATATATACTTACATTTGTATTTCTATTAGGTATTTACAATTGTAAATTTTTATTATATTTACATGAGAATATTTTAAAAATAAATAAATACTGTAAAATACCTATACTAATACTAACAACACATTAGGTTTCTTAAAAAAATATAGTTATAATGTAAAATATAGCTTTTTTAGTTACGAATTATGTGTGTGTGTGTGAAAAATTCCAGTGTATAAACACTTGTTTATTATTCCAAATGAATGTATGTTGTCTCTTTACACTTTTACGTAAACATATCTATTTTTCTTACTATAACTAACGAATTAAAATGCACTTGAACAATAAAATGTTCATTTTAACAAAAAAAATACAAATCAGAAATTTGTAAACTTCTATTTAAGTTTAAAAATCGTTAGGTAAATCACTCAATAAAAAAACTTAGAAAAAATAATAAAAAAAGGAAATAAAATACTTTCATCTCATTTTAGTTAAGTATTTAATTTATCACAATTACTCTAAAAGTACGTAAATTCAGTTACTTGCACATATCTTTTCCTGAGTGTATAATTTCCAAAAACGTACTACAATAATTTACTGATTTTTCTTAATTCTAGAAGAAAACTTTAAGAAGAAAAAAAATCCCTAACTATTTTGAGTTTTGTTCAATTTGTGTTATATTGTTTTATTCTTTTACTGTTTCAAAATTGTGAAGATTCAGGAAAACAAAGACAATCAAATTCAATAATCCAGTCTAATTGTTTAAAGAGTGCTTTTTTAAATCTTTTTAACGACAATGTATCATTACGATAAAAAAGTGATAAAATGAAAGTAGTTCTTATATAATATCAAGAATGATTATTTTGATTTATGTAAAAAGTATTTCTTAAACTAAAGAAATTAAATTACCTTTTTATTCTCTTTACGATAGCTAAACCTTAACATTAGTATTATTTTGTTAAGTGCATGTGTTAAAAATACTAAACACGGCTAATTAAATTAATCCATGGAAAGCAATTAACTTATTAATTTATTTACTGAGGTCCATCGTTTACAGTTTTGTGCATCTGTTTAGCTTTCACACCACATATCTGAGGTTCAAACCCTGGGCTGGGCAAGGTTGACTCGACCTTTTAACCCTTCAGTGGATCGATAAATGGTACCTAGATTCCTTGGGAATATAACCCTGTGGGATAGGCATCAGACTGACCACATGACCGGAACATCTCCTCATGCCCTTCTGGGCCTGAGGTCACGTATATTGAGTTTGGAACAGTAGGCCTGTGACGACTTACGCGTCTTTTCTTTAACAAGTTCTTTGGGTTCTTTGGGCCACAATTAATGGCAACTCTTTTCCAACCAAATCCAAAAAACGAGAATTGAAGAGATACAAATAATATAGGATAAATATAGGATCTTAGAGTAAGCGTAATGGCAATGATGGCAATGCAATGGTAGTTTAAAGGAATGTTCGACAATTAAAGTGCGTTGTGGTATTGGATAATTATTGAAGTTCGCTGTTCAAAGATTCAACTTCTACGTGTCGTGGATAAACATATTGGTGATCGATTAGAAGTTAAAGGTACAGCTGCATACCACTGTAGATAAAGACAAGTTTATTACAGAATAATATAAGGTAGGATTGATTACTTACTATAATTATATTTGAAGATTAGGTGGTTCAATTACAGATATAGGTCTGTATTATATTGTGTGTTGCGCATTGTGTCATCGTAGATTCTCGCATTAATTAATTTATAACATTATATTTGTTCAAAGTTTAAGTTGAATATCTTAATAAAGTCATATTAAGATAATGTTTGATTCTAGTTCTTACGTTAACCCTACACCTCTAGCTCACGCTGATACTTCGAGGGATGTACTTCCAAGGGGAGGAACATCACAGGCCCTTACCCTCATGGGCTGTCACGGCCCTGAGTTAAGTAATTCAGATATAAATTTCATAAAAATATTTAAATTGCATACCATGCGACCCTAAAGTCCACTCATATTCTAAAATTAAATAGTCCACACATTAATGTACGCAGAGAGATAAAAAGTGACACACAGGCTTTAAGTAACATGGGGTTTTAATAAAATCGAAAAAATGCAAAATATTTCCAACAGATGACACTGGATAGGTATCCCTCAGCGAGGCCTCCACATGAAAATTGTTTAGAAAATGTTCAGTAGTCAGAGAGTAAAATGATGCTTCGGCAATTGTGACATATTGAATTTACTAGAAAATGCATTGTTAGTAAAAATGTACTATCAGAATGTAGAATTTGTTACTGTACCTTTCAATCCTACCGTCATAAGAAGAGTGTGAAAGAGAGATCTCTAGCTCACATCATTTAGTTTTTGTATCTAATACCACCTGTCTGACGTAGTCAGATCGAGGCCCACGAAATTCATCGTGACAAGGAACTAGAAGTACGCCTGTCGTTGGCCTCAGCCTTGAGCACCATACATGTGACAGTACCATTTGGCTCGGAAAAATTCCATAAGGGAAAGAATGAATGTTGCCATAGTCTGTGAGACAGGCTGGACTTCTTTACGATAGATGGCAAAACCACCGATATCCACCTCCACAATTTAGGCAGGGAACTGGAGGGTAAGGAAATATTCTTCAGCTCCCTGCACTCGTGGTTTCATCTACGACCGCCCACAAGACTTTCAGACCCACTGATTTGACGAACATGTGCTCCGTGTGTACTCGGAGGGCATTTGGTAGCATCGGGCTGCGAACCCAGGCCTACCGGTATGGAGTCCGATGATCAAACCACTAAGCTACCTACGGTCACACATCATTTAGTGAGGATCACGTGCTCAACCGCCACTTCTATAATGTTTGGTCTTTTTGGTACCCAGACAACAATTATTATATAATTGGTTGCGAAGTTTCCTGAAGTCACAAGTGTATCATGATCACCCACCATTAGGGATGAATAAAGTGAGTTAGTGTATATTAACGTCGCACTGTTCAGCTACACGATGCTTTTTGGTGACAGACCTCGTAATTTTGAACCATAGTCAAGTGACGAGGATGACACATGAGCTGCCTTCCCTTCTATCTACCACACCATACCAAAGGTATGAATAAAAACAACGCACATCCGAAAAAGATTTCTTGCCATATCTCCTCATATGCTACTCTGTGCTGTTTTCAACATTGCTTCTCAAGTACAGGTATTGCTCATGAATGACAGGCGGCTTCTTGAACTGTTAGAAAAATTATTGTTTTTTGCTAAAAATAAATTATTTTGCTAATGATTGCTTTTTATATAGAGCGACATCTGTTGGATATGTTTTGCACCTTTTTTTTTTCTTTTTGTTTCAATAAAGCTTCATAACATTTCAAGCACGTGTATCATTTTTACTTCTCTTTCTACATTACTCCAAGAATTATTGAATTTTTTCAAATTTTAACAGATTTTGAATCACCAGGTAGACTGCTGGACAATTGCTAAGGACGGATAACACTATCATCCATAGCAACCACAAAATGAAAGGAAGCAAAATGTGGAAAATTAGAATAAGTGCGGGATATTAGTAAGAAGAAGTATGAGTATGCAAATTTTTTCCACGTCTGTTCATCACGTGATAGCGTTCATAAAAGCATTAAAGGTTTTGACGCGTGTGGACAGTTGTTATTTCAAGTCAAAGTTTTACAGGAAAGATTTAATAGACGAACTTAAAATTTTTGGCATGTCTTCCCGACATCACATAGATGATTTTATGCGTGGCCGAATGATTGGAAAGATCGAAGAAGGACGAAAAATAACAGATGTTGTCAGGGAGTTCGACATCGCTCACAGCGTTGTTTCACGGCTGTGGAAGTCATTTAAAACTACTGGAATGTGTAGTAGACGGCATTGGGAAGGTTGTGTTAGAAGTACGACGCCTGCAGAAGACAGATATATCGTCCTATCAGCAAAAAGGAACAGGCGCACTACAGCTCAGCAGGTGGCAAATCAGTTTCTTGCTGCCTCAGGAAAGCAGATCTCCCGAAAAACTGTTGCCAGACGTTTGAGGGGAGGAGGACTATACGCACGCAGACCTGTTGTGTGTGTCCCATTGACCAGACAGCACCATACTGCCCGTTTGCAATGGTGTCGTGAGCATCACAATTGGACTGAACAGGACTGGGCATGCGTACTATTCTCAGATGAGAGTAGGTTCAGTCTGTCATCGGATTGTAGACGCCAGCTGATCTGGCGCGAGAGTGGTACTGCTTATCATCCAGAAAATAACCAGGAAAAGGACCGATATCCGACATGCAGTATCATGGTGTGGGCCGGCATCATGATCAATGGCCGCACGCGCCTACATGTGGTTGCGAATGGGACTATGACGGGCCAATGATACATTGATGAAGATCTACTTCCTCATGTTCGTCTTTTCCGTGGTGCTGTCGGTGATAAATTTGTTTTTATGGACGACAACGCAACATGTCATCGAACACTCGCTGTTCAGGATTGTCTAGACAGCGAGGGTATTCAAAATCTCGTATGGCCAGCGCGTTCTCCAGATCTAAACCCCATTGAAAATGTGTGGGATGCTTTGGGAGGCAAGTTGCTGGTCGAAACTATCCTCCGACAAACAAGAACACCCTCATCGGTGCACTCACAGAGGAATGGGATAAATTGCCTCAACAGCTGCTGGATAATGTTGTGCAAAGTATGGTACGACGTTTGGAATGTTGCATCACACTCCACGGTGGACATATTCCGTACTGATACCTTTCTTTAAGGTGCCTGCTGACTTTTAGATGCATTGTTCCATTTCTCCGTACGCAGATCAAATGAACATTTTTTTCTTTCAGATGTTTCACAGCTTTTGTACTTTCCAGAACAATAAATATTCTTTATTCTAATGTCTGAACAGTGTAGCAACTATATTTTATCCTACTAGGCCTCATGTCTCGCTTAATGTTATGCTACTTAGCAATTTGTGATCCGTCCTTAGCAATTGTCCAGCAGTGTATAATAAGGATAAGCGAAATCATTATGTTTTCTTTTCTAAAGCGAAACAAGTGATTTCAATGTACCTATTTATTAAAGATATTATATTATATAATATAGATTTATATACTATGTTATATAATGTACATATTTTATATTATATAATACAGATTTACAAAAAAAAAACTTTATGTTATTGTTTATAAAGATAAGGTGACTGGCAATTTTGTTATAAATTACTCATCAATAGTCTTATGCTCTATGAATGTTTCTAAAAATAATTAATATTTGCATAAATCTGAGCCATATGATAAAGCAATAGTGGTATAACTGCCTTTTATAGAAAGCCACACAAAATACATCTACCAGTATCTAAATATCAAAATTTATTTTAAACAGGAACATATCTAAAAATATTCATTAACTTTTGGAAAGTTACCAGTAGTTTTAAAAGTTCCATTATATTAGTTAATTATTACAATTTATATTTTACAGGACATTGCAAATAAATTTCAAGTAACAGCTGTTGATCAAAATACTAAAAATATTATTTCCAGAACAAAATATCATACTTCATAGATAATTATGTGATTTTAAAATCTTTTTAAATTTCGAATATTAAAGATATAATATATAATGTTTAAGAAATTTGTGCTAATTATTCCATAATAGTGCTATAAAGTTTTAAAATTTTAACTCTCATTAATTTAAACTTTAAAAAAGTTATGGACATTATGAGAGAGAGAGAGAGAGATGGTTATGTATATAAACACATTAAAGGCTTACCACACGGTGAACCTACAGCAATATTTGAACACATTTATTTCATTTTTCATAAAAAGAACATTAATTATAATAAACATTATCTCCGTATAGATTTATAATGATCTAATTATGTTTGAGGAAAACAACAAACATGCTTAAAATTTTGTGTTTTCCCCCCGTTTATTTAAGCCTTATTAAAGCTAACAATAATCATCTTACGTAAAATAACTTGAAAAGAAATCCCGTATAAAGGATTCATTATTAAAATAATAATATTTCAATAAAACGACTGTTTTTATTTTAACATTTTAAAAGCCCCATTATCTTTCTACAATGAAAGGTTGGTAATGAATTTGAGGGCGACTAAATAAATTAGAATATGTGATTCAAATATTCTCTGCTTTTACTTAAATCAAAAATTTTAAGTAAAATCAAGAAAATAAATTATTTAAAAACACACAAACACCTATCTTCAACGTTAACATTATAAAACCTGTGTAGTTATCTCCCATTTGTTATATAAGTTTAAATAGCATGATAATCTGGATATGTATAGACTTCAGAAAATCAAAGTTATGCATACGTATGTTTATAAGAAAAGAAATCATTTTGTAACAAAATCGCAGATTCCCTTCCCGGTCGCTATATTTAGATTGTAGAACAAGAAAAAAAAAGAATTCTTCAAAATAATAAGGATGTGTTTTTTTAAAATTTTATTTTAACTTTTATTTTCTGATTAACGGGGAAACTATTCTATTCTGATAAAACGATGTATGGTTTATCTTCTTCAAATTAAATATATATATATATATATATATATATATATATATATATATGGAATGTAGAAGATAGCTCTAGTCTTTGTAAACTAAGGTGTCATTTCTGTAAAAAATATTAAATGGTTTTTTGTAACGTATTAAGAATAAAAACGATTTAAAACGTATTGAAGGGGTATGAAAAAAAGCCACTAAGTCTTTTTTTAAAAAAAAACACCTTCCAATATGAATATCAGAAACGGAAAAAAATAGTTTTCACATAAACAAAACAAAATATGGCTCTACTTTATTTATCTCAGCTTTGATCTATTTCTTTTATTTTAAAGGATAGCTTTTTATACTCAAATGCAAACAATCACTTTCTTCATCTTCGAATGTTACCCACTGCATCTGATGTTGCCTTTCTTACAAAGCAAATAACTGTCTGTACAAGAAAGCTATTTTTATTGAAAACCATCACGAGATGTGATAATGACCTTCCTTCATATCCATAAACCATTGTATATAGAAAGTTTAGAAAAATGGAATTTATCTATGTGCATGCTAAATATAAAAGCTAAAATAAAATAAGATGCTGGGAATTCAAATTCCTTATGTGAGTGGAATTTACTAGTTCTTTTAAGAAATATAAACATGTAGTGTGTGTGACCTTGTATAAATTCGTAAAATGTGAAGAATGTAAATTTAAGAAAATTATAAGTTACATGTAAGCTGAAATATAATTGTAGGGTAAAATTGTCTTTCTTTCTTGAAAATATAATTTTAAAAATGTTCTACTTTTAATGTTTTATGTGCAAGAGCTGCATGATTAAATTTTGTGCTGTCAAAATGTCTAGGGAAGTGTTTGTGTAGCGCCTCTTATTTATTTTTTATATTGTACGTATTAGTGCATTTCCATAAACAAAATGAGTTATCTTTATTTACATATTTTACTTTATTTAATAACTTTATTAAAGAAAGCGCTATAACTTAAATAAAAATGCATGTTTTTTTATGATAATATACATTCGGTGCTTCTTTTTTTTAAAATTTATATACTTCAATTTTTGCGAGGAATTTTTTTTCTACAATTTTAATTCAATGAGACATTTTGTTTCCAGTTCAATTTTAAAGTGATCTATTTTTCCATTTGCTTAAGTCCAGGGCTTTTAAATATTAAGAAAATTCAGTCTCTTAGAGTGTCAGAATATTCAGTAATTAAATTTCATTTTTTCTTTTAACATGATTATCTGCGTCTGCAGAGAAATAATTTCTTATTGTATGTGCAATGTATAATCTATTTATGATTATAAGGTTTTTAAATATTTTAAGGGGACTTGATATTCTCTAAAATACTTTCTTTCTGTATGTATTTAAAATTTATATTTTAGCATTTTATATAATGTGTCTATTAAATAAAAGATACGAGATGAAATTTTTCACATACTATTCACACAATTTTAAAAAATTAAAAATCTTACTCCTTCTTTAATTATTAAATTTCTGACATGAATTTTTTTCGTAATATCCTTATGGATGTTATAAACAAATTTAGGGATCGATTTTACAATAACTTAGTTCGTTTTTGAGAAAAAAAAATGTTGATATGCATGCTAAAAATCAATGAAAAAGCCAATATCTCTAACATTTTAATTTTTTTTAAAAAAAAGTATTCACAGTTTACAGCAAACTTGATCCCTAATGTTCTTACATGCTTTATATGCAACACACAGGGGAAAAAAAAATGGAAGGGATTGGTAAACAGTAGTGGACGTAGTAGCGCTTTGAATGCACTAATGTTTCGAAAAACACAAACTGAGATAAACCACTTTAAAGTTTATGATTCTGAAGAAAAAACATCAAACTTAAATAAACTTAAAATACCACTTTAAAATACTAGTTATATATTTTTCTTTAAAATAATTGCAATTTTGTATTTTTTTCAACACATACATTTTTATAAATGTTCAATGTTAAGAAGGTATTAATAGCTTATATAAGAAAATTCAAGAAACATGTTAGTTTTTCTTCTGTCGCGACAGAAAGTTTAGTTTTTCCCTTCACATATATTGAAGTATCACATTTGTATGAAAAACATATCAGGAATAAGAATAGAAATTGTGAAATTATTAATATATATAAAATGCCTGCGTCGTGCGGTTTGAGAGTCGATAGACGGACATAGGTAGATAGATAAGTACGTATTATAATAATACATATATGTATATATATATATATATATATATATATATATATATATTTATACATATATATATATATTTACATATATATATACATATATATATATATATATATATATATTTACATATATATGTATATATATATGTATTTACATATATATATATATATATTGTCACACGCATAATTTGCTACAAGTCCCGATAGCCGAGTTGGCAGAGCGTTGGACTGAACTTCCTCAGGTCTCGGGTTCGAATCCCGGCCCCGGCAGATTTATCCAAAGACTGGAATTTTGTTTCCGTTTTTAATGTATTGTTTCTCTAGGTTCTAGATGAATCCAGATCATTCTTTAGAGTGCATACTGGTTATTTCTCGAATATTCCGAAGTGTATAAAAGCAGAGTTCATCGCCAGTTGGGCATGTTCTCAGTCCAGTGTTGTATCGAGCTCCAAGCGTTAGAATAAATCTAATTGTTTGTTTAATTGAACTGTGTACTTCTTTCGAACTCCGTGACAAGTTTGGTGGAGGCGCGGGGTACAATTACGTCAAACGTGGATAATAGTGACAACCTTCGCAGGAGCCTCCGGTTAAGAGGATTATCCCCCGAATTCGGACTGTTAAAAGAAAATAGTAGGAAGAGGACAAAAATGCCGACCGAGCAAGAAGCCAAGCCCGCTGTGGTAACACCTTCGTTACAGCAATGGAGGAGCCCATCGACCTTCCGAGGAGCGCCTGGGGAAGACCCTCTCAAATGGCTTAAAGAGTACGATCGAGTAGCCAACTTTAACAAGTGGGATGACATGATGTGCCTGGCTAACGTTTATTTCTTTCTTGACGGAACTGCGAGACAGTGGTATGTCAACAACGAAGACGCCTTAGATTCCTGGGAAGCGTTTAAAAATGGACTAAGTGGACTTTTCGGTGACCGTCAAAAATATACCAGAAGGGCAGAAGAACAACTAAAATGCCGAGCCCAGCGTTCAGGCGAGAGTACACAGTCCTACATACAAAGTGTATTAGGACTTTGCCAAGAGGTAAATCCTCTGATGAAAGAAGACGAAAAAGTGTCACACCTAATGAAAGGTGTTGCTGAGGATATTTATCAGGCCCTGTTGACGAGAGAAATCAACGACACAGCAAGTTTTATCAAATGGTGCAACTATATCGAAGATATGAAGCAGAAGAGAGTTGGTCGACCGAGATTTGAAAGGCTTCCAAACGTCGTACCGGTTGCATCCCTGACGGATGAGACTGATTTGGTCTCTCTTATTCGCACAATCGTACGAGAAGTCCATCGACTAGTTAACCAGACGCAAGAATCTTTGGACCCCGATCCCCAATCCTTAGAAGAGATTGTTCAAGACGAAGTTGAAAGGGTTTTGGCCCCAGTGTCAACAAAACCTACAGAAACTAGACCACGACCAACATACGCCGCTGTAACCAGGAAATACAGAGCTCCTGTTCAGAAATTCCCACCTGAACCAAGAAAAACAGATGTGTGAGAACGGCTGACAACAGACCTGTTTGTTTCCACTGCGGACGTCCTGGACATGTAATGCGCTACTGCCGAGAGAGAAAGGCTGTCTTTGACAACTCCTCGAAACCGCCGACGGAACTTCGACGACGTTGGCACTGAAGAAGAAATACGCCGACCAAACTCTTCTCGCCGTTTTACGCCAAGTCCCACGAGAGGCCGATCCCCAATACGTCGTTACAGATCCCCGTCGCCATATCGCCGATCCAGTCAGTCGCCAGGCCGTAGGAGCGAGGAAAACTAAGGGGAGCGACCTTCCAAGGAGGTGAGGCCGCGTGTACTGGAAATCCTCCGTCGACCGCCAAGATGACTGGTAACCAACTAGACGTAATAATAGATAAGAAGCCGATACGTGCTCTAGTAGATTCTGGGGCATCGTTTTCTGTCATATCCGATAAGTATCGCCGATTTTTAAAGAAAGTTCTGTTTGCTGATGCCAAGAGCGTTATGCTGAAAGTTGCGGATGGAAATTTTGTTCGGCCGATAGGGAAATGTGTTTTACGTGTCCGTATAAACAATCGAGAACTGCCTTTTGAATTTATTGTTTTATCACATTGTAGCCATGACGTCATCCTAGGATGGGACTTTTTAGAGGCGTCTCAAGCCGTTATAGACTGTGGACAAAATGAACTTGTTCTAGAAGACATCTGTCGAGACTCCACAGCGCCTGACGCCTGGAATTTGTATGCCACCAGGGACTATACACTTAAGCCGCATTCTTTAACTAGAATAACAGTATCAGGATATCAAACCCGAGGAGACATAAATGTAGTTCTAGACGGCAGCAAACATTTGCTCTTCGAGAAAATATTGCTACACCGTCCATGGTATCCACATATCGTAACGGAAAAAGTGATGTCTGGGTTACCAACCTGCAGTTCCGAAACCAAATCATCCCTAGAGGAATGTGCATAGGCCAAGCTGAACCACTAAATGAAGGGCATCTATGTGTTATTTCCGACACATCGGGTTGCTTGGATGACCAGCAAGAAACTTCGGAGTCACAGATAAATTGTTCGTTAATGATGTCACCCGAGTTAAGTGACGAACAGAGAAACAAGCTATCCGAACTACTCCGAAATTTTCTGGGCTTTTCACGATGACCGACAAGTCGACAGCCGCGAAGACGAATGTGAAACACAGGATTTTTACTGGTGATCATGCTCCAATCAACCAACGAGCCTACAGAGTCTCGCCGACTGAAAGACGCATCATTCATGAAGAGGTTCAGAAAATGCTTGATGAAGGTATCGTCCAACCCTCTGAAAGTCCTTGGTCATCACCCATTGTGCTCGTAAGAAAAAAGACGGTAGTTGGCGTTTTTGTGTCGATTATCGCAAGCTGAATAGCGTCACGAAAAAGACGTTTATCCTCTGCCTCGTATTGACGATACGCTCGACTGTCTGAAAGGTGCCATGTTCTTTTCTTCCATGGATCTCCGATCTGGTTATTGGCAAATAGAAATAGACGAAGCGGATCGTGAAAAGACGGCATTTATTACCCCGAAGGCTTATACGAGTTTAAAGTCATGCCGTTTGGTCTCTGTAATGCACCTGCGACCTTCGAGAGAATGATGGACAATTTGCTACGCCATTTTAAATGGACTATGTGTCTTTGTTACCTAGATGACATAATAGTGTTCTCAGAAACTTTTGAAGACCATCTTATACGATTAAGACTTGTTCTAAAATGTCTTCAGGAAGCTGGTCTTAAATTAAATTCAAAGAAGTGTCTTTTTGCTGCCCAAGAAGTAAAGATTCTGGGCCATCTTGTATCTAGTAATGGCGTTCGTCCCGATCCCGACAAAATAAAAGCCGTAAGAAATTTTCCCACTCCAAAGAATATACATGACATACGAAGTTTTCTTGGCCTTTGTTCATACTTTAGAAGATTTATTAAAGGTTTCTGTTATCTCGCCGAACCTTTGCAGTCGTTGCTGAAAAGTGGCGTGGAGTTTCATTGGGGTCCTGAAGAGGTGGAAGCATTTAACAGTCTTAAGAAAGCACTTACTTCGGATCCAGTATTGGGGATGTACGACGAAAGAGCTTCTACAGAAATCCATACTGATGCAAGCGGGTACGGTATCGGAGCTGTCCTAGTACAAATTCAGAATAATGTCGAGAAAGTTATAGCATACGCTTCTAGAACTCTGACAAAAGCCGAAAAGAATTATTCCACCACAGAAAGGGAATGTCTTGCCATCGTATGGGCTACCAACAAATTTCGGCCGTACATATTCGGAAAACACTTTACTGTTGTAACTGACCATCATTCCTTGTGCTGGCTCATGAATTTAAAGGATCCTTCAGGAAGGCTTGCCAGATGGGCCCTCCGACTTCAAGAGCATGATTTTGACGTAAAATATAAAACCGGTAAGAAGCATAGTGACGCCGACGCTCTTTCGAGAAATCCAGTGGAAGAGGAAACGGAAACATCAGACAAATTTTTAGCAGTCACGACGAGTATGAACCTTGCGATGGAACAGAAAAAGGATCAAGACCTTGCGAAATTAAAACTTTTGAGCAACTCATCCAAAAACGAAGAATTCAGATTTATCGACGGTATCCTTTGCAGGAAGAATTTTGATCCAGATGGAAAGTTGTGGTTACCAGTCATTCCTAAACATCTACGAGCAGACATACTAAGGCACTTTCATGACGCCCCCACCGCAGGACACCTTGGTTTCGCGAAAACTTATGACAGGATACGCAAGAGATTTTACTGGCCGGGAATGTACCGAAATGTCGTTCGGTATGTCATGCATTGTCGGGAGTGCCAAAGGAGAAAGTCCGTTCCTCAACGACCACCTGGACGTTTAGTTCCCATCCCTCCAGCTATAGCTCCTTTCCATCGCATTGGAATTGATCTCCTTGGGAGATTTCCAAAGTCTGCTCATGGAAACAAATGGATAATAGTCTGCACGGATTACTCAACACGATATGCAATAACAAAAGCCTTGCCGACAGCCGAAGTCGACGAAATAGCGAAGTTCTTACTTGAAGAAATTGTCCTCAGGCATGGAGCTCCTCGAGTAATTATCACAGATCGTGGAGCCGTCTTTCGATCCAGACTTGTTTCCTCTCTCGTCGACTTGTGTAACATTGATCATCGTTTCACAACGGCGTATCATCCCCAAACAAATGGACTGACGGAGCGCTTCAATAAGACCTTGTCCGACATGTTGTCAATGTATGTGGATGTAGAGCAGAAAATTGGGATGAAATTCTACCATTTGTAACCTTCGCTTATAATACCGCTAAACAAGAGACCACAGGTTTTACGCCGTTCTATTTACTTCATGGTCGTGAAGCGGAAACGACACTAGATACAATGCTACCATTCTGTCCTAACGATTTTGATGACAATAACATCACCAAGATAGCAGCCAGAGCCGAAGAATCACGACAGCTAGCCCGAGTGCGCACTCTGAGAGCTCAAGACAAAGATCGTCGACGTTACGATTCCAAACACCAAATGGTATCCTACGCTCCCGGAGATCTCGTATGGGTTTATACTCCAGTGAGAAAAGTCGGTCTCTCCGAAAAACTCTTAAGAAGGTATTTCGGACCGTATCAGGTGCTACGCCGTTTATCAGCCGTGACTTACGAAGTACAAGATTTTGATCCTGCTTCACGAAAAAGAAAACTAAGAGAAGTTGTCCATGTACTGCGTATGAAACCGTACCATGATCCCGCCGAGCAAATCGAAACCGAGGATATTCCTCCCAAAGAATCATACAAAGGACCCATCACTCGTTCCAGAATAAAGACCCTTGAACAAAATGACAGCGGGGCGCTGTCTTCTTTTTCGAGGGGAGCAATGTCACACGCATAATTTGCTACAAGTCCCGATAGCCGAGTTGGCAGAGCGTTGGACTGAACTTCCTCAGGTCTCGGGTTCGAATCCCGGCCCCGGCAGATTTATCCAAAGACTGGAATTTTGTTTCCGTTTTTAATGTATTGTTTCTCTAGGTTCTAGATGAATCCAGATCATTCTTTAGAGTGCATACTGGTTATTTCTCGAATATTCCGAAGTGTATAAAAGCAGAGTTCATCGCCAGTTGGGCATGTTCTCAGTCCAGTGTTGTATCGAGCTCCAAGCGTTAGAATAAATCTAATTGTTTGTTTAATTGAACTGTGTACTTCTTTCGAACTCCGTGACAATATATATATATATATATATATATATACGTAAAAGTGATTTCTGTTCAATGCAAAAAAAATTCTTCGGATGTTCTTCGTTATTCTCTATTGTTCTAAATGTGAATGATTTGTATATTCCTTGTGTATGGTATAAATAATAAGTAACAAGGTTATTTCTTCGCTTTGAGTTAATTGCCCTGGACACATATACTTCTTTCCGAAGTACAATCTTTTCCATGCATTACTATCCATAAAACTATTCCGAAGTCTTTAGAAAGCAATAAAAGGATCTTGACAGATCTTGCGAAGAATTAACATAATTCTGAGGATTTGCGTATCTATTCCTTTTCTCCCATTCCATCAAATAACACACGCGCGCCTATGAGGAAAACGGTGGAATTGGGGAGAGAATCGTGTAAATTGTGTAATCGACAGCTAAGGGATTAATTAGAAACTGTACAAATTATCAAGATAAATGCTAATTTCTGAATTTAATTTTATATATGACAAGCGAATGTGAGGTTACTAGTAATTATTAAACTAGTTTTTAATTTAGAATTGCTTTAAATAAATAATAAAATTCTTAAGGTATCCGACTACTTGCGACAACTTTTTTTTTGAAAAAATAAAAAAAGGGGACTTTTCGTGATTTTTTGATTTATTTAGTATATTTTTAGGAAAAAAAAACTCTTAATTTAAAAGCAGAAAATATATTTATTATTATTAAAATGGGAAAAAAACTGGTTAAAATGTACAAAAAATTACATAAACGGGGCCCACTCTGTACGAACATTTTATGAGAAAATTCTCAATTTTTCAATTTTGATGTGTTCATTTAATATTCATGCTTGAAATGACTTTCAGGATAAGATATATTTTAAGTTTTACAAAGACTAGAGTGACTTATCTTAGTGATTCTACTAAATTGCTTAAAAAGGCAGTGATTGAATTCACATAAAGGACTGTAAATTTTGTAATAAAACAGTGATTCATAAATTTGAAGGTCAAAACACTTGTACTGTAATGCAGAACACACACAAAAAATTTCAGCAAATTATTTTCAAAATTTTTTGAGCAGTCGCTGTCCCCGTTTCAACTTTTCGCAAAAAACCATTTCGAGTTAAACGCATTTTAAAGTTTGACAACTTGTGTAAAGTTAGGGCATCTACTTTTACTAAAACACTTGTAATTTTTGTTCTAGTTAATGGATAATAAAATATTTGGTATTTTTTAAGCTAATATGATGATCTATAAAATAAAATCATAAACAAAATTTGTCAATTTTTGAAAAAAAAACATGATTTTAGGGTAATCGGATACCTTAAAGTAATACTGATACATTTATAAAGGTATTCTATCAGCGTAAATATATATTTTATTTTTTATTGTGTTAGAATGCATTGTGTTTATTTAGTTTCAGTAAATTAATATATATATATATATATATATATTTTTAAAAATAATCTTTTATTTTCATCCTTCCAATATGGGCACGCCCCCTTGTAGAGTTATCACGGTTTCCTGAGGGGGCGTGTCGCTCATATTGAGAAACTCTGGGGGGTTTAATCAACAAACCTGCACTGAAAATAATTTTTTTTAAGGAAAAATAACCGAATCTCTCAAAGCTGAGATCTTAGAAATATCTAAAGGAAAATTTAATGTCACTTAAGACAGAAAAAAATGAAAGAAACTCAATCTGTTCCTTGAAATCAAGCAGAAGGTAAGATGAAAGGACTGTATTAAGTATCAAAGAAATCGAATCAGAGAGTTCCAGAATATCCCAATATCTTAAAGGAAAAAAAATGAAAAGATAGTTTTCAAATATTTTCAACGTGTACTACTCCAATAGTTTCTTTCCAAATTGCAGATAACAGCCCGATTACTGATTTCTTTGTGAAAAGCCAGTAAAATCACGAAGAAAAAAAATAAAACGCAATTCCTTGTTTGGAAGTACAAAAAAAATATTCCTTATCGACATTCACTGGAAAACGGTACTTTTTGGTAAACTTAAGCGATTTATATAAAAAAGTTAAAAAAAAATCCCCCTTTTTTACACATTTTGAGTAATTGGTACAAAAAAGTAAAATTCCTTGAAAGAGTTTTGTTCTTGCGTTGAGGTAAGTAGAAAAAGTTTAAAATTGCATGTAGTGATTTTTTTTTCTTGATTGGTTTTGGTCACCAAATTAATTAATTTAAAGTAGCTGTCTTTTTTGTAAAAAGGAAAGAAAAATCTTTTGGACGGTGTATATGTATATATATATTTGATTTAAATATTATTTTCTGGATATTCTTGGTAGTTTCTTTTATTTTTAAGTATAATTGTAAAATAACAAAAACATTTTTAAAATATCTACTTAATATTAATTTTTTCGAAAGTCTAACATGAGAAAAACGAATTATTTGGAATAAAAACATATTTATTTAAAAATATAAGGTATAAAAAATACTATGAAATTAATTTATTTTTCAATGTAAATTAAAAGAGCAGAATTATTTTTTTTTTCTAATTCAGTAATGTCAGACACGGAATTTTTAGTTTTTTTTTTTTTTTATTTTCATATTTGAATCACAGTTTTTAAATTCGTATGTAACATTTTTCTAATAACATTACTATGTATTTTTCGAAATTTCATGATCTATATACTAAGAAAACACATCAAATATACTTTAACCATGTGACGAACCTATACGGAACTTTATCACTAACATTCTGAGACGTCTATTTTTAGGGAAATTTAATTCCCCTACCTTTTCCCAATCAGCTCCAAAAGGAGGACGGGATTCCTTGTTATGCAGATTAGATAAAGTATTTAAGTCAAATGTAATAGTAAAGTAAAGAGCAGTAGGAGAGAGAGATTGAAGCAGAAAGGTTTACTAGTGAAGTTAGAGATTTATTATTGAACATTTCTAGGTGGATAAATTAATCTCAGGAAGAGTTGAGACACAGTGTGGTAAATATTGATTTACATTTAAAGTCTCACTAAAGCTTTATATTAGGAGTGAGATTTAAATAAACGTGAATGACTGGGAAATAAACGTGAATGCTAGTCCAAAGATTCCCCAAGAGGATTAGTTAGGGAAGGTCGCGTAAAGACCCGTCACAATTCTTTTGATGACATTCATAACAATATTTACTTTTTTAAATCCTGGCTTGTTTCTCGTTATTTTCAATGGAAAAGTAATCTCTCTCCTTTAACCGCTATTACAAGTTGACATTTTACACAATGATAAACATCGTTACTTTAAGTTTAACTGAAGAATGTCCAGGATTTCGATTACCGTTAAACGTCCACCGGAGTCTTTAGTCACCATGATATAAAATATATATAATGATTATAATAAATAAATAAATGCAAGACTGATGTTCAGTAAGGTTTAATTTTATGACGTTATAATATTATTTCATGTATAATTACCCTATATTATTACCTTATACTCGTTATATAATAAAAAATCTGACATTGACATTATGTGCTTCGCGAAGTTTGTTGGACTACAGCTTTATTGCAAAACATTTCGAGTCGCAAATCTGCCAAGAATATTACTATTACGTGGTATCTATTCTGGGCCTACCCAAACGAAATATTTATCAGGATCAGCTGAAATATTATCAATTACAACTGCCTTTTCTTCAGATTCTTCGTAGACCTTTCAATCATTCACATGTCTTCATCGGAATCGAAATTATTTTAAGACAACTCTCCAACATCCGATTCATTTACAGAAAGCTCTCACAACAAATTAGCAATTTCATAAGGGCTTTGACCTTTTCTACGAGTCGTTGTTTCAGGATGTCTGCTCTGCTCAAGATTCGAAAATATATTGAATTTTTGTATGAGCAGATAAGCAGATGCTATGTAACGAAACACTTAGACTCAACGATTTTAGTATAACAGATTCATTTCCGCTGAAAATCCAATAACACTGTATTCAAAGTCAAATTTGCGATACTGGTTCAAAAAGTTTGTTCACTTAGTGAACTATCTTTTGCTGAACGACAGATATTTATAATGATAAATTCTTTTGGTATGGAAATGAAACCAACAGACATTCTAGGTATATTTAGTTGTAAAATCTATCCTAATTAACCGAGAACTAAAAAAGGCTGCCTGTGTAATCACCATGGAAAACGATTAAAGGTCACGAAGCATTTTCAAATTATCTGTAAAAATATGGGAAGGAGAGCAAACTCAACAGTCTACGGTGTCCAATCGACACCGATGGACCGTCTAATTTAGCGTTTCTCAAATTATGGGGCCCACCCTCTTGGGGGCGTGATAACTGTACGAGGGGGCGCATGCACATAGAAAAGTCAAAAACAAAATTTAAGAAATCTAATAATTTATAAAAAGTAAAATAAAAAAAAATACATTCTGATATAATAAAAAATAAAATACACATATACATAGATATAGCAAACTTATAAATGTATCATTACTGTATCAGGTATTTTATAATTAATTTAATAATGCTAAATTAAGAACGTTTAATAGTTATTATTAACCCCATGGTTTTTTTTAAATAAACAATTATATTAAAAAAATATTTATCGTGTTAATCTGTACGTTTTATAATTAATACCTTCAATGCCTATTAAAAGTTCAGCGATTCGCTCCCCAAAGCCACTATTTTCAATAAGGCGTGTGAATGAGATGCATTAGGGAGGGGGGGAAGAAAAGGGATAAAGAAGCAAATCTCTGAAAAAAGTTAATCCTTCGTAAGCACTATTAAGAGGTCCTGTTATTGCAATTTCAAATCTTCGGAAAATTTTATGGATAGCAGTTTACAGGAAAGATCACTCTACGGAAAGACATATATACGCCCGAGGCAATTATCGCTTTGATTGAATGAGATGCTTATATACGTCCGTGGTACTTAAGAGGTTAAATTAGTGTTATAACTTTAGTGTCAAAGCATAGTATTGTTGATTTCAAAGGATTGTTATTGCGTGGAGGGGGGCGCGTTAAAAATTAAGATTGAATGTGTGACAAACCTATACGGAACTTTATCACTAACCTTCTGAGTCGTCTTTTTTAGGGAAATTTAATTCCCCTACCTATTTCCAATCAGCTCCAAAAAGAGGACAGGATTCCTTGTTATGCAGATTAGATAAAGTATTTAAGTCAAACGGAATAGTAAAGTAAAAAGCATTAGGAGAGAGAGATTGAAGCAGGAAGTTATAACGGTGAAGTTAGAGATTTATTATTGAAGATTTCTAGGTGGATAAATCTCAGGAAGAGCTGAGCTGCAGTGTGGTAAATATTGATTTATAATTAAAGTCTCATTAAAGTTTTATATTAGGAGTGAGATTAAAGTTACATGTTCAATAGGAACATTATTGAATATAAATCTGGGATCTCTTATCGCGGTAATTTCTGCGTGATCGATATTCTAATTGTTAATTAGTTGGATCATTAAATATTTAAGTTTATTTAAAGGAAAAATTCCCTTTTAAATCTCATATAACTATTTAGATATATTTGTTAATAAAAGTCTTTGATTCTATTTGGAAAATATAACCAAATAAAGAAAGTTATTTATAAAAATGGCTACTGGCTCTTATCTGACTCCAAATTATTCTCGTTCTCAAAGTGAGATCCAAGGGGATCTTCACAAATGTTGTGTCGCTAATTATTAAAGTTCGAAAAGTACTCGTCTAATTTTAATTCTTCATCTATAATTTGCTGCCTCAAACAGTTGTATTCATTCTACTTCAAGTATATTGAGCCTTTATTTTGTTGCAAAATATTATAATGCCATATATTTCATTTTACTACATATGCTAATGTATTCATTGCATTTCATACAACTACACGTATTTATCAATAAGCCTATTATTAACTTTCTGAATACATGGAGAGTTTCTTTAATTTAATTGATCGTTAAATTTCCCACTTTGCAGACCTTTCCCATTTGAAAAATAAGGTAAATAAGAGAAATTATTTTTAAAAATAATAATATCGTTAGTAATAAAATATGAAGTTAAATAAAATCATCTTAGAAATTACTTTAGGCTAATTTAAATAAATACTTAATGAAACTGAGCTCATTATTACAAACACAAACACATAATGTAAGAAACTTTTTTTTACTATCATCATTAAATATTTAATTGCTAAGATCTCAAATATTAATAATAAAAGCCAGTAAAAGCTTAATCGTAAAAACAAATGTTTTATAATAAGTTTTTCTACAGTTTTGCCTATTCCCCTAAGCAATTTTATCCTTATAAAGAAATATGCTAATTTTCCTTAAGTCCAAAAAAAAAACAACATAAAATTAAGTAAATTATTAAGCTAGAGAAAAATGCATTTAACTTCACAAAGCATTAATATCAATTTCAAATACAATGCAAATGAAATACTTTCACATAAAAAAGTGTTATATGAGTAATGAAAGCATATTCCTTTTAAAAAGATTAATAGTTTGTTATTAACGGATTGTTACATAAGTTACATCAGAACAATGAAAAATTTGATAATTTTTCATATTAAAGGAAATGGTTTATTGAATCTTAAATCGCATTTAAAATGAGTAAGATTTTGTATAGCACTGTTTGTGAATTTAAATTAAGTTAGCACTTTTTCTTTTATATTTTATTTCTTTTTATAAAAAGATAATTGTGTGTGTGTGTGTATAAACAAAACAAATTTGACTTATTTGATTATATAAAAGAATTACATATATATGTTTGACAACTTAATGTTATTTTTATTTCAATTTGACAACTTAATGTTTGTCGTACTGCCTTGGAAACTTTAACGGATTTAGTCATTAAACGTAAAGTTACACTCTTTTTTGATGAACGTTTTACTTCCGAACAAATTTCATTACGCGAAGTAAGTGTTCAGAGTAAAATTGCGACATTTGTCCTTCTTGACAAGAAAACAACTTAGAGGATGTACGTCATTTGTTTTTCTTTCTTTAATTAGTTGCACAGGCATTTTTCGCGATTCTGTTACATAAAGTTTCAAAGTGAAAGAAATTTATATTAACACTTAAGGACACAATTCTATCAAATTCAAGTAGTCGAATGGATTTAGTCTTTAAAATATTTTTGTAGCAATTGTAATAAACGAAAATTAAATCACTTTCTCCTTTTAGAATAATGCTTTTAATTTCATTTGAAAATAAATTGAATATGTAAGATAACTTTAAAATGAGGAGACCTGTTTCCGTAATGCATTAACCCGGGAGTAGGCGCGCACTCAGTACTAACATTAAGGGACACCCCATACTTTTTTTCTTTATAATTATTTTTATTGTACATGATAAGAATCGTAAATCCAGGGAATAATTTATTTCAGATAAAGTTTTTTACCTACTTTTAAAGACTTTTTAATGTTTCTTTGATGATTTGAAAAAAAAAATGTCAATTAAACTGAAGCAAGAAATTTCAAATGAGCGTGACTTTAATAAAGAACACAGATCACAGACACTTTTCGTTAACATTACAAAACTTATTTTCAGGCAAAACTGTCACATTCCATTCATATTATTGTTGTTTCATTGTCTTTTGAGAATCGACAAATAGCATCTTGAACTTTTTTTTATTGTGTATTTTTGACAGGAGTGGGCCATGAGGTACACTGGCTTTATATTTTTTCTAGATATAGCTTTTTAAGTACCATCTGAAAATGTTCCTTTCAACTCAAAAGTTTCATGTTCGGCATTTTTCTCACATTTACATTTTGCTATCATGTTTAATATTCATTATTTCAGCAAGTTCTTTACTTGCTTCATCAGTGAAAAATACATTTTAGTCCCCATGAATACTGCTATATAGGATGATAATACCAATGTCCTTGATCACGAATAAACAGTTTTCCGAGAATTAACTATTTCGTGAGCTTGGGGGTGATTGTGCCCCACGCGCTAGCTACTGGATTAATTAAATTTGTCCCTTAGTCCTCCATAGTCTAAAATTTAGTACGCTTCATAAAAATACACATATCGTTATGTTTAAATAAGATACTTATCTTTCAAAACATGGTTATTGTTAGGTTGAAGCGAAATAATTTTTTTTTTGGGGGGGGGGAATAGTTGTGTGAGAATATAAGTTTTCCCGCTTTATCAGAGTCCTCCATCAGCGAGACTACATTCAATCCGTTTGCTATGTGCATAGATTCCGATTATTTTATTCATATGATGTGTGCTCCTTTTTAATGTAATATTTCTATGTCCATGTAATAAACTGTGATGTCCAATCCATTGTAAATAATATATTCCACAAGAAAACAACATTTATTTTAATTTTTTGTCTTATTATTTTACACTCGAAATTGTTTTTTTTTTCCCGTCAATTTAAATAATGTAATTCTGATTTTTGACTCTATTGCAGCGTTTCTTGATCTGTGTGCCACGCCCCTAGGGGGGGTGATAATTCTACCAGGAAGCGCAAGCATATCGAGAAGTCAAAAGTTACAGATTATTCAAATAAGTTATTAATTATTTACTGGGAAAACAATAAAAACTACATTTCGACTCGATAAAAACATTTACAGTTACATACAATATATACTGATTGACAAACAAATTAGCACACTAAGAATAAATTGCAAATGGTAACGAAACTTGGCATGAAGGTACATGCCAGGGGAAAATGCAAATGATTAGAAATGCAGTGTTATTGTGCGTTACGTATAGCCGTCAAATGGCATTAAACGTCATTTATTTTCAGAGGAGTACATAACAGGTCACCAAAGATTGTTAGAGAGTGCTGAATCGTTTACAAAGCAAAAGCTGACATAGACATGCCATTACGCAATCTTCGAAGACAATATGAGCAGCTGTCGCAGTTTGAAAGATGGAGAATTGTCGGCATGATGGAAGTGAGGAAAGGAGAGTAACTCGTCAATTAGGCCACTCTGATTGTGTTGTGAGGAGATGTTGGGACCAATGGATCCGAGAGATGTCATTTACACAAAGATCAGGCTTAGTACGCCCTCAGCAGACCAGTCGTCAAGAAGACCATCACATCGTAAGAAATGTACGCGTACAGCCAACTGCTTCGTCGGCCGTCATCCAGGCACAGGTAGACCTTCATTAGGGGCCCCTGTGACTTCTCGAACTATACGAAGGCGCCTAGCTGAAGAATATTTGGGATCGCTGCGCCCATTACGTGTGCTGTCCGTGACACCCACCCATCGACGCTACCGTTTCTAGTGGTGCAGTGCACCAAGAAACTGGACCGCAAAATGGAACCAGGTCGTCTTTAGCGACGAATCCTTATTCAATATCAGCAGCGATGACAATCGTGTTCGTGTATAGAGACTCCGTGGTGAACGTCTCAATCCTTCCTTTGATTTACAGTGATACACCGCTCCCACAGCTGGTGTGAGGGTAGTGGATGTCATTGCCTACAATACACGGTCAGCCCTAGAATTGATCCTTGACACCATGACAGCCCAGCGGTTTGTCCATGACATCCTACAACCACATGTGTTGCCACTCATGCAACGGTTCTCAGGAGTCATTTTTCAACAAGACAATGCTCGACTTCACACGGCAAGGGGATCATAATACAGTCTCCAAACTGTTACTACCCTTCCTTGGCCTGCCTGATCCCAGATTTGTCTCCAGTCGAGCATATCTGGGATCCTTTAGGTTGGGAAGTTGGGCCTCCCACGAGTTTGAACAAGCTAGAGGTAAGGTTACAGCAAATATGGTACGAAATGCCTCCATACATCATACATAAATTGTATCCCTCAATGACCGATCGTATCGCATCGTGCATTCACGCTAGATGCGGCCCAACAGGAAATTAAAGCCTCCGTTCTATTGCCTTTTTTTCTGAAATAAATGATAATTTTTTTTGATTTTCTTATCATTTACTTATAACAAAATATTCATGACGTATGTAGTAAATATAAGTATTCATTTTGATGTAAAATTTCGTTTCATTTTGACGACTCCTTCTTAGTAATTTTTTTCTCTATGATTGTACTTATAAATGTATCAGTACTGCCCAATATATGTGATTCATCAATATATACAAATTCTTCATTATATTCATCAATATAAAGTTAAGAGCAGGTTGTAGTGCCGTGGGAATTTTAAAGATGAAGCTCCATTGAAGCTTTAATGGTTTATCGGGTCACGATCACACACAAGCAAAACGTTATATTACATTTTATACACATTTTAAGAAAGATTCTAAATCTCCCGAGTTTGTTGACAATTTTGGAGAAATACAAGCAGAAATATGGTCCGAATGGCAAACAACACATCTGCATCCATTAGATTAAAAATAAAACCTTCACACAAATCTCGCTAGTAGAGCTTACATGTCTCTCTCTTCAAAAGACAATCACATACTTTTTCAAATCCCTCACACAGCTCGCTGGTGGAGAGCTCACAGATCTCTCTCTTCAAGAGACAATCACAGAATTTTTCAATTTTCTCACTAAGCTCGCTAGTGGAGCTTATCGTCCTCTCTCGTCGAGAGATAATCACCGAATACTCTGGTGTGGCACTCGCGCAGGTGCAGTACCTCAATTTATACTCGTTGCCACCTAAAGTCTAAAAATGTTCTGTGTTTGTTACAAGATTAACACTTACCAGTAACCCCATGGGTTTATCATATACAAAATTTCTTACATATCTTGATAATTTGTACGGATTATAATTAAAGTCGCATTGTAGCTTTAAGGTCAAAGCACATTATTACAGAATTCAATACATTGTTATGTAATGAAGGGAAGGGTGTGAAGAAAATTATACTTGAAAATTGGGTCATATAAACGTTGGAAGTCTGAAAAGCGCAGCTTTATTGCCAATGATTTAACTTCTTTTTATTTTTCTCACTTAAATATGCGAGTAATACTGAAAAATTAGGCCACTGTATCAAAATGACCATGATCACGAGCTCAAGGTCAGCTTGTGAAAAGTTCAAGCCTGAGTGCTACTGAAGGTTTCCCATAGAGAGAGGGTTGGTGCAAGTTAAATATGTCTCGTGCAAATTCCTTCGTTAGCTTGATATTTTGGAGGAGTTCCAGCTAGGCTATCCTTCTTGTCACTTCACCGAGAATCAATATTACGAGTTTGGTTGCCGATATCCCTTTCACTAAAAATTATCCCCTTACAAAGCCCACCGATATATCCCTTAAAATTTATTTATCTCTTTAGTTAAGAATGTGAACATTCATAAGGAATTTAATTCGTATTTTAAAATAGAGAATTTTTTTTTCTGTAATGTGGCCGCATATTGGTATTTCTAACTTTGCACACCTAGTCCATTCCCCGGTAGCTTGTATCACTTTCTACTGCGGCACTTATTTAGGCGGTACAAATTACCGTAAGTAATTTTGACGCCCAGTTTCTTCCCCAGAGGGAGGAACATGAGCTTTGCCGATGCGAAAGTTGTGCTAAGGAATTTTATTTTATTTTTTTAACTACACCACCAAGCTGGCAAATAGAGAAAGATACCTCTTGTAATAGTCAGTAATTTTTTTCGGTTTCTTCCTTCGTTTAAGTTTAAAAAAAGAATAGTCCTAAAATTAATCAACTTCCTTAGGATACTGATTCCTTTATTCAAAACTAAATAATATATTAAGGTGAAAAAATATCATCAGGAAGTGGGGGATTCAAACAAAAAAATGAATTATTTTTTAAACATGTTTTTAATTAATTTTTTTTACCATTCTACTCCGCTCCCCGCTTCCTCCTTTTCCGTTACATTTATCACATCCAATGTATGAAACTAAAAGCCTTTATAATTATGGAATGCATGAGTGTCTGAACATAATATGAAACATTTATTTGTTGTTATTGTTTTTAAAAAATTATAATACTACGAAATATTCGAAACTCTCTAAATTTCTTATATCGGCATGATATACTTTCGCAAATACTAAATAACAACGTTTTCGAAAATACATGTTTTCAAATAGAGATTCAGAAAGAAGTAGCAGCAACACCGTTTGAAGAATTCAAGTAAATTAGATTATACGATTCTTTAAAAATAGTCTTCCTTAAAAAAATATTTTTTCGTGGCATCTTCTTTCGGCGTACACGTATCTGTTGGTATCAATACACTTGGTTCTTTTTTATGCGGTAGATGCGTTCCAGGGAAATCCGCATAAAAAATCGCACAAAAAGACATACATTTATATGCAAAATGATGGATACGTTCCATTTATTCAAAAAATCGCATAAAACCCAAATAATGTTTTAAAATGCACCAGAAATCGCATAAAAAAAAAAAGATTTATAAATAATAAGATTTATTTTTTTTCCATCATATTTTAATAAATGGCACATATGTATGTTAAAAACAAAAACAAAACTTAATATGTAACAAAAAACAAAACTTCACTTAAAATCATATTAAGAATGTTTTCATCATTATTCGCTGTCTGATAATGTGCGAACCCGTTTGTGGATTGGTGCAAGATCACTTTCATCACTTGAAGATAAAATTACGTCATCAGATCTACATGGTAATGCTTCTTCAGGAACTTCAGTGATTTTTTTCTTTGACAAGGTAGTCAGTAATCAAACTCTGTGATGGCACTAGTTCTTTGTAGAGTTCTCTGTAGCCAGACATACAAAATTTCAGATCACGTTGGAATTTTAAGGCGCGTTCTACATCATTATCATTTTGAATAAAAAAATTTGCCAATTTACCGGAAAGTTGAAGGCCTTCCCGAAGTAATTTTTCGTCCAGTGGAGTAACATCTTCTTCCGGTTCGCTATCTACTGTTTCCAAATCTTTAGTAATATCTACCATACTTTCCAAAATATCATCATCATTTAGGGCTTCTTCCACAAGCAATTCTTCTATATCATGCTCGCCAAAATCATCAAACCCTTCCCCACCTATTTCCTTAGCAATTGAAATAATTTCTGATGTTACTATTGCTCTATTTGATTCGTTTCCTTTTGATACGCATTCAGGCCAAGCAGCTTTCCAACATGCATTTAAAGTTTGTGATTTTATTTCGGCAATTGGTAATGCAACATGATTTACACAGTTCAAGATATTAAATTGTTTCCAAGCTTCAGTAACTGTTATTGTTTCGGATTCCAGTTTATCGAAAATGAATTGGAAAGTGAATTTTACATAATATTTTTAAATGTTGAAATAATTCCCTGATCTAATGGTTGAAATAGGCTCGTTGTGTTTGGAGGAAAAAAGCTACCTTTATATTTGGATGTTCTAAGATTGGATGACCTGGCGCATTGTCAAGAATTAATAAGATCTTAAATTCGAGACCCATCTCATTCATATAATTTTCAACTTCGGGTACGAAGCATTCATTGAACCATTCAGTGAAAATAGCCGTTGTTACCCAGGCCTTCTTGTTAGCCATCCAATGTACGGGCAGTGTATTTAAGTCTTTTCCTTTTAATGCACGTGGTTTTAATGATCGGTTTACAAGCAGCGGTTTTAACATTCGATCGCCAGATGCATTGCTGCACAGCAATAAAGTAACTCGATCTTTAGCAGCTTTAAAACCACTGGCAGTTTTTTCGGACTTTGCAATGTAAGTACGGGTTGGCATTTTTTTCCAAAACAATCCTGTTTCATCAGCATTGAAGACTTGATGAGCGCAATATTCTCCATCTTTAATAATTTTAGCTAACTTTTCAGGATATTTTCTAGCAGCTTCTTCATCTGCAGAAGCCACCTCACCTTTTATTTTTAGATTATGAAAAGAATGTCTTTTTATAAAACCAGTTAACCACCCTGTGCTGGCAGAGAATTGTGGATTACATTCACGTGAAGATGTAGATGGCTCTGATTCTTTTAACTCCTTGTAAAATTTAAGGGCTTTCATCTTCATTAAATGTCCATCTAACGGAATTCTTTTTTGAGTTAAATCTTCAATCCAAATTACGAGAGCCTTTTCAGTTTTTTCTATTAAAGTGTCTCTTGAATATGATGAAATTTTAGAACTCAAATTTGTACCAGATCTGACTGATTTTCTTATTGCCGCTTCATTTTTTTTTTATTGCTCTTATAGTAGATTCGCATAAATGAAAACGTTTACCTACTGCTGTTGATCTTTCTCCTTTCGCCAAGCAATCGAGAATTTTAATTTTGGTTTCTAGCGAAATTGCACTTCTTTTTTGTTTTTTAATATTGTCACACATTTTCTTTAAGAGGACTAAAAAATTATAGAGAAAACTTAATGTACAATTACGCACTAAAAAAAAATAAATAATCTTCCGGTTTTCGGTAGTAACCTTTTTTCACAAAATTTTGTTTTCTAATGTTTTCTAATATGCAAGCTTTTTTAATTAGTTTCATAAAAAAACAAAATGCAATGCAAAATGCAGCATAAAAACACGCAATTTTAGCGGGATATTTTTGTTTTTGTCTTTTTTGTTTTTAAGAACAAATCAAGAGAAAACATGTCAATAAAAGAAAAAAAGTTCAAGGTATAAATTTGCATATAAAGGAGAAATTCTTTCGTTGTATTGATTGCGTAATAGTAGAGTTGTAGTTGTTATTCTTATTCGTTTTCAGAAAAAGTGAATCACCAAAAGAATTAAATATGAATAAAAATTTTTTGTATTGATTGCGTAATAGTAGAGTTGTAGTTGTTATTCTTATTCGTTTTCAGAAAAAGTGAATCACCAAAAAGAATTAAATATGAATAAAATTTTTTTTTCTTGCCATAAAAAAACCGCATAACTCTAAAATCGCATAAAAAAAACCGCATAAAAAGAGAACCAAGTGTATATAAAATATATCGCGAGAAAAAAAAACAGTTGCGAATTGATGAAAAATTGTCCCCAAGGACTAGAATGAAAACAAATTTTGAATTCAGATTTTTTTTTTCTTGATACCTTTTTCGAATTTGTGTATATGTTTTTCGTATTTTTAGAGGGAGTGTGATCTCTGAGATATATCTTTAAATCCTGAAATATTTTGCTTAGAAATGGCTTCAATTTTTTAAACAAATTATGTTTGAACCCCAAAAATGTATCTAGAAGAAATTTTTGTAATATATTTGGATTTCTTTCATTCGGAATTTATTCCTTTTAATCTCTTTGTTCTAAAAGAAGTAATTCAATTTTTAAGGTTTCAGAAATATTATATAATACTTGTATTTCTCTTACGTGAACAATCTTTGGGACTATGGATAAGTATCTTTTCAAGGAAAAATTGTCTGTAGTATTAGGATTTAATTTATTCAGGAATTAATTCTCTTTTCTCTTATTCTAATTAAGTAATTTTGCTTTTAAACTTAATGAATTTTTTTTTACAACTCGTTTATTTTTTAATAAGTTATTATTTTTTTCTTGGATTTTTTTAGAATTAATTTTTTTAAAAAAAAGAATGTGGCATTTTGACATTCAGGCTGTAGTTAAGAAAAAAGTATTTTTAGTTTCTGTAAACTACATATTTAGCCCTGCATATTTAGTTCTGTAAAATATATATACCGTAAAATCCGATGTATAAAACGCACCTAAGCACCTTAGGCGTATTCGACGTATAACGAGCATCCGCCTTTTTACGATGAAATCTGAAATGTTAGTAAGCATTGCTCTACGTTTTGATGTCATTTATTCGAAGTATTGTCCCAGATTTCTGAAAAAATAGGATACTTCTAGAACTATAACTCTTTTAGTTCATAAGCCATGCCATTTTAGTTAAATGAATAGTATTTTTATATGTGTAGAAGTAACTTTTTTTATGCTCATGTATTTTATCATTTTTAAAGCTATTATTTTATACCCACCGTATAACACACGTCCATATATTTTGATCTTATTTTTTGTGTTAAAAATGTGCATTATACGCCGTATTTTACTGTATATTTATATATTAATTATATGTTCTATAGCAGTAAGCATGAGATTGTATTAAGAAGCGTTCTTATAACCCGTTCTCTGCCCTCTTTATTAAAAAAAAGACCTAAATAATAATTCCTAAAATTGGAGTATAATTAGCTTTTGCGCTCCCGTAAACCCCATCTACAAATTGGATTCTCTCAAAACCCATTTTTAGCATACGTCTGCTCAAGAAAATAATATTGCTTGTCAAATTTCCAGTCTAAATCTGATTATTCAAAAGAGGAATTCTTTTTTGTAAATTATCTCCGAAACCTAGTGATTCTTAAACTGTGGGTCCTACTAGTATAGTGCGAGCTTATCGAAAAGAAGAATTATTAAAAGATTATTAGAAAAAAAAATATATTTAATGAAAGGAAAGAAACCAAAATACACACATTCAGATATTATAAAAAATAAAATAAGCATTTATACTGATATAATAACTTAAAAATGTAGAGTAGAAAAGTGACGGAATGCTCCATGTAATTTACTTAAATATCTTTTACTTAAGGGGTATCCGACTACGCGCTCGGAACCGTGATTTTAAAAAGCACATAAATGGATAATTTTCATGATATTTAGTGTCACTTAGATTAGAATATACGCATAAAATTGTTTTAAGGACATTTTGACAAAAGAATTTTATTCAAATACAATATTTTGGCAAAAAATTAACTTAGAATAATTTTTTTTGCAAATGTTCTCCTTTTGTGAAAATACTTCTATTATAATAATATTTTGCCTGTATATAGGTCAGACCTCTCTACAGAGGCTCAACTAGAATTTTTGAAATGTATAACTTAGAAGTAAGTTTATTCATATTATACGACAACAGAGGGAAGCAATTTTAAGAAAAAAACTCCAATAGTTATTTCAATTGGTGGTAACTCTGAAAATAATGTGTTTTCAAAAATTTTAGTTGAGCCTCTGTACAGAGGTCTGAGCTATATACAGGCAAAATGTTATTATAGTAGAACCATTTTTCACAAAAGAAGAACATTTGGAAAAAAAAGATTATTCTAAATAAATTTTTTTCTTAAAATATTATATTTAAATCTATTTTTTGTTGTCAAAATGTCCTTAAAACAATTTTATGCATGTATTACAAGCTGAGTGACACTAAATATCATGGAAATTATCCATTTTTGCGCTTTTTTAAAATCCCTGTTCCGAACGTAGTCGGATACCTTAACAGTAACGCATACAAAACATGATACTTATTTTGAGAATTTGTACGGTTTGCAATTAAGGTTATATTGTATATTTATCGCCTCAAAAACATCATTATTGCATTCAATACATTATCAATGTATGGATTGAGACTGATTGAATATTAACATCGCACTGTTTAGCTACACGAGGTCTTTTGGCGACGGACCACGTAATTGTGAGCCATGGTCAAGTGACGTGGACGACATCTGAGCTAGCACCCCCTCTCCTAACTACCACACCACACCCAAGGGAGGAATCAATCTATGGATGGAGGGGTAGTAGTAGTAAAAGTGTGAGAAACACTGGTTTAATGTCGTCAGTAAAATACATAAAGTTGGCATTCACTGCAATCCGTTGATTCATTATGTAAATAATTTTACGTTAAAAAAACAACATTGGGCAAACGGTTATGGCGTACATCCAGTAGCACACACAAAAATTTTTCAAATGGTGGAAAGTCCACCATTTTGGTATCCGGCTTCAATACACTGCTTAACATATTCTTATAATTTTGTCGATTTTCGGGAAGAAAACAATAAAAAAACTCATTATTGAATAAATAATTAGCATTAATTAATTAAGTTAATATATACTTAATAACAAATACTAAATCAATTTTATGCAATATATAAATTGGATTATAATCAGTCTAAAAAATCTAGGGCCATGGAGGGGGGACCCGTGGTGTGCTCCCCTTCGTACCTCCACTGATCACATGCCTTTGAATCTCAAAAATAAATTAGTACCTCCTAGAAAGAAGGCGGTAATTAAAATTTCAAAGTCGAAATATGGTTACATTGCAAAAATTAACTGTACTATTTACCTTTAGTCAGCGCTTTCATTAGAACAGACCAATAAAATTTAGTGAATGCTGTAAAGAAAGCGGAAGAGCTAAAGGCTAAACAAGGCTAAAAAAATAAACACACCATCTATTATAATATTGGTTTAAATAAGTGTGTCTTACATCCAAAGAAAATTTTGATTTGAATCTGAACAACAAATTGTAAGATCGTCTGTGAGAAGGCGGTACACTTTGAACATAAAGGCTGAACGATGATTATATTGGTTAAATTTATCGAAATTTTCGTCCAATCAGTGCTTTCGTTAGAATTGGAGTAAAAAATTTAAGTAAGAAAAAAAGTGGTACTTCAAAATTAAAACCAATCTACGATGACATTGAATAAAATATTGGCATTTATACTTCCACTCAACAATTTTTTGCACAAATACCACAATAAAATCAGTAAATATCTTAGAGGATGGAACTTTTAATGTAAAGATTTATCTATAGTTACATTGGATAAATTCGTTATGACTTTCATCCAACTGATTCCCATCAAAGCTTTGTTGAGCCTTTACAGCAATAAAATTATTAAATTATTGAAAAAAGGTGGTACTTTAAAAGGAATGAGTGAGTGAGTGTTTTGGTTTATGGCGCAAGAGTCAATTTTGGCTATACTGCACCAAACATTTGATAATTTTTTAAAATATTCTTTAAAATACACACAGAAAGAAAATACGAGAATATATATTAATCTATGTGCCTGTCTGCATACATATAAAGAAAAATTATAGTTCAACCAGCTTAACATAGAGACAAATTAAATGCCAAGTACGATTTTTTTGGTAAAAGCAAACATATTTTGTGGGGGGGAGGCTTTTTTCTCACCAAGTCAGATTAGTTTAAATGAGATAAAAATACTCTATCAATAAAAATTATTTTCTGTTTATTCATTCCAAAGTTTTTTTATAAAAATAAAAGGCAAATAATTACTATGGTTAATTTCTAACACGGGTTGGAGTCAACGTGTGTGAATATTGTTCACGTTTCCAACCCTCAATCTGCCAATATTCTTGCGACAAAAAAATTATTCTTCGGTGATTCTTCCTCTTCTTCTATGTCGTATAAAATCATATCTTCCTCATCCATTGTGTATTCAACATTTTCTGTGTTTTCCTAGGTTTATGAAGAGCCATTTTAATTTCTATTTTTGGTTCTATACTTTTGATATGCTTTTAGGAGCACGGTTATTTTACGGGCTTTTGAAGCTTCGGATATCGTAGGTGTAATTGTAGGAGGTATGCTACTGGATGCGATAGTTTCTAGAACAAAGAAATGTGTTTCAGCTGAAAAGGCTGTAAACAGTGAACTTGTGGAGGGTAAAAGTGCTTGATTGGATGAGGATGATGTTACAGATGTACAATGGCTATTGGATGTGGAAGAAGCAGTAATAAGTAAAGGAATAGGTGGCTGAGATTCTGATAATGTATCTGCAAAGGAAGATGCGGGTGGTAAAATATGTTCCTGAGTTGTGGTAGATGATATGGTAAATGCAGGAATTTTAGAAGACATTGTTTTCGGAACGAATATTAAAGGTTCTAGTAGTTTTGATAGTGGACATACTGTTTTGTAATGGTTTCATTTGTTTGGGTTGTTGCACATACAGTTAAGGATTTCGCAACAGGAGCGTAGCTTTGGGATAATTGTGGGGTTAATAATTTTCTTGCATCTAAATATGATATATTTTTACTTATTTTCAATTCTTGGATTTGTTTTTCTGTCTTCCATTTCGTGCATAATTTTGAATCGGCAGCATGAGGCTGAGAACGATTAACGCATTTCTGCTCCAGATTGCAATATGTGGAAGAATGTCATCAGCTGCACATCTAGAGCACATAAATTGTCTAATGCAAGCAGTCTGTGAGTGTCCAAACCACTAGCATTTAAAGCAGCGCAGAAGATTCGGAATCTATGAACGCATCTTATAGTTTAAGGTATCCGACTACGTTCGGAACCGGGATTTTGCAAAAGTGTATAAATGAATAATATTTATGATATTTAGTGTCACTTAGATTAAAAATGTATATAAAATAGTTTTAAGAATATTATTTCAATAAAAAATTACTGAAGTACAATATTTTGACAAAAAAAGGAACATAGAATGACGCATTTTCAAAATATTCTCCTTTTCTAAAAATTGCTTCTATTATAATAATAGTTTTCTGCATATAGATCAGACCTCTGTTCAGAGGCTCAACTAGAACTTTTGAAATATATAACTTAGAAGAAGGTTTATCCATGTTTTACGACAACAAAGAGGAGGAATTTTAAGAAAAAACGTCGATAATTATTTCAATGGGTTGTAACTCTGAAAATAATATGAATTTTTCAAAAATCATAGTTGAGCTTCTGTACAGAGGTCTGAGCTATATACAGGCAAAATATTATTATAATAGAAGAATTTTTCACAAAAGAAGAACTTTTTGAAAAAGGTTATTCTAAGCTATTTTTTTGTCGAAATATTGTATTTAAGTTTTTTTTGTGTGTGTCAAAAGGTACGTAAAACAATTTTATACATGTATCCTAATCTAAGTGACAATAAATATGTAAATTATCCATTTATGCGCCTTTTTAAAATTCCGGTTCCGAACGTAGTCGGATACCTTAAGCAACCAGCTTTTATTGTTTTCGGTAGATTCGGGGTATTGAATGTTATTATTACATGTTTTGTAGGAATAATTTTAGTATCTTTGTTTTGAGTAATTATTCTGACCTGAATCACACCCTGGTCAGAGAACCCATCAAGGATTTCCGCTTCAGGAGTACTCAACAAATCAGGATCAGAAATGACATGGTGAGAAGTATTAAGTGATTTGTGAGGACTTATTGTTAATGGAGAATTGAGAAAAGATTTCACAAGTAAAAAGTCTTCGTTTGCAGAGCAGAGCTTGTTTCAATTAATAAATCATCGGATCGTAAACATTTTACGGATTTAGGTTCGCCACTTGTTCCTATTAGTCCTTTGTGAATAACAAATGGCGCGAACTTTTCCTTATATTATTGTTTGACAGTGACAAAATTAAGAATCGGCAATGTTTAGAAATAACTTCAATGTTTATAGGTTGGTTAAAACAAGGCCTTTAGCCGGGCACAGTAGCATTGGATCCATAAGTAAGCGCAAATAAGTTCGTTCTGGCGTGCCTCCACCCACCACGGAGTCCAACAAGGGAGGTAGTGTGCCGGTCATCTGGCAAATACCAGGCACGGCGCTTACTTAGAGTACACCCAGAATATAGTGATACATCATCAGGGTGAGGATCCAACGGGGAAACCCGCCACCTCTTATATGCAGCACTAACCCTACAACAATGTCTCTTCCGGGACACCGAAGAGGGGTATCACCAGCTGATTGACAGGAACGGGCTTAATCCTGCCACCCGTCTACCACGTAATGTGATCCAGAGGTATTCCCAGGACACCATTTTCTTCCTTAAGGGACGCCACACTCAGCAAACATGCGGGTTGGCCATCCAACGTTGTTAGTTGAAAACAAATAAAACAATACAATCAAAATATTTAAAGAAATATATGAAAAAGGAAGTAAATTAACGCAATTCAAAATGAAAAACAAAATATGTAAATAAAAAAGTTTTCTCATAAGCAAAAACTAATTGGGACAAGATACTATATAAAATATTTGTCTGTAGTCTGAACTTAAAAAGAAGAAAAGAAGAAATGGAATGACAAGAAAAAGAGTCGAAAATGGAGAAGGATCATTAGGTACCCCGTATTCGTGAAACGTGTGTTTACCAAAGAGAGTAAACCCCTTGGGAAAAGGAAAATATCACTAGGGCACCTCGGGATTGTGACACCCGTACTCACCTAAAGAAGGTGAGCAGCTGAGGGGACTTAAAAAGGAAAGAGCTATTGTTTACAATAGCAAATTGAAAGTTTGAAAGCGATACTTTAAAAATGTAAAGTGATCAATGGTGACATTGATTAAATTGAAAGTGGATTTTATCGAAACAGCTCTGCAATAAATATCTGGGCAAAAAAATAAGTGTTATAAAGAGTGCGATATTTTAGAAATAAAAGCCAATTTGTGATTTTAATCCGACTAAAACTATTTTGAGCAATTTCTACAATAAAATCATGAAATTATTGAAAGAGGGTGGCATATATTTTAAAAGTAAAGGATTAACTACGGTTACTTTGCTTAAGTTTATTGATACAAAAACAGTGGTGTAACGCATAACATATGGGTCCTCCGGTAAAGTCAGGTTTTTGGTTCCCAATTTGAATTTTTCAAAGGGCAGTCAGACTTCGGACCCAAGAGAAACCTGGGCTCCCCCCGTAATGTGGGGGTGTACGTTACGCCACTGTGCAAAAGCCAAATTAGAACTTTCATTAGAATCAGAGCAATACTATTTTAATTAATGTTTTAAGCAAAGCGGAATTTTTTTTAAATGTAAGTCATGAGTGGGAAGACTTTTCCTGCGTACGGGCTACTTCTAATTTTTTCAAGGTGTTGTGATCCACTCCATATCAGTGACACACACAAAGGGGAGAGACTTTGAGCCTCCCATTTAATTAAGATTTTGTTATTAATATTTTTTATTAATTATGCTAATTCTTTAATCAATAATTTATTTCTGTTCTTTATTCCGACCAATCTACAAAATGAAAAAAAAACATATTCTAGGCTGCATATTGGGGTAGGATAGAAGGGTAGACATTCGACCATGGAACAACGAGCCCGCTTTGAAAAATTCACGATTGTGCCCACTACTCAGCGTCGTAGGTGTGGTGACGTAAGGAAAAGGCCAACAATATGTATTATTACATAATAATAAGTACGGTGTAACGTGTGTCTTCAATACGGGTGAACCCCACCCTTCGATTCAAGCTAAGTTTTATAGGTTCAACCAGATGTTAAGTGACAAGTGTACGTGGCCATAGGGCCATTGTTTATCGTTTAACCTTGGGGAAGCGCCGACATCCAGACTGAGAGCCATAATGGTCAATAGGAGAAGAATCCTGTCGCCTCGGCCGGTGTCGAGAGAATGGGATTATAGAACACAGGTGGTGTAATGAGCAAGTGTGTCCAGATGTTGTACAAGAATCATGGCGCACTTGGTCCAGAAGGCCCGGGAGTGTATTTGTGTGTTACGCACGAATAGGACTAGGGTGAGCTCTGAATGGAAAGAACTTGAAGAACAGATACTTGGACGGTGGAGGACCGAGAATGAAGTGGAAAGAAATGAGAGACAATGAACGCCGGTGGCGTTGGAGAATTGGAGTGATATAGACTGACTGCACCGGCTTGGCGTATAAACTGTAATTTATTGCTTCAATAAGAATTTGTTGAGCAAATAAACAAACATTTTATTTCCATATTATACTGCGATAATTTATTGTTTGTTAGCTACTCACGACGTTATAACGGAATATGTACTTACCCTACGTTAATAAAATCAAAAGCTCACCTTTTTGAAGCTGCGTTTGAGGGCGTTCACCCATGTTTTTTAAGCATTTTTGTGGAATCTTTTTGACGACCAGTAAAAAGATAGGATTTAAGTTGTTTTTTTAATCATTTATTTATATGTGTTTTAAGAGTATGTATATAAATGTTTAGCCAAAAATATCCAAGAGAACGTGAGTTACAGCGCTCTGAACACACCCGCCTTGAAAAAATGGACATTCACTTCCTGCACGATGCTGACTGATTAGCTTAGCTGAAATAAAAAAAATAACGGCGTTTTAATTTATAAGCTTAACTGTACCAAATGAACTACACTGAATTGAAAATATCAATAGTTGGATTTTTGGTAGACTTCTGAAGAAAAAGTTTCGAATTTTATTGGGGGATGTTAAGTTTTGGTTATAAAAAAAAGAAATATTTCGAATTTTGGAATAATCATAGTTCATTTTGTGCGTATTTTAGTGCTGAGTCTACTCTTTAAATTTGAAGTCTTTGGGTCAAACCATTCTTGAGATATGTTGGAGGAAATAGTGAAAAACAGTTATGAGAAAAACGCGTTTAAAGTTTCAAGTCCGGTTGAAAGAGTGAAAATCTTAGGGCCCCGAACAGCTGATCTTCTAACACCTACATCTTTATATAACGACTTCGAATTTAATAAAATCTCTTTGCCATATTGTAAATGTGTTAAGAAACTAATTAAAGAAAGAAAATTGATTTTTTTTGTAACCATCATTTGGGTGAACATTTTTAAAGCAAAACGCGAAATACATGTGAACACAAACATAATATAATAACCACAAATATAAAAATATCTAATGATGCATTTATTACAGTGCTTCTCAAACTTTCAATACTGGCGCCCCCCTTTTCAATCACAATTTTTATCGCGCCCCCCCTTATACATAATAATTTACTGAATGCAATAATAATGCACTTTTACGATAAAGCAACAATATTTATTATAAACCGTACAAATTCATGACATAAGTATTAAATTTTGTATATGTTACTTTTAAGCAAAAAAAAAGTTAAGTAATAGGATAATTACTAAGTTATTTTTCCTTTCTCTGATTTTTAAATTGAACATATTACAAAATGCGGTGGTTGCTTAGAAGACAAAATATAGATATCAGCTAAATATAGAAAATGTACTCAGAGGGTCAATTTCTTATCTTAAAACTCCTTTCAAAAACTTTGCTCTGTAGGACAAGCCCATGGAAGTAGCTAATAATTATTAAACTTGTTCTTAATTTAGTATTAATTAATTAGTCATAAAATACTCTGTGCAACACTCATATATTAAAAGCAGTGTTTCACAAACTTTCAATACTGGCGACCCAATTTTCAATCATAATTTTTGTCTTGCCCCCTGTACAACAATAATGTATTTACTGAAATAAAAATGCACTTTGAGAGAGAGACGCTAAAGTTACAATACGATCTTAATTATAAACCGTACAAATTAATACGATAAGTATATTAAATTTTGTGTATATGTAACTTTTATAATATATATATTTTAAGAAAATTACTTAAAATATATATTACTTAGAGAATTATGTTATTTTTCTTTCTCTAATTTTTAAATTGGAACAGATCGCAAAATGATGTATTTAATTAAAGATTTATTTCCTTCAGCATTCATTTCTCAAAGTACAAATGTCATTACAAAAATAGTCTATTCAATGTCGCTCTCTATCATATCCATCACATCTGGCATTATAGGGTACGTTTGCGTGAGTCTGGGCAACCTATCGGACGTCTGCGCAAAACATGTAAAAATGCTTTTCCTCGTACAATTCCAGTCAGTTTTAGTCGACTCGATACTCCTATAGCTACCGAATCTAGCTTGAATGTACATTTTTTTTATTTACACGTTAATTGTAATTCACGGTAATTAAGTATTTACGGCAGTAGATTAAAACAATATCATACATACATTTTTATGTCGTAAGCAAACATTCGACCATAATAAAGAATCGACAAGTACACAGACGAACGAGCATGGTTCCGAAAATTAAATCAAGGCGATCTTCTCAAAAATACTTAAATTTTGGATTTACCACTACGGAAGTAAATGATGGAAAAAAAGCCCCAGCTCGATATGTGTTAAAACTTACAAATCTGTAGAACAACATGTGAAAGTTGTTTTTAAAACATGTAAAATCATTTAGCTATTTGGCAAAGAATTTTAAAAAGTATTTTCTGGATGAGGACAGCTTGGTAGCAAGTTACGAGTGGATTAGGGATTTATTTCAAGATACTCCAGAAGGGCTCTCAACACTTCCGAAGAAGAAATCTTCATAGATTTCACATCCAGTGAAAAATTAAAAGGCAATTTTGTAATAAATCGCTCTTTGAATTTGGGGTAGAGGTGGATGAGGAATTATCTGTACTGAAAACAAAAGCACTTCGTATACTATTACCATTTTCAACATCCTACCTTTTTCAAACCGGATTTTCTGCAGTGGATGCCTTGAAGACAAAATGTAGATCTCAGCTAAATATAGAAAAATAACTCTTTAAGTGTCAATTTCTGATATTAAAACCTTCCTTTGAAAAACTTTCCTCTACAAGAAAAGCCCGTGGAAGTCCCTAATAATTATTAAACTTGTTCTTAATTTAGTAATAAGATTGATTGATTGAATATTAACATCGCACTGTTCAGCTGCACGAGGGCTTTTGACGACGGACCACGTAATTTTGAACCATGGTCAAGTGACGTGGATGACACCTGAGCTGGCACCCCTCTCTTCTAACTACCACACCACACCAACGGGAAAACGTTTCAACTCTCAACAGATTTAACGTGCATCGCTGCCCTACACGGCGGGTCTTTAGTGGTACTGGGCTCGAACTCGTGACAAGGCAAGCCATGATCCGATACCTATACCACTCGGCTACCGCGGCCAAATTCAGTAATAAGAAATTATTTATAAAATATCTTCTTCAGTACTGATACATCAAACGTATACTGGCTGAAACACCGACTCTTCGCACGAGTTCATTTTTTAAAAAAATAAAACATTATTCTTGATATAATAGCTGAACTGTAAGGAGAGTAAAACTGTGTGCACGACATAGTATACAAAAATGTAAAATAAAATGATTTTTTTTTAGATAAATGCTATAATTGTAAATAACTGTTTAAAAGAACTGTAATTTTAAACCTCACACAATTAGCATTTAGAATTAATGTTAAATTATGAAAAAGAATATAAAATTCCGATGAAGAATAATTGTGTTACTTTTTAACATTTAAAGCGAGAAGACTTCAAAATGTTTTAACCCGGGAGCAGGCGCGTACTCGATACTAACATTAATGGTAGTGCGGGGGGACTCAGTCACCCCAATCATTTGTTTAGAATTATTTTTACTGTACATGATACAAATCGGAATTCTAGTGAATATTTTAATTTATAGAAAGTATACTTACCTTCTTTCAAGGACTATTCAATTCTTTGATGATTTGAGAAAAAATCCAATAAAACTGAACTAAAATGATTCAAAAGTACAAGACATCAAATCAGACACTTTTCAATTATCCTACAGAAATGTTAAACCAATCAATTCTTTTCCAAATATCGCAAAACTCAATTATTTACAATTTCCCTAAGCGAAAAGCAAACGCATAAAAGATGGGAGGGAACTAATATTGATAATAACCATACCATAAGATTGAAGGTCAATCAAATGATTAGCAAACGTACTATACAGCCTGGCTGAAAAGTGTGAATCCTGACTTCCTTTTCTTTTTCTACAACTAATGTACAGTATTTCAATAATAATTACAGTGGTGAATTGTTTATCTTCTTAGAATTTTTCTCAGGGTCTGGGTTTCGTTTTTTCTTTTAATGAGTAATATTTTATGTTAAAATGTAATAAAAAAATCTCTCATTGAGGAAATACAGCAAATAAAACAAAATGTTTTTTTTCTTTAATTTGGATTTGGGATCAAAGATAGCTATTTGATGACGGACAAAAGCCAGATAATAAACATAAATTATGTCAGTGTTGTTGTGTGTGTATTTTTTTTATTATGGAAGAAAGCATTTTGTTTTACTTCTCTTTCCGGTTATTTTTTTTTTTAAATCTTTAAATTTTCGATACGCTCGCGCCCCCCTTGTAGGGTCATCGCGCCCCCCCAGGGGGGCGCGCCCCACACTTTGAGAAACACTGATTTATTATCAAACAATTCAAAATATACTGAAAAAAAAACGTTTTCATCTAAAGTTAGTTCTTTTAATTACATTTGGTAGAAAACTTATTCTGCTTACTGTCAACCAATCTTGAATATTTCCGTATATAATTACTAACCGTTAATTTTCAGGCGATCACCCCAAATTGGATTAGTGGTCCACCGGTCGATAACGATCGACATAATGCCCACTCCGGATGTAAGGGAATCTAGGGTCTCATTTGTTTGATTAAATTAGTGGATTTTAACTTATCAGCATTATATTTAATATCTGGACAAATAAAATTTAAAATATATATACACTCTGTCGCAAAAAAATATATGCACCCAGAAGAAATTGAGCTACATTCACGAAATTTGGTATGCATGTAGTGTATATGAAAATAAACAAATGATTAAAAATTCAGAACAAAATATCATTTTATTAAGCGGTTACAGCTTGCAAAAGGTTAAAAATCAGTAAGTAGTAAAGCCACCTCTGGCAGCTATACAAGCCGAAATTCGGCGTGGCATCGATTCAATTAGATCACTTATGACCCCTGTGGAAGATCCTGCCATAGTCTTTGCATCTGCGCAGTTAATTCTCCTGTATCTCGGGACGGCTGCAGTTGCCTTCCCAGCGCGTTCCAGACATGCTCTATTGGTGAAAGATCTGGTGACCTGGCAGGCCATGGTAAAACGTCATATCCTTGAAGACATTGTTGGGAGAGTCGCGCAGTATGTGGACGAGCATTATCCTGTTGATAAATGGCACCTGGGCGACTTGATAGCATGGGTAGCACAATCGGCGTTAAAATATCGTCCACGTATCTGCGAGCTGTCAAAGTGCCTTGAAGGACCAGTAAAGATGATCGTGTGTCCCAAGAAATTGCTCCCCACACTGTCACACCTTGTGAAATTGCTGTATGCCGCTCGACAATAAATGCCGGATCGGACCGCTGGCCGGTGCGCCTCCAGACACGTGTGCGGTGGTCATCGGCACTGAGACTGAATCGGGATTCATCACTGAAGATGACACGTCTCCAGTCTGTCACATTCCAAGTTGCCCGAGGTCGGCAAAAATCCAGTCGACACTGCCTATGATGTGGGGTCAGTGGTAAGCGTCTTAGCGGACGTCGGCTCCTCAAGCCAACTTCGGTCAGTCGTCTCCTTATGGTTTCTCTTGATGGCACTGGATGTCTGGAAGGAGGTAAGTGGCGTTGAATCGATGCTAGCGACGTTGTTGGTGCCGAAGTGGACACTCTTCTGATTGCACGATCCTCGCGATCATTTGTGTTCCTGGGACGTCCTGACCCTCCGCGACGGTACACTCTACCTTCTGTGATCAACTGTTGCCAACACCGAGCAACTACCATATCGCTCCGACCGAGGTGGCGGCCGATACGTCTATTCGACCAACCTGCTTCACTGAGGCCTATTATACGGCCCCTATCAAAGTCCGTCAGCTGCTCGTACTGCCGCCGGTTACGTCTTAGAGACATCCTAAGTCTCAATATCGTCTATCAAAGTCATCAGATTCGTTTGGATAGCCGTATGGCGCTCGTACTCATGCTTTTAAACTCTCCCAGTTGCGCAACTAATATGCGCATAGCACACTTAGCCTTGTCTCATTGGCTTCGAAATTTTAATCATTTGCATATCTCTTACCAGACTACATTCTTGCCGAGTTTCGTGATTGTAGCTTGATTTCTTCTGGGTGCATATATTTTTTTGCGACAGAGTGTATAATAAGGAACGTGTTATTTTTTGAAGATAAAGTCGATATTTTGTAAAATATATGAATTCAAATAATTGTGACTTATATTCAATGGATGTATTTTGTATGATGCGTTGGAGGCTGAACAAAAATACTACACTAATTTTGGTTATGATGGTTATCTACGTTGTAAAATGTGCACTTTGAATTTAGTATTTTGTGTTAACAATGATTCCCAATCTGTAAAGATGACCATCATGTACTTTTTATTTAGCACACGTTTATAGAAATAAGGCTTTTGCCCAGATCTAATTTCATTGATCATTTCACATTAGCATTTACACGGTCCAGAACATTTTTGCATAAAATCCGTTTCGAAGAGGCATTGAAAACTTTCTTTACGTTTTCTATTCTGAGCATAATGTTTACTTCTTCATTTGCTATTTTTTTATTTTAGTTGAGGTACATGAACAAAACGCCCAGTGATCACGTACACAGAGACCTGCACAGTAGAGTTTGACCCTCATGGGCTGTTGCGCCACTTAATTTAGTTTAATACGCCGGCTGGTTGGCGTAGTTGGTGTGTTGCTAGCCTTCTGTACCCAAGGTTGTTGGGTTCGACCCCGGCCCAAGCCGGTGGATTTTCTCAGTATACTTGAGCATTGGGCATTGAGGTGCATGAATAAATGTCCCAATCTGGTCGTCAGTCTGATGCAAAACCCCCAGTGTTGAGTGCCCAAGCAAGCTTGGTACTCACTTATCGACCCACTGAAGGGATTAACGGCTGAGTAGAACCTGCCCAACCCGAGGATAAAATCCCAGACATATGGTGTGGAAACGCGATGCACTGTCACTCGGTAATTGGGCCTCAGAAAAACATCACGCCATGTCCAGGATTTTATTCCCGGGTTGGACAGGTTCTCCTCAGCCTTTAATCCCTTCAGTGGGTCGATAAGTGAATACAAAGTTTGCTTGGAGACTAAACACTGGGGGTTTCGCATCAGTGAAAAAAATCAAACTACAGTGGAATGAAAGTATAACAATGATCTCATACTTGTTTTAAAACCTAATTCCATAAATGCATCATTTTTATTCTAAAATCATTCTCAATAAGCGCTTTGTTTTTTGTATGTTTGTCTGTTTTTAAGGGGGTTTTTTGCACCTACTATTAGTCGTAATTTATTAGATAAAAAAAGTACACCCACACAGTAATACCTTGACTTTCGCCATATTATATATATAATCTGGAGTTACGCAATTTTTAAATTTCGTCGAATTTGTTTTTTGTTTGCGGAGAAGAAAAAAGGGTGAGATTGGTACCGTGATTGAAGAAGTAGTCCATATTATAAGGTAAAAAAATACTCAGAAGTGAATACTGGTGCCGATCACGAGCTGATGTAGTCTGAAAATCAGGAGCTAACAATTGATGACCTCGCAGAAATGCATGAGCAAGTGCAAAACTTTGAAGTTATTGATTTGAAGAGCTTGGGTCTTTAGACCCAGTTCAATCAAAAGATCGAGTGGTGGTTGAGAATTTGGCAATACCTCAGTTTAATTGAAAAAGGGTTACACATTTTTGAAAATATAGACTCCAACAAAAAGCATATTTTTTTTAAACAAAAAGGCAATAAAAAAGAGTGAATAACATTTTCGAGAGGAACAAAAATATCATTGTGTGAAGCCCCAGATTTATTTGTTAGTTTTTACGAAATCTACAACGTCAAAAAAATTTTGGTTTGCGATTCTGTACTTACGTTATCTGAGATTTTATTAAAAATTTCTTATATATATGTAGGAAAGTTGTATTATTTACGATTACGAATAATTAGAATATTTTAAATTTCCAGTGTACTTCGAGAGAGATATGTAGGAGATGGTGGCCTCAAACGAACTGAATTGAATTGAGAGGCCAATCGAGGAACTCGGAGCGTCTGACGTCAAACGCATGAGGCATCTCAATGCCCAATCAGGGATTCGAGCGATGACGTCAAGCGCTTATTATCCCTAAGCGCGGGATCGTTTTTTTTTTTGGCTTGCTTGCCTTCACTCGCACACCGGACACGACGGAGTGAGCTCGATGCCTCTTGGCCTTCAGAAACGGCATTTCTTTAAACTTAGAAATGTTTGACGCCCCCATCTCTACAGGTGAATCCTGTTCTCTTTCCGAATTAACTTTTAATCTATTTTCTTGTAAGCAATTTAAATCTATAAATATAATCTGTGTTTTCTTACTTTAATAAATTGATTTGTTCTTTAAATTTGGTTCATACTTTCTTTCGTTAAGAATTTTATCATTACCCTTAGACACCCGACCCACAAATTGGGGGCTCGACCGCGATGTTAAACTCGTTTCTTCGCATTAGGCATTTTCCTATATATATATATAGCAATAGCCTTATTCATTATTTTTTCATCGTGCTCACCTTTCAGCGACTTTTCTTTTTTTTTTCAAAACGTCGAGACCTCACCCGTTCGTCGGTGTCGATTTCATCTTCCTTTCTAATGTATTTTTTTAAAGTTTGCTTTGGAAAGAGTTCGCCAGCGATCCTGAGTGCGTCGTCAATAATTCCAGTGAAATTCAATTTGCATCGTTCAGGAATTTCGTCGTGATACATTCTATTTTTCCGGGCGTCGTCGCCGAAAATCAGCGAATCGACAGTTTATTTTAAAGAAAGGCCTGCCAGCGATCCTAAGTGCGTCGTCATCCATTCCAGTGAGGATCAGTTTGCATCGTTCAAGATTTTCGTCGTGATCCATTTTGTCTTTTCGGGCGTGGTCATCGAGGGTCAGCGAATCGCCAGTTAATTCCCGCCAATGATCCTAAGTGCGTCGTTATCCATTACAGTGAAGATCAACTTGCATCGTTCAAGAATTTCGTCGTGATCCATTTTGTCTTTTCGGGCGTTATCACCGAAAATCAACGAATCGCCAGGTCAGTGTGGTACTTTCTTATCAAATAACGATTGCAGACATTTACGAAACTATCGTCTGTTCATGTCATTTTAAAATTATTTTTTTCATGTGATTAATAACTAGGAATCGTGAATATTTTATTTTCTCCTCGCATAATTTCGCCTCGAAAAAGTGTTTTGTAATAAGAGTATGTTGTCTAATTAGCGGTAGTTGTGGCTAAGTAAATGATTTGATTGTGAATGGGAATGATTTGTGAAATTTGTGCATTGTTTTAGATAATATTTTTAGCAACTGGAAAATGGATATTTTGTCTATTTTTTTTAAAAAAATACTTTTTACGAATATTTTGTGGTTTACTTTTAGTTTGGTGATATGTTATTATTAATTTTAAGAAATACTGCTTTGCTATAGATTCTTCCAGTGTGTTTTTATTGATTACATTTCGAGAAATTGAGATATTACTGTCATAATTTTTCGATTTCGTTGTATTAATATTTTTAGTGTCGATTTTAGAATTTTTTAGTATTTGTGAATTTTATTCATATACCTGTTATAATTGTACTTTATCTGCGTTTTGTCTCTCCTCTTGGTTGAGTAACGGAGCTTTTTCCTTCGTTATTGTATAAACGTTTCGCATCCGGATTAAGTATTTAGGGGAAAATTGGGCTTGGTTTAAAATTTTAAATTTGTTTCTCTGAGCCGTCACTCTTGATCTTTGGTTGCAAAAATGGCATTTCTTCTCTCGAAGAAAAAGGAGCATCTAATAGAACTCACCGAAGAGTTAGGGTTGATCGTCGAAGCGAGCTTGACTAAACCCAAGCTAAAGGATCTCATCGTGAAAAGCCCAGATTACATCGAAGATGATGTCAAGGTAATGATCGATAGCATTGTGAAGGATCGCATACGTACAGAAGAAAAAGAAGAGAAATTGCGACGAGAACAGCGAGAATATGAAGAGAAATTGCGACGAGAACAGCGAGAATATGAAGAGAAATTGCGACGAGAACAGCGAGAATATGAAGAGAAATTGCGACGAGAAGAGCGAGAATATGAATTAGAGAAGTTGCGAATACAGGCTGAAAAGAATGCTAATACTATGAATAACCCCGAAAATGTACAAGCACCGAAAGTGATCCACGAAACTTTTCATAAGTTTAATATGAAGGACGATATTAGCTTGAACCTGACATTATTTGAACGACATGCGGAACTGACATTCTTGCCGAAGAAGGATTGGGTACAGAAGCTTATAGGACTGATTCCTATCGATATTGCTCATTTGATTTTCAGAGAGCCAGCGGATAAATGCAACGATTAAAACCACGTTAAGGGGTTACTGTTAAAAAGATTTAAGTTATCCCCGGAGAAACTTCGTCAACTCTTTATTTCTCACCGAAAATCTAATGAACGAAATTGGCAAGATTTTTTCTACGAAATACAAACATACTTCGATGGATGGATTTCCGGTTCAAATGTAGAAACTTTCGACCAGCTGCGAGAGCTAATTATAGCCGACCAAATAAAGAAGAGTGCACCGTACGAGCTTCGGGAGCACTTTTTAGATGAATGGTCTACTATTAACTCACCGGCCGAGATAGCAGAAAAATTTGAAGAATATGAAAGTGTCCGAAGAACATTAAGACCGAAATTTTACAATTCATTTGCCAAGGGAAGATACGAAGCCAGCGGATCAAGCGATACTTACTTTCAAAGAACTGAATATCCCCAGGGTGGAAGTAATAGGCGTGAGAGAAAACATTTTCAATTGAACGGTACCTCCTACTCCGGGAAAAGTAAACGACTAACCTGTAGCTACTGTAAAGGACCAGGTCATTATGCCGTGGATTGTACGAAGCGCCCCAAATGTTCGAAAATTAATAACTCTACAGACTCCTCAATCCAAATCTGCTCACAAATCTCTCGAGAAAGAATTAAGACCAGAAAAATAACCATGGGGAACAAGATTATTGAAGCTCTCGTTGACAGCGGCAGTTCAGTTTCACTCATTCGAGAAGATGTAAGCAAAGGAATCATCGAACCTTCGAAACTCTCGAAAGACATTTCAGTATTGATCGGACTGGGGAAGTACGAAGTCAAAACAAAAGGGTCGTTCCAGTGAAAGATTGAACTAGATGGAGAAGAATATTCTCTGACGTGGCATGTCGTACCTACGCCGAGTTTGGAATTTCAAGCAGTAATAGGTTCAGATATACTGGAGCAAGCCTCTGTCTGCTTCTATAAAGAAAGTGTTCAGTTCCGAAAACATGAGGATAAAAATAGTTTCCTGCAAATGCAAGTTTACGAAGCAGAAGTAGAAGACGAAATTGTAGTTCAACATGTTACCAAACCACAAATACGAAGAGAACTGTTTGAATTAATCTCCAACTATGAGCCAAAGAAGACCGAAATGACAAATGTGTGTCCATGAGAATTATCCTGAAAGACGAGATACCGGTTTACCAACCTGCACGCCGCTTATCATTTTCTGAGAATCGGGATGTCAACAAACAAATCGACGAATGGTAGAACAAGGGATTGTAAGACCAAGCACACATCCGAATATGCGAGTCCAATTGTATTAGTTAAGAAGAAAGATGGTACCACCCGTTTGTGTGAAGATTACAGAAGACTGAACCGGAAATTAGTCAAGTATCGTTTTCCATTGCCGTTGATAGAGGATGTATTAGATAGACTACAGGGAGCCAAAGTGTACACAACGTTAGATTTAAAAAATGGATTTTTCCATGTTGACGTTAATGAAGATTGCAAGTACCTCACTTCCTTCGTTGTTCCAGACGGACAATTCGAATTTAATAAAGTACCTCTCGGTCTAAGCACCAGCCCCAGCGTATTTCAAAGATATGTGTATAGTATCTTCAGAGAGCTCATGCGGAAAGGCATTGTAATAATTTACATGGATGATTTGGTGATTCCTGCTAAAGATGAGAAAGAAGGTTTAGAAAATTTAAGGGAAGTATTAGAGGTTGCCTCGAAGTATGGCTTAGAAATGAAGTTAAAAAAATGTCAATTCCTAAGAAGAAAAGTAGAATTTTTGGGCCACGTCGTCGAAAATGGGACAATATGTCCTTCAATTGCAAAAACAATAGCCGTCAAGAAGTTTCCGGTACCAACAACAGTCAAACAAGTGCAGAGCTTGGTTCACTCCTAGGAGAGCCCCCACCCTTGGCGCAAATTACTTTGGTTGGCGATAATTGCGCCGTCGTGGTAACCTTGCTTTTAAATACAACATATGGCAACCCTAACTTTTTCTAGAATTTTTGTCATTTGTGGGCGCGCATTTTAAATTTCATTTTGTTGTTGGGCACCGGGTTGAAAGTATGGCTGCGCTTGTAAGTGAATACACGTTAGAATTTTTTACGTTATTGAATGCTAGAGGCAAGAAAGAATTGATTGAATGGTGTATGAAAGAAGGATTAATTGCTTCAAGTTATGAATGTCCTAAATGTAATGAGCAAATGGGATTAAATGAACGAAAGAGTGTTGTTTTGGATGGATTTGAATGGAGATGTCGAAAAAAAGGTGTGAATACGCATGATGTTTGCAGAAGTATAAGAAAGAATTCGTGGTTTTCCAATAGTAAGTTAATCGGCAATAAAACGTTTTCTCCATAATCACACCAGCCACGCATTAGGCATGTTCGACCATTACCTCGCTGAGTATTTATGGCGGCGCTTTCGCGATCACTCACTCAGCGACGAGACTTTCCAGAATTTTTTAAAAGCAGTTGTTACACTTTACCCTCCACTTGGGAAGGATCAACAATAAGAAAGTAAGTGATGTTATATTTTTTATCTTAAATGTTAAATTTCTGTATTGTTTACATGTATTCTCATTGCGCATCCATCTTATACTGCTATATTTACTTGTCACCGTTGTCGGGTTTGCTTGGCGCCATTTCGGTTTCGCTTGGCGCTTTTTCCAGTTTGGCGCCAAGGGTGGGGGCTCTCCTAGGAGTTTACCCAGAGCTTTTTAGGACTCACCGGTTATTTTCGCAAATTTATTCCAGCGTACTCTCAAATAGCGAAACCATTGAGTGACCTAACAAGGAAAGACAACCCATTTATGTTCGAGCAACCCCAAATGGAAGCATTCGAAAAGCTTAAGAAATTGTTGACTGAAAGTCCAGTATTAAGTATTTTTCAGCAAGGAAGAACTACCGAATTACATACCGATGCGAGTCAACAAGGATATGGCGCCGTTTTACTTCAAGAAGCAGAAGACGGAAAATTACATCCTGTCCAATATATGTCGCAGAAAACTACTCCAGCAGAAGAAAAATATAGTAGCTATGAACTGGAAGTTCTTGCTGTTGTCAACGCTTTAAAGAAATTTCGCACCTACCTTCTGGGAAATCATTTTAAAATCATAACGGACTGTTCAGCTTTTCAAAAGACTATGGACAAAAAAGATTTAGTTACTCGTGTAGCAAGATGGACATTACTGTTAGAAGAGTATGACTACGAGATTGTACATCGTTCTGGCCAGAGAATGCAACACGTAGACGCTCTGAGCAGGTACCCAGTCACCATAATTACAAGCGATACTCTCACCGCAAGACTACAAAGAGCCCAACAAGAAGACGAAAATATTCAAAATTTAAAGTCACTAATAGGAACAAATAATGCTACGGACTTTTTTATTAAAAATGAAATATTATACAAATACGTAGATGGCCGCGAATTATTAGCTGCACCAAGGGATATGCAAACCGAACTAATCAAGTTAGCTCATGAGAAAGGGCACTTCTCATCCGCTAAAACAGAAGAAATTGTAAAACGAGAATTTTTTATACCTAATTTAAGCAAACAAGTACAAAACGTGATCATTAACTGTGTATCTTGTATTCTAGCCAACAAAAAGTGTGGGAAAAAGGAGGGATTTCTAAATCCTATTCCAAAAGAGGACGTGCCATTAAGCATTTATCATGTAGATTTTATTGGACCTTTGCCGTCTACCAACAAAAGATATCAACATATCCTCACAATAATTGATGCCTTTACTAAGTTTACCTGGCTTTATCCCGTAAAATCCACCACCCTAAAAGATGCACTGGATAAATTAAAGCTAAAACAAAAGACTTTCGGCAATCCCAAGAGAATAATAACAGACAAGGGTTCTCCTTATAACTCCAAAGGATTTGATGACTATTGTACCGAAGAGAAAATCCAAAATCTGCAGATCACCACTGGCGTACCCCGAGGGAACGGTCAAGTGGAGAGAATCCACCGAACTCTAATCCCCGTTTTGACCAAGTTGTCAATCGACGATCCTACAAAATGGTACAAATTCGTAGACCGACTTCAAAGAATTCTAAATAGCACCTCCAGCCGAAGTACCAAATGGTCTCCATTTGAACTATTGACTGGCGTTACCATGAGAAATAAGGAAGACCTTTACCTGAGAAACCTATTAATGGAAGAGATGGTAGAAGAATTGCAGGAACAGAGAAACCAACTACGACAAGATGCGAAAAGAAATATTTAGAAGATCCAGGCAGAAAATAAAAGAACCTACGATAGGAAACGCAAGAGGGCACCCAGGTATCAGAAGGGAGACTTAGTGGCCATCCAGAGAACACAGTTCGGATCAGGTTTAAAATTAAGGCCTAAATTTTTAGGACCATACAAAGTAATCGAAGTTAGACCTAGAAATAGGTATAATTTAGAAAGAGTAGGTAACCATGAAGGTCCTAAATTAACCTCTTCTTCCGCCGATTTAATGAAATTTTATTCACCGGGATGAGAGATTGAACGTTTTTTAATTCATTGTGTACTGTGCTTCTCTTTTATTTTTATCTATTGTCATTGGTGTTTTTTGTTTGCGTGAATTGTGTTGTATTTTCTTATCTTAAATTTTTAATGTTCTAGACCAAATTATTCGACGTTATGTAAAATCACTGGAGTCAGTGATTCCAGGATGGCCGAACTTGTAGGAAAGTTGTATTCTTTACGATTTCGAATAATTAGAATATTTTAAATTTCCAGTGTACTTCGAGAAAGATATGTAGGAGATGGTGGCCTCAAACGAACTGAATTGAATTGAGAGGCCAATCGAGGAACTCGGAGCGTCTGACGTCAAACTCATGAGGCATCTCAATGCCCAATCAGGGATTCGAGCGATGACGTCGAGCGCTTATAATCCCTAAGCGCGGGATCGTTTTTTTTTTGGCCTGCTTACCTTCACTCGCACACCGGACACGAAGGAGTGAGCTCGATGCCTCTTGGCCTTCAGAAACGGCATTTCTTTAAACTTAGAAATGTTTGACGCCCCCATCTCTACAGGTGAATCCTGTTCTCTTTCCGAATTAACTTTTAATCTATTTTCTTGTAAGCAATTTAAATCTATAAATATAATCTGTTTTCTTACTTTAATAAATTGATTTGTTCTTTAAATTTGGTTCATACTTTCTTTCGTTAAGAATTTTATCATTACCCTTAGACACCCGTCCCACACATATATATATATATATAATATATATATATATATATAATATATATATATATATATATATATATATATATTAAAATTTTCTAAATTCTCCCCAACTTAGTATAACATATGTATTTATCCCTTTAGAATTTACTGCATATTCTCTTTGAAAAATTAACAAAATAATTTCAAAAAGGACTATTAGCCATGAAGATGATCAGAAATAATCAAAGAAAAAAAAATAGCATTTTTCAATTTCGAGAAATTTATGGTTTCGCTGTGAAACCAGAGAACAGTAACGGTCCATTTTTCTTACTCAAACTGAACATTTCAAATAATTATTCAGAAAAAAATTCTTAAATTTTATGACCATAAAACTTCTATATTTTAACGAAATTAATTAAGAAAAAATAATTTTTAAAAGTTTTAAATTATTTTTTTTAAATTTCCTGCACTTCTAAATAACTCATACTTATAATTCTTAATAAAAAATTGCTAATACATAAAAAAATTTCCATCCATAACTATAAAGAGTGAATATTTGAATCTGTTATGTACACACAGAGTAACATTTAGCCATGTGCAACATGTACAGCTACACTGAGTTGCAGAATATTAGTGTGGATAAATATATTTAAGATATCCAACTACTTGCGAAAACTTTTTTTTTTTGCACAAATGCAGCTGTGGGGATTTTATTTTGTGATTTTTAGATCTATTTAGTAGATCTTAAGGAAAAATCCTAAAATTAAAAACAGAAAATAAATCTATTATTATCAAAATGGGAAAAAACTGGTAATGTACAAAAAATTGCATAAACGGGGCCTCCTCAGTACCAAAATTTTATGAACGAACTCTCAATTCTTTAATTTTGATGTGTTCCTTTGTTATTCATGTTTGAAATGACCTTCAGGTTAAAAGATATTTTAATTTTTACAAAACTAGAGCACTTTATCTTAGTGATTATATGAAACGGCTTAAAAAAACAGTGATTATATTCACATAAAGGACCGTAAATTTTGAAATAAAACAGTGATTGGTAAATCTGAATGTCAAAACACTTCTACTGTTATACAAACCGTACACAAAAAATTTCAGCAAATTTTTTTCAAAGCTGCTTGAGCAATCGCTGTCCCCGTTTGAACATTTCGAAAATAAAACACATTTCGAGTAAAGCGCATTTTAAAGTTCGACATGTTGTGTTAAGTTACGGCATCTACTTTTACTAAAATGCTTGTTATTTTTGTTCTAGTGAATGGAAAATAAAATACTTGGTATTTTTATTAAGCTTATAAAATGGCCTATAAAATAAATTCATAAAAATATTGTCAATTTTGAAAAAAATCATGATTTTAGGATAGTCGGATACCTTAAATATAAAAATTTCTCACTATAATTTTAAAGTAAATATTTTTCTGAACATACAAGAAACATATACTTCTTCAGAAAATCAGCTGCTAAGAGAATTTTCCCTTTAGAGAACGGGCGGTAAGAGACCTGAAATACAGCCGCTTACTGAAGTTTGATTTCCCAGTGAATCCATAAATTTTAATTTCATTTTTCTAATCATCTGTTTACTTATAAAAATTTTTGAAAGTTGTAATTAATAACTAGATAGATTCATAGTAATATAACGTGCTATAATTTAAAATAACTATTTTTTTTAAATATTTTCAGAGCTAATGGAATGTACTTAAGTTAAGCAGACGTCAATATTTTTCTATTTAGGAGGTCTCAATCGCCAATGTGATGCCATTTATTGCTTTGAAAAAGAACAAAAATTCAAAAACAGTTATTATTGGGATAAGGCAATTTTAAATTTGATTTTTTAAAAAATGTTTAATGTGTGGTTTCGGTGCGAAACCAATGAATGTTAAAGGGTTGTATGCTGTGTGTGTGTGTGTGTGTGAATCATACCCCAACTTATACGAATTGGACTTAAGCTGTTATCACTCAGACCACCTATCGTGCAAGCTAGGCGTATTACTGTACTACTTTTGTATTAGTAGTCATATATAATATACAATGGATATATATATATATATATTATCCAAGAAAGATAAATGTATCAAAAAGAGACAGAAAAGCATATAAATATTACCATTTCAATGTAAGAGTTCACACTTGTAAGGAGTACATTTCTAACATGCATTGAATTGATTGATTGATTGATTGAATATTAACGTCGCACTGTTTAGCTACACGAGGGCTTAACATACATTGATACAACAGCTGTAGAAGTTTAAAACGTGTTAATAAGCTAAAATCTTATTTTTTGATAGTTTGAGATTTTTACATTTTCAAATTGTATAGATTTTAACCTTTCTAAAAGTACTTTACTTTAAACTCTAGGGAGATTAGAAGCCCTTAAAACCTATTTTTAAATAAACGTTAAAACTGGGCCATGCTTATTTCAATGGCGACAAATGTAAACAAAGTACTTCGTTTTTCCTTTAAAGTTGAACGTCTGATATAAACTAAAACATGTATCTTTTATTGTATATTGAGCCTTTTATTTTTTTTTTTGATTTCCTAACCAATTAGAAGTCTCACTGTATGCATTAAAATCAATTTATCTGAGAATGTAAATTTTGGATGGCCGATGTAACGTTTCTGTGAAACAATTGTTCACATGTATGTACATTTTTATGATACATTTATAAGGAAGGCTAATATATACTGGAAATGAGTCTTTTGTAAAAAACTCAAAAAATTATTTCTTACAATTTTTTTATGTGAACAATGGGTTAAATGTTACTATGTTTGATAAAATATTTAATAAACTATGAAAAAACTATGAATTTGCTAAAAGCTCATTTCAGTATAATGAGAACTGTATTTTAAATGAATGAAAAATTTCAAGCATGCACATATAACACATTTTGAGAAAAGGTTTATTGAAAACAGCCAATTTCACATTGTCGGTATAGAGGTTTCCGACTCCCTTAAAGTTTAAATTTCCTTTACGAAATTTTACTAAAATAGACAAGTGGTCTTGATCATGAACTCATGGCTAGTGCCATTCCTCTCTGGTTAAGAGTTAAGTGTTCTGATGCTTCAAAAGATTATAAATGTAGAAATTTTGATGCATGTTAAATCTGTCAAGACTCAAAATGCTTGCACCGCTGTGGAGGGGAAATTTAGAAAGTGAAGGACAAGTTAAGTTGAGGGTTATCTGCGCTTATAGTAAACGTTCAAAAGTTTTAAATATGTTGACAATAAACCTTGTGTTGCTTTGAAGCCCGATTTCAATAAATAATCAATTAATATTTTACATGTAAGTAATTACTTTTCAATACATTTCATTAGGTATAGTTTTAATATGTAGTTATAATAATATTCCCCCAAGAATTAAATTGTACATTACTAAATTTGAGTCTTCCTGGAAACTTAAAATGTCGTGATTACGTATAAAAACATTTAAATTCAAAATAAACTTAAATAATGAAACTTCAGATAAAAAAAAATATATTTTCATCAAATGATAGGTATTAAGAATACCAGGACATGCTTGAAGGATTAACACGCCAAATATAAAACTTTGTATATACTGCTCAAAATAATTAAAGGATATTGCGGTTTTAGGTGGATCTTGTGGCTGGGAAACTTTTTAGCTGATTAATACATGGTCGACAGACGTAGTAGGTTATATGACAATAAATTACACATGTTTGGTAGAAAAAAATGCATTTTATTGCGCATTTGTGTACAAAAGGGAAAAAACAACTTGTGCATATGAGAAAAAAATAATAAGAAAAGGTGTTTTCTTCAAAGGAAGTCATTTTCAGTAGGGGGTATGGTTTCCATGGACTGCCAGCAATGGTGAGCTCCTTTGAGGCATGGAGTCAATGAGGCTATTAATCACGAGTTGCGGTATTCTTTCCCACTCTTCCAGAAGAGCTTTTACCAGTTCTTGCAGAGTTTGTGGGGGTGGTTGGCGGCCAGCAACTCATCTTCCTAGAGCGTCCCAAACGTGCTCTATTGGATTCATGTCTGGAGAACACGCTGGCCATTCCATTCGTACGATTCCTTCCTCGAAAAGGAATTCTCCACGAGGTTAGCACGATGTGGCCTGCAGTTATCGTCCATTAAAATGAAGTCATCTCCGATTGCTGCAGTGTAAGGGACTACAATAGGTCTGAGGACCTCATCCCTTTATCGGCGAGCAGTCAGAGGTCCATCTCGAATGATGTAGAGGTTTGTGCGCCCGTCAATGGAGATGCCACCATACACCAACACTCCTCCACCGCCAAATCTGACACTTTCGTGCACGAACGCAGGATTATTCCTACTGCCACGGTCCCTCCAGATGAAAATACGCCTATTATCTGGATGAACAGAAAAATGGGACTCCTCAGAAAAAAGAACATTGCTCCATTCATTTCTCCTCCAGTTCATATGCCCTGTTGCTCCCTCCCTGCGGTCGCGATGATGCCTTGATGTTAGTCTAACACATACCATCGATCGGCGAGCATACAGACCTACAACATGGAGCCGGTTTCAAACAGTCTGTGTTGATACCGTGGTGCCAGTAGCCGAGCGAAGGTGTTGTTGGAGAAGAGTAGCGTTCCTATTTCGGTGTCTCCGAGCCATTAACACTAAATAACGATCTTCAGTGGGCGTTGCTGCCCGTCTACGACCTTGTCCTAGTCTTCTGCTTGCACTTTCAGTCTCCAAAAAACGGTTCCAGATCCTGGAAATCACTGTTTGGGACACTCCAATGCCTTGCGCTACTTCGGCTTGAGTTTGGCCCCCTTCTAACCTACCAACAATTCTCCAAGCTTCTGAATCGGTTAAATGACTTCGCTGAGACATCGTACTCATCGAAACAAAACAGTCACTGAATGCCGATCATCCTTGTCTTCATTTCAGTTGAAAGTCAAATTTCATTCGCTGCCGCTGAAGCGACGTTTTTGACGTCGAACTCAAAATGAGCATACTTCACTGTTTGAAAATCAGAAAAATTTGCATTTGTGATTCTCTTCTTCCATTTTCGGCAAAAAAAATTCGCTTATATCTTTATTTTATATAAAACTTACAATATTCTTTAATTGTTTTGAGCAGTGTATATGAGATATATATCTTTAAAAAATTCCAACAGAGCTTAGATTTCTTTGTGATCTTTTTAAAGATCGTTTACTTATTCTGTAGAAATACAAAAATAATAATTTAGTTAATTCTTTTTTTCTGTTTAATTTAAGTTGTACATAATTTTTTGAAGTCTCATAATACATGCTTATATTTATAGGTATTCTTTTTTTTAAAAAAGTATTTCTCAAATATGTAAAGTATTTTTACGTAAGGTAATTCGGGGGAAGGCGCCACATTTAAGAATTTTTTGATTAATACATTGAAAATTAAAATGACAAGACCATGAAAAAATACACTTTATTTTTAATTTTTAATTGGTTATGTGTAATGGTTAATTCTCTACGTAGTATGGAAATAAATTAGAAATTTAATGCTATAGAAATAAATTTAATTGTGGTATTTTCCCCATATATGGGGGAAGATGCCCCAAATCATGGGGTAAGATATAAAAACACCACAATAAATAAAAAATAAGATAAACATTACAAAAATAAATATGAAGTAACAATAAGAATAGAAGAAAAATTAATTTATTTCATAATTAGCTTGCTAAAATTAATAACAGTACAGGTTCAAATTATAGCCTACACACCATATCACTCAATGCAAATGATTATCATTGTAATCTCCGTGCAGCATTTCTTGCATTCGATGCACTTCGATGGATAAAAGTACCTTTTATACACAGCACAAAAATATCATTTTTATCCTCATCAAAAATGTCATCACTAGTATCTAGATTACAAACTGACATGACTTTTTTTTTCTGTTTCTTCGAAGGTTTCTTGTTATTTATTTTGACCTTACCTGCATTTTCCTGCATAGTTGTTCTCCTCTCTGATTCAGTTAAGACTTCTGAAGTTAAATTTTTTACGCCCGATTGGTTTGCGTTTTCTGACCAGAGGAATAAGGCTGTGCACACAGGTTCTGTTCTGATGGAGCCAACCGATGATGATAGACTAGTCAGCATTAATTGTATTGAAGTATCATTATTTATAGTAATAATTATTAATTAAAATTTTTTTATACTATAGTGTACAGTGTTACAAAATTAAAAGAAAAACAAATTTTAAAATGTATTTCTTCTATTTCTGATACATGTGGCGTATTTCTCCAAGTAAAAATGGAAAATGCTTCACACGGTTATTTCCTTGAAGGAAGCAGCGCTTTCCCAGGCCCGTACGTTCGGAGAGGATACGCACGCACGGGACCGGTTAAATTTCTCTGTTAAGCCTAATTTCCTTTAAAGTATATAAAGTTTTAAATGCAATCCATATGCTAAAACTTACAATTTACTATCATTGATAATATTTGAACATGTAGTACAAAACTTTTCGCTATATTTAAAAAAAAAAATAAGTGTAAATTTTAAAGATTTTTTTTTTCTTTTTAATTAAAAAAAAATTACAAACACTTTCAAAAAATTGACAAAAATCCCATACATTTAAATACGAATGAAAAATATTAGAAAACTGAACCGAATTATTCAAAATATAAACAGAAATCCATAGAGCAATAGATCACGAACCTCTAAATGTCCGATTCTGTGGGAAAATAAACGTGTTTAAACGTTTATATTCATAAACATATCGGATCTAATTTTAAAAAAAACACGGTGCTGAAAGCACATATTGAAGTTCAAAGTTTTATGAAACACTATTCGAAAAAAATGGTTTTTAAACGTCATCTAGTGCTTTTAAAAATTAATATAAAAACGTTCCTAACTCTGATCACACCGGTGTGATCATGGGCCTAAGAGGAGGTAAAGCTCAATCACATATATGATACCGTGGGCCGTGCAGGGAAAAACGTGTAATCACATATATGTGATCATGGTTCTGAACGGATTACTACAGTGTTATGGCTGCATCTACATGTATCGTGTGTGTAACATTATCCGTGACTAATTTATGTTGCTAATATCTTATTTAATATAACAAGTACGTTTATAGACTTTAAATATGAGGAACGGTTTAAATATTCAAAAGATCTAAGTCAAGACCGATTAAAGACGATTAATTCAGATAAATTCACAAGCCACGCTCAATGTCCGACTAAACTTTTCACACTAGTGCCTCAATCGAATTGCCATCCATCGAACCCTTAAACTACTATTAACAAACTGGCAGCTTTGCCCAACTGGCATCTTCCCCCAAATTACCTTATATATTATAAACAATACACAAAATTTATTGAACCCATTTTTTAGTAAAATATTAAAGTAAATTCTTTAAAAAAGTTATGAAAAATTGCAGTTTTGAATTTTTCTTATTTTTAACTCTTTTTCTCACATAGAACTATTTTTTAAAATACTATGTACTACTTCAACTAAAATAAAAAAAGCGAGTCCACTATATGCACAGGTATCTTGTATAGATGTATAAAACATTTGGAACTTTAGAGAGTGCAATATATTTTTTTAAAGTATACCTAATAGCAAAAAATTTTGCTTTGGAGAAAAAGTAAAAAAAAAAAAAAATAATAATAACATTTGTAAGCGTTTGCTTACATTTTTGTCAATTACTTTTTTCATACTTTCAGGTTATTTTATCAGCGAACATATAAGTGTTCTACATTTTTAAATTCAGAAAAAATATGCAATATTTTTAAATACTAAAATTTAAAAATCGCTTTTTTAAATGTGGATGATGTCCTAGTTCCCTTAAAATACACATGCTTTAAATTCAAAAGAAACTGAAAGAGTGAAATTCCAGATGAAAAAAAAAAATTTTTAGCAAACGATATGTATTAAATAAAAAACAATAACGAATAAGAACTTGAAAAAAATATTATTTAAAAAACAGCAACATTTAATAAAAAAACAAGTTTTTCCAGATTGTTTTCTTATTTTTTAGAAAGTGGCTTTGAATTGACACGTATCAGATATGTGTATTATCTGCACCACTTGGTAATCCATACTCTGAACCGATCGCTTGAATAAGTAAAATGATACAGTTCTCCCGATAGTAGAAACAAGAAATTTAAGGCCTATCCACTCATATGAATACTTTAAGCCCTGCCGTTCACAAGGCATAAACAGCTTTCGGAAATGCATGAAAGAGGGCTTCTGGAAATGGAAATCCGATATTTTTCGTGATGCTTGAAAAAATCGTAAAAATATATTGGACATCGAAAGAAAGTCACACTAGACTGGACGCGAAGTAACTGTTCGAAAATTCTGTTTCACTGATAAGGTATATATAAAAATGCATAAAAAAGACTTGGAATCTTCAAATATATTGCCATGACTGCGTTATAAGCTGTGTGAATATTTTGTGTCGTATTTTTAGACCTTTGAAAAGTTCCCCCTTTTGGAAAAAATCAATTATTTTCAAATGGTATACTTATATATGTACTTGTGTATGTGTACTAAGTTACTTATATTTTAAATTTATATAAAACAATATGAAAAGTATTAAAATTAACTTGAATTTTTTTTAAAAAAATTATTTTATTCTCCGTATTAAATTACAGTTATTTAAAGACAAATACTATTCTGTTGAATAATTTGTTCTATTTTACAGTAATTACGGTCATCCTTAACCATAATCTTTTAAGGTTTATAATTTAGTTACATTCTATTTTTAATAACTAAATATATAAGTAATTGTTTATTAAAACATGTAGAGTTTCTAAAAAGTGTTACTTTGAAAACAAATCAGGTGTAATTATTAAGTTGGCTTGTAAAACCTATCACAAAATGAAGAAAAAAGGCCTACAAAAACGGTCAGAGAATTTCAACATTGGATTTTTAAGAAAAAAGGAGTAAATCGATACTTTTATTTTTCTAAATAGCAATATACATGACTTTTATCATTAAATTCCACAATCATAAAACATTTGAATACGCAGAATGTACGTACACAACTAAGCACCTTTATAAATACCAGTCAAAATTGAAACTGGATAATCGGAAACTTACTTATTAGAATCAACATAATTACTTGAGTTTTATGTTAAGCCTTGATTTTTTAAAGTATCAAGCTTATTGAACATATTGTTTTAAATATGATGAAATGCCTAATCATTCAGAAACAAATAGCTGGTAAAGATTGGACAGCTGATTCCTGTACTCTTAGAATGACGCATGAAATTTTGTTGTAGTTAGGTCATTTCTCGAATGCAATTTTCCAATTAATTATTGTGTCCCTGACCATAAAACAGAATATATTAGAACAAGTTTAATTGATAGTATGATTAGACTTAAACACAGTTATCCTTTTCGGAAAATGTTCGTTTACTGCAGTGTTTCTCAACATTAAAAAGTCGGAAACAAAAGAACATTTTTTTAAAAAAATACTTATTTACTGAGAGTAAACAAACAAAATGCATTCTGACATAATAAAAATAAAATACACATTTACTTTGATATGATACACATATAAATATATCAGTACTGCACAACGTATTTTACATATAAGTTAACAATAGTCAGTTAAGAACAAGTTTAATAATTACCAGTGACCTCATGGGCAGTAGCATAACACACACGCACCCATCGCAAGGGACCCAGGGTTCTAGGGGGTCTACAGCTTGATTTTCTCCAAGTACCTATTCTTTGTAAAATCCAACTTGGGAGGCCAATGCCTGACTTTGCAAGGGGGCCCAAATGTTGTCCGTTACGCACCTGCCCCTTGCCTTGTCATGCACAAAGTTATATACAAAAATTAACACTTGTCTTGATACTTTGTATGGTTTATAGTTAATTCCTAAAATGCCGATAAAAAGTTATGCAATTCGCTCCCCTATGCCATCGTTTACCACATAGGCGAGCGTGTATGATGCATTGGGGGGGGATAAGGAATAAATAAGCAAATGCTTTGCAGTAAGTAAATCCTTCGCAAACACTGTCAAGGCCCTTTTAATGCCGGAAAAATTTTCTGTATGACAGGACACAAAAAGGTCTTACTTTGGAAAGACGTATATTTACGTCAGGAGCAATTAATGCTTTGGCTGAGATTACGCAATATATTAGCTTACGCAAAAAAGGAAAAAGAAAAACGCCACGCTTGAAAAACTATTGTTTTATCTCAAATAGCCAATATGTTGCCACTTTTATAGCACTTGCGGGTGGCACTACGGTCATTCGAGATGTGCATCTGCATTATAATGATTTGCATATTTCCTCGCCACCAACTCATGTTGAAAATTCCACGTGGCTTGCAAACTTCCTTCAAGGTGTTGCATTTTGTGTGGCCATAAGTGTATAAAAACCCCATATGTTATAATAATTTTTGAAACCAACTATAACTTGCACAAAAAAATTTTCAACGCGTTGTTTTCCTTAAATTTAAACGGGTTATCCTTAAAAACAAACAAAATAAGATTTTCATTTAATTGTATAGATCTGTGGATATAAATTATTTTTCATTACTAAGCGGATTTGTTAAGACACCTAAGCAAGAAAAATATTATTAACCCCTTAACTGCCGATTAAAAATGTTACTGGATTCACTCCCAAGTGACACCGTTTTTCAAACAGGTGAGCGAATGCGGTGTATTGAGGGAAAAAAAAGGTACGCAAAAAACCAAATTTTTCTCTGAATTAAGTAAATCCTTAATAAACACTGTCAAGGTCATTTTATTGCATTTAAGGCTACACAGTACCCTAAAAATTTCAATTTTAGCGAAAACAATATTTTTGCATGTTTTGTTGGTCCACATCATTCAGATGCTTGCCACGAAATTTCAGATCTGTTAGCAAATTAGTTTTTAAGATATTTGAAATTTTAGGAGCTATGGTTTTGGTTTCGGTTTCCTTTTAAAGCATTTTTTCACGCTTAACTTGAATTAATTAAAAATATTTTCGAGCTTTTAGTTTGAAATGGTTATTAATTCCAATTTTCATTACTAAAGCATTTCTGCCTGATTATGTTTTGAGTTTTTTGAGTCCTCATAATTAATTAATAAAGATTAATTTCATGGCCAATTTTTGCTTTAAAAATAGTTTATATAACTTAAAAGCATTATCATTAATGTTTTCCGGTAGAGAAAATGTCATCGCAAATGCGTTCTGGGTTTCTGTAAGAAACAATATTTAGAAGAGATGGAATACTACTGAAAATGATGTATCTAAAAATCAGTCCTCAGCTGATTCTACAATTAGACTTCCGAATACAAGTATTCTGAATTCAAATGCTGCAGATATAACTGAATATTTCCTTGATGTATACCAAACTACATTATACTAAACATATTGTAGTACTATATTTTAGTATTTTAAAGTCGTACGACAAGAGCTAAAACTTCCTAAACTGCCCCAATTTAAAACTGAAAAAAATTAAATTTTATGAGCAAACCTGACTATTTTTAGCTTAAGTTAGTATCATTATTATTTTGTACATAAATGCTTTGTGTTTCAAAACTTTTGTGAAATATTAGGTTAAGATAAAGCTCAATAAACTGACGTCTTAACAAATGTTATCAATATTATGCAAAAAAAAATTATTTTGAATTAAAAATTTAATTTTCAGTCATATTTAATAAAAATAGTGTTTTAATTTAGAACATACATTGGAAAATAACATATTAAAAATTAGAGTTTTACGGACATTATAAGTTTTTGTTTTATGACTTTACAAACTTTAAATGCGTTTTTCTCAGACTTTTAATTTTGAAGGTATAAGTGTGTTCTAATCCCTAAGGCTTTTTTCCTGTTCAAGATAGAGTCTTGAAATTTTTTGTATATACTTCCAAATGTATGTTCTACAAAAGTTAGTATGGATTTAGGGCTGAGAGAGAAATCTATAGTTATTTTTCTAAAAAATGCTAAACTTGATATTTTAAAAATTTTCGTGTTTTTCCAGGTTTTTCTAGAAAAATAATTATTAAAAATCAACAAGGGAATAGATTTTAAAATCCATACTAAATATTGTTTGTAATAATCTAAGAATCATAATAACTTAAAATTACTAAACATTTTTAAAAATTGAGTATTTTATAAGAATTTGAAAAAACTTCAAAAATCCCTAATTTTTTAAAATTGTAAAATAATGGCTGGTCAAACTGACTTTTTGTTCACAGAATCAGCTTAATAACATAATCTAAATATAAAACATCAATTATTTTTACTGTAACTGTCTCCAAAATAATTTTTTAAAAAGGGTTCCGTGTAGCCTTAAAAGTTTACGAAATAATTTTACTTATAGTAAATCAAATAAAATATAATCGCATTTCTAAAAGACGTATATTAACGTCCAGGGGCGCTTAACGTACTGTCTGAACGAGACGGATGTTTACGCCAGTGGTAGTTTCGGAGTAAAAAACTTTTTATATCTAATAAAATCATGAGTCTTTGATTATAGTTTTAATGCAAAACGATCTCACATTTAACAACCAGCGTAGTTGGGAGTTATTAACTTGGTTTTCTATACCTTCAAAAAAGGCATGGCGTATAAATAAATCTTACTCATATTTCTTGTCATTTGTCTTGAACAAGAGTTCATTCGAAGCAATTTCACAGGATTCTGGCTGAAGTCACGGAACCAGAATCCATCGATATATTTATTTGCATCATTAATTTTAAAACAAATTATTTTAAAACAAATTTTTTTAAAACTAATTTTAAAATACATTTTTGTGAAGTGAGATTACTATTTTTTTTTCATTTCATCTACTAATGGTCTTAAGGAAGAAGATTGTGATTGTGTTTACATAGATACAGTGGATTTGATTATCTTAAAAATAAATTAAAGAAAAATCCACTAAATAAATTGTAAAGAACAAATAGAATGTCATATTTGAAATCTTCAAGGACTTTTTGATTTAAAAAAATTCTCAACGATTTTTCAGTCTAATGAGTTTTTTGATGAAAAGTTTCAGTTCTAGATATTGTTACACATTTTGTACTTACTTTTTTGTTTATGCACTTGTTTCTGTGTAATTCATACTGATTGATTTAAATGCGGTATTTTGGAAATTTTAAGTAGAATCATCTGATGTGTTTTTTCTCTCTCATCCTATATATTTTTTAAATATTTTTTTTTTCTTAATTACTTTCAATACCTATTTTAAAACACAATTTTTTTAGTTTAAAAGTGATGAATTTTTCTTTCAATTAAATACCTTTGATTTTCTAATTTCTCTGTTAAACCCATTTCTTTATTAAGTTTTATATTTAATACCATGATTCCCTGATAAATATTATTATTTTAAAAATATTCCGAAATTATAGATCTTTTGAACATTACATCAAAAGGAGAAGAAACAATACTTTTAATACATTTTAATCTCTAAATGTAGTAAACATACTTGCCAAATGACTTATCAGCTCATCTAACATTTGATACTTCGGCATTTTGCTTTGTATACAACACAAACTCGTCGTAGTACTCGTGTAATAATCTCTTCTACCATGCATCTACAGTGTTTTTAATCCATGCTCTATAGAGATATTTCTGGTTCTTTCAAATTTGTTAGAAGGTTATCCGACACTCTCAAATGCCTTTCAAGCTCATGTTATAGTTTCGGTTACACTAACCTTTTGAAGGTCATTTCACATGATAAGATACACCAAGGTTATGTTTAAATCAGGTCTGTATAGTTTCGGCGCGATGGAGAGCAGCATTATCGTTTAAATATTTCCCGTCACCATCAGGGGCCCAGTCTTCTTATGATGATTTTACAACTAATTCTAGATCAGATAAGTACTCATTTCCAATTCGGTGAACCTTTATAGTGGTAAGAGGACTAATTCCATCCCAACCCAATGGCCCCAGATCACTAATCCTGTACCTCTAGCCTGCATGATTGGATCAAGAGCTTCACGTTGTTCCCGATGTATTCTTTGTCTGTCAAAATTTATAAAAAAGTATAAAACGGCTCTCACTGGCCCATACAACTTTTTCCACGTTTCTAAGTCCCAGACTTTCTGTTATTTAGCCCAACTATATTGATATCGTCGATTTAAAGCTGACACATAAGGTTTTCTTGTTGGTACTCACTTTTCAAGCTTAAGATATTTGAGTTATCTTCATATTTTTAATGAAATATTTTAGTTTCTGAGTTTAAATTGAACCCCTTTGAAATCGGTAGAGTTGTCAATTATTTGATTTCCCTATTTCTCTTCACAATCCGCTTCAATTTCCTATCATTACTTTTTTCATTTTCTTGGCTCTACGTCCTCTACATAGTGAAGCACATGTGCTACTATTTACTAAATGGGCTTCGCATATCAGTATTAAGTTTCTGTTTGATGTTCTAAGTCGTTTTGAAATTTCAAATACTTTCTCGACATTTTGTAGCGCAGAAAAAAGTATGCTCTTTTTTAAACTCATTAATAGATTTTGTTGAGTCCCAAATAAAAAAATTAGTTTTATAAAATTAAAACAATCTTAACTTTAAATAATAGAGACAAGATTAATTCTGCTTGATTTCGATTGCTTTTCTAAGATACTAGTGAATATGTTCTATAGTTGCACTTTAGGGAAGAATAAAAATAAAAGTAAATGAAGGTTACAAATCATTTGGCCATCACGTTTACTTCTTACGGCATAATGTATCTCTTAAAGTAGCATTAAATACTTATACAGTAATATTTCTAGCAATATAAAAATCACGAAAACGATGATTATAATAATATATAGTTTACACAAATATTAAAATGACTTATTTTAAATTAAAAACTAAATATTCCAACATACTCCAGATTCCTTTTAGGGTATCCGACAACGTTCGGAACCGTGATTTTAAAAAAGTGCATATTTGGATAATTTTCATGCTTTTTAGTGTCACTCAGATTATAATACATGCATAAAAATGTTTTAAGGATATTTTGAGAAAAAAAAATATTCAAATATAATATTTTTGGCAAAAAATTAACTTAGAATAACCTTTTTAACAAACGTTCTCCTTTTGTGAAAAATGCTTCCATTATAATAATAATTTTCTTGTATATAGCTTAGACCTCAACTCAGAGGCTCAACTAGAATTTTTGAAACACTCACATTATTTTCAGAGTTACCACCATTTGAAATATTTATTGGCGTTTTTTTTTCTTAAAATTGCTCCCCTCTGTTGTCATAAAATATGAATAAACCCACTTCTATAATATATATTTCAAAAATTCTAGTTGAGCCTTTGAACAGAGGTCTGAGCTATATACAGGCAAATTATAATTCTAATAGAAGCATTTTTCGCAAAAGGAGAACATTTGGAAAAAAAGTTTATTTTAAGTTAATTTTTTGCCAAAATATTGTATTTAAATAATTTTTTTTTGTCAAAATGTCATTAAAACAATTTTATGTATATATTCTAGTCTAAGGGACACTAAATATCATTAAAATTATGCATTTATGTGCTTTTGAAAATCACGGTTCCGAACGTAGTCAGATACATTAAAATTAGTAAATCCATGAAACCAAAGATTGTTCACATTTAAAGAATAATTGTCTTATATACAATTTCTGACAGCTTAAAAATTTATTTTACAAGCACCACACACTACAATAGCACCTATGTTATTTTTATACGTGCTCTTCAGCATTTTTCGACAGTTGAATTAAGACTAATTAGTGCAGGGCACATGACCAAATGTTCACCGGTCATAGGCTGACCAGAGTCCCACAGGGTACAGTCTGGTGAGTACCTGATACCAATTCTATGGAGAGGAGATCTCAGACAGCCATGTCCTGTCAAAAGCCTAAAATGAGCAACTGCAGGTTTCATAGGAGCCCCAGGAACGCAAAACGGGTTCTTGTTCAAGATTGCCCAGTTCTTGTCTGTCGACATCTCCGAAGTTCATCTTTTAAAATTATACTTAAAAGCCCTATTAGAAAAAAAAAGCCACAAGAAATTAAAATTTAACTTAGCAAGAAAGTTAGCATACTCATTCCCTGCAACGTCACATTGAGCCAGTGTCCACTGAAAGAAATTTTATGAGGAAATTCGGTAGAATTGTCGAATCGGGTGCTTATCGCGCCAAGTGTTTCCTCGCCAAATCGATAAATGTGCCAAATCTGGTAACCCTCTGAATTGTTTTTCCAGTGAAGGAGAAATAGTTTTTTGTCGAAATTTTGCGCATGTGCAGTAGAGTTCTTTCATTTTAACAGTTAACGATATCGCGGCAAGTTAACGCATTCGTGATTCATTTTTTTTTTTATTTTAACAGTTTAATTCTTCAACGGTCTTTCTCACGCATAGGCAGAAAGCTTTTATTACTTTAAAAATTAACGATAATTACTAATGCGCTTGCACAGCTCTCTTTTTTTTTAACGACTTTAGAAACCTTTCTCAATGGAGAGTTTCGCTCACTCCAGAAATTCCGTTGGATCAGAAGTTTGCTTTCGATTTGTGTTTTCGTTGTGGAATCATTTTAACAGGTAATATTACTATTTTTCTCCGCATAAATTTTCAGATTGTCACGATGTGATTAGAGAGAATTTCAATGAATGCATGAAAAATTACGATTACTATTGTTAAAGGTTTTTTTACAATGTTGCCTGTGCTTTGAAAGAAAGCTGTTTTAGAATGATGCATGAAAGAAGGTTTGATTGGATCATCGTATGAATGTCCGAAATGTGGAAAAAGTATGGAATTGAGAGACAGAACGGGTATAAGAAAGTGAATGATGGTTTTTGAATAGTATTGCAAAATTCAGTTCAGTGTGAAAGAGGATACCATCATGTGTTTAGGAGTATAAGGAAAGGGTTTTGGTTTGAATTGAGTAATATGGATTTCTGCACCGTTTTGTTAGTGATGCAAAAATAAAAATGTTTTGGAAGGTGATTTCAGAAATATGCAGTAGCACTCTAGTATAATACAGTAGGTAACTCATCGTCATCATAAGTGTCGGAAAAAGCAGCATTTTTTAAAGGTAAGTGGAATTATTTTCATTTTTAAATGCTTGATTTTTGCTGCTATTTTCAGTTTCAAAACTTTAAAATGCTATTTTTTAATGATTTTCGATCCGCAATCTTGAATTTCGCGCTCCGGCTTTGCGTGTTGTGGTAGCGTTGCAACTCGGAAACACAACACGCAAAAACGCGCCAAATTGGCGATTTTTCAGAATGTGTCGGAGAAGCACCCGATTCGACAATTTCACCGGAAATTCTTTTTAAGAACAATCTGTATTTTAAAATTCTTCCTGAGTTACAGAGGTGATTTTGAGATAGAGCTTGTAACGCCGATCTTGAGTGGGAAAAGATAACAGCCCTGTTGAACTCGGAGCTTCTTAGTAACAGTTGCTCGACCGCTATTGCAATAGCTTCAATCTCGGCATCGAAGGCAGTAGTAAAAATACCTAGTGGTAGGTATAAGCTAAACAATTCAAAGAAGATATCGGCTCCAGCTCCAAGATATCTATCTAGAAAGGAGCTATCAGTAAAAATATGTAGCCTTTCACTTGTTGAGAATCTATTGTCAATAGTTTTCAAAGATATAGCTTTCAGTTGTTGAAAAGGCATTGCAGTCTTTAATATCGGCGCAAAAAGTTCAAGATTTATGTCAAAATGAGAAAGCTTAAAATTAAGTTACTTATGTTATTATAAAGATGGAGAAAAGTCATCAATTCAAAATAAATGAAATCCAAATATTACAAACATTTCTTTTAGATACAGTTTAAGAGTTTCAAATGCATAAAATTCAAATTTAGAATTATATAGAAAAATTGAAGCTATTTATACGCAAAATATTTTAGGGTTTAAAGGTATATCTCAAAGATCGTACTGCTTCGAAAAATATGAAAAACATATACAAAAATTGTATAAAAGTAGATAAAAAGAAAATCGGAATTCAGAAACTGTTTTCACTCTAAACTTGGGAGATAATTTTTCATGAATTCACCACTGTTATTTTTTCTCTCTATGAAAAACCGATGTATTTTATATATGAATGTCAACAGATACATATACACAGAAAGTAGGTGTTCCCAAAATAATATTTTTTACAGAGTATTTTTAAGGAATCATATAATCTAATTCACTATAATTTTTATTAGATGTTATATAATTCCTTCTTTTAAATATGTATCTAAAAATACGTGTTTTCGAAAACTTTGTTATTTAGTATTTGCAACTGTATATCGTGTCGATATAAAAATAAGCATAGTTTAAAATATATTATGCTTTTGTTTTTAAAAAAAATGATAATTTTTTTAAGTTAATCAAATATTCTGCAATTAAGATGTTTTTCATTCAAAGTAAAACCCAATAAATAGATTAGTATAAACAGAATATTGAAATACAAATTACTAAAAGAGTCAATTTATAGAAATATTAGCAATATAGATATAAGATATTATTAAATAATTTAATTTGAAATAAGAAAAATATTAGGATACGATGATAAAAAGAGGGGGTCTGATGAAAGGCAAATAATTGAATTAAACGCAAGTTTATGTTTTTTTTTTATTCCTACTATTAGTTCACACTATCCCTATATGTCAGACCCCAGGACTGCTCTAAAATGAGGAGGGCATCATCTCTAAAATACTTCTTTATTTTGCTTCAATCACATAAAATCCAAAATGGCAGCCATTTGGCGCAACCGAGTAGAACAGTAAACAAGACTATGGCAAGGAGTCACCAGCTAAGCCTTTTTGAGTATGCGTTCTCTCTCGTCAGCTCTCAATCCACCTTTAAATATGCTTATTTACCCACAAATCTTTATGCGATGGTAAAGAGCTCGCTCTATTTTCATTTATTTCGTGCTTAATTTTGAAGCTAAACTTTTCAAACCTGGCAATCCCTTCCCTCCGCGGAAGTCTCGCACAGCCAATTCGCCAATCCTGACTGGTAAGTCTCCAGGGGATAAAAAATATAACATTTCAATGATATCAAATTCCCCAAATGAAATAAAAATCAAGAAGATATGATAATTGTGTAAATCAGTGAGCTAGTTGGTAAATCCTGACGTGTAAAAAATAGCAATATTGAATAACAAAATATTAAAAATTTGGTATACAGCATTTTGTTACATAGAATTTTGTTCTGAAATTTAGCACACATCCGATACTTGCACTATGACTATAGTAATATTGAGGTTAATCAAAAACAACATAAGATAAAGATAATTCACATTAGATATCCAAAAATATAGTAAAGTTCAACAACATAACATAAGATCAAGTGAAATTCACACTAAATGTGTATCAATAGTAAACAATGTTGATAAAAGTGATAAATGTCGAAAAGTTACAAGTACTTCAAAATGGTACTGAATGTTGGAATAACTAGCCCGCAGTCACTCACGCCTGTTTTTCTACCGTCGTTACTCGCGGGGTGTAGAGAACACCCCAAACTTTTAACACGTGTAATTCATTTTGAAAATAAAATTAAGTCAAATTTGAAGCATATTTATAAAGTAAAAATTTTTTTTTGTATTATACAAATAAAATTATTAAATTCATTGCCTACAAATGAGATTAACATTAATTTAAATTAAACCTACAAAATTTTCATTTCAAAATAATTATTTATATATTTTTTTTTTCAAAAAGCACAAGTAAGACGTATATATATATATATATATATATATATATATATATATATATATATACCAGTAAAAAACTTACTTTGAAATTGATGTCAAGGTTAGTAGAAAGTAGAAAAATATTTTATTCATTTTTCAAACATTCAGAGCAGACTGTAGTCATATGCATTAAGCCCATATTTTTCTTACATTGAAGACAAACACAAATAATTTTTACATCATTTACTCGTGGACAAACAATACAACTCCCCTGTTTTGGTGGATTAATGCTCTTTTTAACGTATTCTGTGTCAGTAAAGCTTCTTTTGAGTGTTTTGTTAAGGTTTGGGAGATTCGATCTCATGGCTTCTCTGTGGCTGCACAAGATCCATTCTAATATCTTCTAATAATCTTGAAAGTCTCATTTTTTAGAAAGAACAGGATGATAGACAATGGAAGCATTAATTCCTGCAGTATTAAGTATATGATAAAATATTCGCAAAGGCCAAAGGTTACATATATTCGCGATAAATCATATATACACAAAACATTTCATCAGTGTTATCAACACCGCCTGTATTATAAAAATTTACAATTTCAAGTTTCATCTTTTCAACTTTGGTTCCGAAATTACGCAGTCATCCAATTTACTTAGTTCATCTTGACAATCTGTTGATACAGTATCTAATAGACGACGAAGTCGCTGTTTCTCCATTTTCCCAAGGATTTTCTGTCATAATTTCTGGAAAAGATTTTGAATTTTTTTAAAATTATACTTTACAATTATTTTATAGAATTATATTATTTTTATACCACATTTATTGAAATTTTAAGTAAAATATACATGCATATTAATATATTTGAAAAACGGAAAGAGTAAAACGTACTCTTCCGTAGATGCTTCGAGTACGAAAATCTAACTCAATCACTCGCGAAGTGTTCTCAGCACCCTAGATAAATTTTTATAGGTCGTTACATTCCAATCATCCTAGCGAGATTAATTACAACAGGCCTGAAGGTTGAATGACCTAAAATGGGCAACTACAGAAAAAATCGCAGTTCTGTGCAATCATTTTAGAATCGTAGGAGGCTTTTCTTGCTGCTGGGGTCTACAGAACACCCCGCGCGAGTGATCGCGGGTTACTAAATAAATACATAGAAAGAATAGATATAGAGTAAATAACAACAAAATGAATTTAAGAATAATGGTTAAGTGAATACATAAAAAGAATAGATATAAAATAAGTAACAAAAAATGATTTTAGAATCTCCACAAAAAGAAAATATTTCATAACTATAACACAGAAATTTACCAAAATAAACACAAATTCTACATTACATCAAACTATCATTAGAAATATTAAAAAAAAAGAAATAAGTGTATTTCAGATATATGAAGTACAGGTAAAAGTTCAATCAATGTCCATCCTTTTTTTTTGTCATAATGTTTCACACAGTCTTTTCTTGAAAAAACCATGGTTCAATGTTGATCATTCAATTATTGTTTATGCCACAGTACTTTGTTTACTATTATCATTTGAATCACTACTTAACCAATTTATTTCAAAAATACACAACCATAATAAAATCTTTAGAATATTACATCATATTTTGTAACTTTCAGAATATGCTTCTATCGCAAATAATCACAATGAAATTATTATAACATCATGTATCATAAAATTGACCTCATCACTAGGTTTTTATACAGTTCATAATTAAGTTATTTCTTCAACAATAGTCTTTAATAGTCAACAATAGTCAGTGTCTAGTGACATCATTTCTAATGGTTCTTCTGCTACAGGAACTTCTTCTAATAATCCATACATTTTTGTGTAGATTGTTTATTCATTTGACACTTTTCACAACATTTACCACAATTTGAAATATCTAGTGCACTGCTTCTCAAACTTTCAATACTGGCGCCCCCTTTTCAATCACAATTTTTATCGCGCCCCCCCTTATACATAATAATTTACTGTGTGAATGCAATAATAAAACACTTTTACGATAAAGCAACAATATTTATTATAAACCGTACAAATTCATGACATAAGTATTAAATTTTGTATATGTTACTTTTAAGCAAAAAAAAAGTTGAGTAATAGGATAATTACTAAGTTATTTTTCTTTTCTCTGATTTTTAAATTGGAACATATTACAAAATGCGGTGGTTGCTTAGAAGACAAAATATAGATATCAGCTAAATATAGAAAATGAACTCAGAGGGTCAATTTTTTTTCTTAAAACTCCTTTCAAAAACTTTGCTCTGTAAGACAAGCCCATGGAAGTAGCTAATAATTATTAAACTTGTTCTTAATTTAGTATTAATTAATTGGTCATAAAATACTCTGTGCACCACTCATACATTAAAAGCAGTGTTTCTCAAAACTTCAATACTGGCGACCCAATTTTCAATCATAATTTTTGTCTCGCCCCCTGTTCAACAATAATGTATTTACTGCAAAAAAATGCACTTTGAGAGAGAGACGCTAAAGTTACAATACGATCTTAATTATAAACCGTACAAATTAATACGATAAGTATATCAAATTCTGTGTACATGTAACTTTTAAGTAATATATATTTTAAGAAAATTACTTAAAATATATATATTACTTAGAATTATGTTATTTTTCTTTCTCTAATTTTTAAATTGGAACAGATAGCAAATGATGTATTTAATTAAAGATTTATTTCCTTCAGCATTCATTTCTCAAAGTACAAATGTCATTAGAAAAATAGTCTAGTCAATGTCGCACACATCTCGCATTATCATCACATCTGGCATTATAGGGTACGTTTGCGTGAGTCTGGGCAACCTATCGGACGTCTGCGCAAAACATGTAAAAATGGTTTTCCTCGTACAATTCCAGTCAGTTTTGGTCGACTCGATACTCCTATAGCTACCGAATCTAGCTTGAATGTACATTTTTTTTTAAATTCCCACGTTAATTGTAATTCACGGTAATTAAGAATTTACGGCAGTAGATTAAAACAATATCATACATACATTTTTAAGTCGTAAGCAAACATTAGACCATAATAAAGAATCAACAAGTACACAGACGAACGAGCATGGTTCCGAAAATTAAATCAAGGCGATCTTTCAAAAATACTTAAATTTTGGATTTACCACTACTGAAGTAAATGATGAAAAAAAAAAAAAAAAAGCCCCAGCTCGATATGTGTTAAAACTTACAAATCTGTAGAACAACATGTGAAAGTTGTTTTTAAAACGTGTAAAATCATTTAGCTATGTTGGCAAAGAATTTTAAAAAGTATTTTCTGGATGAGGACAGCTTGGTAGCAAGTTACGAGTGGATTAGGGATCTATTTCAAGATACTCCAGAAGGGCTCTCAACACTTCCGAAGAATAAATCTTCATAGATTTCACATCCAGTAAAAAATTAAAAGGCAATTTTGTAATAAATCGCTCTTTGAATTTGAGGTATAGGTGGATGAGGAATTATCTGTACTGAAAACAAAAGCACTTCGTATACTATTACCATTTTCAACATCCTACCTTTTCCAAACCGGATTTTCTGCAGTGGATGCCTTGAAGACAAAAAATAGATCTCAGCTAAATATAGAAAAAATAACTCTTTAAGTGTCAATTTCTGATATTAAACCTTCCTTTGAAAAACTTTCCTCTACAAGACAAGCCCGTGGAAGTCCGTAATAATTATTAAACTTGTTCTTAATTTAGTAATTAGATTGATTGATTGAATATTAACGTCGCACTGTTCAGCTGCACGAGGGCTTTTGACGACGGATCACGTAAATTTGAACCATGGTCACATGACATGGATGGCACCTGAGCTGGCACCCCTCTCTCCTAACTACCACACCACACCACCGGGAAAACGTTTCAACTCTCAACAGATTTAACGTGCATCGCTGCCCTACACGGCGGGTCTTTAGTGGTACTGGATTCGAACTCGTGACAAGGCAAGTCACGATCCGATACCTATACCACTCGGCTACTGCGGCCAAATTCAGTAATAAGAAATTATTTATAAAATACCTTCTTCAGCACTGATACATCAAACGTATACTGGCTGAAACACCGACTCTTCGCACGAGTTCATTTTTTTAAAAAAATAAAACATTATTCTTGATATAATAGCTGAACTGTAAGGAGAGTAAAACTGTGTGCACGACGTTGTATACAAAAATGTAAAATGATTTTTTTAGATAAATGCTATAATTGTAAATAACTGTTTAAAAGAACTGTAATTTTAAACCTCACACAATTAGCATTTAGAATTAATGTTAAATTATGAAAAAGAATATAAAATTCCGATGAAGAATAATTGTGTTACTTTTTAACATTTAAATCGAGAAGACTTCAAAATGTTTTAACCCGGGAGCAGGCGCGTACTCGATACTAACATTAATGGTAGTGTGGGGGGACTCAGTCACCCCAATCATTTGTTTAGAATTATTTTTACTGTACACGATACAAATCGGAATTCTAGTGAATATTTTAATTTATAGAAAGTATACTTACCTTCTTTCAAGGACTATTCAATTATTTGATGACTTGAGAAAAAATCCAATAAAACTGAACTAAAATGATTCAAAAGTACAAGACCATAATAAAGGACGCAAATCAGACACTTTTCAATTATCCTACAGAAATGTTAAACTAATCAATTCTTTTCCAAATATCGCAAAACTCAATTATTTAAAATTTCCCTAAGCGAAAAGCAAACGCATAAAAGATGGGAGGGAACTAATATTGATAATAACCATACCATAAGATTGAAGGTCAATCAAATGATTAGCAAACGTACTATGCAGCCTGGCTGAAAAGTGAATCATGACTTCCTTTTTTTTTCTACAACTAATGTACACTATTTCAATAATAATTACAGTGGTGAATTGTTTATCTTCTTAGAATTTTTCTCAGGGTCTGGGTTTCGTTTTTTCTTTTAAAGAGTAATATTTTATGTTAAAACGTAATAAAAAAATCTCTCATTGAGGAAATACAGCAAAAAAAACAAAATGTTTTTTTTTCTTTAATTTGGTTTGGGGATCGAAGATCGGTATTTGATGACGGAAAAAAGCCAGATAATAAACATAAATTATGTCAGTGTTGTTGTGTGTATTTTTTTTTATTATGGAAGAAAGCATTTTGTTTTACTTCTCTTTCCGGTTATTTTTTTTAAAAAAAATCTTTAAATTTTCGATACGCTTGCGCCCTCCAGGGGGGCGCGCCCCACACTTTGAAAAAAATGATCTAGTGTATAGTTGTTGCAGTGGTAAATTCGGGAAATTAATTTTAACATCTTTTTCACACCTGGGTGACCAAATTGTTCGTGTGCAGTTGTAATTATTTTTTCTCTAAAAGCTAATGGTACAACAATTTTTATTAAATTATTTTTCTTGAAAATTAATACATCATTATATTTTAAATATTTTGGATAATTAAAGTTCTGTGAATTTTGGTATTTAATAATTTCATCAGTATTTAAAAAATGACAAATGAGTGATGTATAATGACATAAAGGGTTCCTCGACAACATGTCTGCTTCAATATTTAATTTATCTTTTATGTAAACTATCGAATAATCACACTTAGAAAGTTTTAAACTCTACCGAAATAAACGTCCAGTTAAATGTTTTACACTTTTAAGCCATTGCAAAGCACCATGATCAGTATGTATTGTGAATTTGGATCCATGTAGTTAACAGCGAAATTTGTCTAAGGCATCTATAATTGCTAAACACACTTTTTGTGAAATTGTATTATTTTTTTATGTTTAAGTAATTGTCTCGAGTGATAAGATATGGGGTAAAGTGTTCCATCTGAATGTTGTTGTTTCAAAACTACGCCTAATGAATCCTAGATTGCGTCACAAAGTTGTACAATTTAAGTATAGGTTTTGATATTAAACAATTCTTTAACTTTTGATAAGCTTCTTGACATTCATGTGACCAATTCCAAACTGCGTGTTTTTTAAGTAATTTATTTATTATATGGTACTCTAAGTCTTAAAATTTTTAAGCTGTTTAGATAAATTTATTGGAATTAATGACACATTGCTTTCTGAGTCAAATAGATAAAAATGGGCTTGGGACATACCGTTGAATTAATTATTAATTGTCATCCTTGCATTTGGACATTTTCATTACTTCTGGGTGGGCGAACACTACTTAAATTCTGTTGCACAAACTGCCTAGGTTGACTGTTGAACTGTTGCCTTCCACTGAATCGCAACATGTGAGATTGATGTTATTGTCCATGATATCCTCTTGATTGGAATCAGTGTCGTGGATCAGTACCTCTGTGTACACTTCCGTATGCTTGATTATTCCATCGGGTATAACTTCCAGTTTCTACCGCATTTCAGTTTGGATTGTCCGGTGTTACTGTGATTAATTGCCGCATTGTCGAAATCCATTCGCAGGGTGTCGAAATCTTTTTATTAACCAAGAATGTTTAAGCTGAATCGGGAATGGATAATGTCACATTATCCACAAGTGAACTGTCATCATAATTTAGTTTTTTGCCTAACGCAAGTTTTTCCGTAAAAAAGGAAATTAATTATTTTGTGTTGTTTAATTTTAGGTTGTTAAACTTTTTAATCTCCACTTGTCTAGTCGCAACGAACACCGTAGTTAACAATTCCTTACTTTCTTGGTAAAACTTTTTAAGTAATTGCTTACCAAACCAAAATTTACGATAAACTCCCGTGAGATATCTTGCAATATTTTGCTTCTTCCATTGTTCGTCTTTTTGATATTCCAAACATCGTTGATAAAAAGAAAACGAAAACTTTTGAAACTGCTAAACATATTTGTGTTAAATCTTGAGGAAAAGAAGTGTTGTTTCGAAGTGTTCACTGCTGACTCCTGCCGCTAAGAGTCGTCCTCCATGGTAGTATCGTTTTCAATGCAGTTGCTAGTTCGAAAAAAAATTCTTGAAGTTCATTATCTTGGTTTCGTGGCATATGTTGCTGTTCCTTGCGCCATCGTACCGGTCCAAGCCTGCTAGTAAAATGAGGAGAGCATCATTTCTAAAACACTGCTTTATTTTGCTTCAATCACATAAAATCCAACATGACGGTCATTTGGCACGCAACCGAGCAGAACAATAAACAATACTTCGGTGAGGTGTCATCAACTAAGCATTTTCAAGTATGAGTTCTCTCTCGTCATAGAGTCGCTGGGCATATGGCTCGCGAAGCGAGCCTCTATCCCATATTATAGATGTTAATGGTGCCTGGGAGAGTTAAAGTCTTTGATGAGGAGAAACAGACTGGCTTTCGTTGTGACGTAGGAGAGAGGTGCGATTTATTGAAAGTTGAAGTTAGAAAAGTTCATCCTGAAGTAGCTGAGTAGGTTCCTTGCGATTTGACGATGGTGAAAAGTGAATTGGTATTTGATTGGCTGCCCTGATGTTAATGTAAGAACATTTGAATTGAACAGAAAAATAGCCTGTGTGGGTGAGTGGTATATTGAAATTAGGTAAAAAAAAATTAAAAGAGAAAAACATTAGGTAAGTAAGAATAAAAATTTAGCAGGTCATTTGCCAACAGGCAAATGAGGTTATTTAATGTTAGGGTGGATTATAGGAGTCAAGGAGAATTCTCCTTAATCTTTTGGTGTTATCATGGGTCTCGTCAGGGCTCGCTCCATCTTTAAATAGGCTTAATTACCCACAAATCCTAACGCGATGGCAAAGAGCTCTCTCTATTTTCATTTATTACTTACTTCAATTTGAAGCTAAATTTTTCAAACCTGACATATATATATATATATATATATATATATATATATATATATATGTATTCAAGTTTTGTGATCAAATTTTCAATTATAATAAAATACATTTATTGATGCACTCAAGTTCAAATACGTTTTTATAAACTTGTAGTGTATGACACTTGAGGTTAAGACAGTTTTCTCAAATATTAATTCATTAATTATATTTAATTATTGCATAAAGAGTAACAACCGAATTAATAGTCCCACATTATATCTTTAAAAGAAAAACCTTTTGTAGTATCCCTGTAGCGCAATGGATAGTGCGTTATACTTCTAATCCGAAGGTCATGGGTTCGAATTCCACATGGGATGGTCTAATTCCTGAGAATGCGGTTTATTTTTACTATGCTATTTTATTGGAAAAATTAAATTTAATAAATTAATAAATAGTAACGAACAAAAATAATAGTCCAACACTTAATATAAAATGGAAAATTGCAAGTTAATTCGCTTTCTATTTTGCCATTTGTTATTGTGATTCTATCATTTGAATTTACATTTTTATATAAATTGAAATGATTTCACACAAAAAGTAACTAAAATATAATTTTCGTTGTTGACCTAAGTAGGAATTGACTTATTTTATTATTTATATATATTATACTTGTTTTTTTTAAATATGGAATCCAAATTTTTTAAGCTTTTAATTATGATCACAGATTCAATATTTCCGTTAAAGAAATTCCTTCAGGTGAAAGGAAAAAATTTTAAAGATATTTTGATCCTGATAAGTAAATAAACAATTCTTTAATTTCGTTTCATTACTTTAAAAAGTTCTCTAGAATTTGTGTCTTTGTTCTCTATTTTCATATGAAATTAAAGCATGACTGGTAAAAGAAAGTTTAACTTTCTCACCACATATACAAACAATTTAATTTTTCAGCATTTATAAGTAGAATGAATAAATCCCACCCCCACCCGTTAATACATAAATTTATAAAACCCTTCTACAAAATTACAACAGAAATTCCTTTCACATGTATGCTGCACATTTTTATTTTCAGAATCGAGAATAATGCTTGTGGAATAAATAAAAGAAAGAAAAGTAAGTGACAGATATCTTGTAAGTTGTTTTCCTGTCAAGAAAGACAAATGTCACAATTTTACTCTGGATACTTACTTCGCTTAATGAAATTTGTTCTAAAGTAAAATGCTCTTCAAGAAAGATTTTATAACTTTAAACTTAATGACTAAATCTGTTAGAGTTTTCAAGACAGTACAACAGATTTTAATTTGTCAAAGTGAAGTTTTACAAACATTAATTTGTCAAACTTAGAATAAGTAATTCATTTAAATTATTAGATAAGCTAAAAATTTTGTTTTTGAGTAGTATGATTCTTTTATGGAAAATACTAAAAAGAGAAAGGAAAAACAAAAATTGTTAACCCAGTTTATCTCACAAACAATGTTACACAGAGAGAGTATTTGGAACATTTTTAATGAAATTTAAGATTCGGTAAGTTATTTTCCTTTAGTTTGAAAAACTGTCTAGGTTTTCATAGTTTAAATGTATTAAATTATATAATCATAAATAAATGTCATTTTTTTTAAAAAAAAATCTTGATTTTTGGGTAGTCGGATACCTTAAAAACTAATTTGGTATCCGTTCTGAAAAATTCAATGGCAATCTTCCCAATTATATGGATCACACGAAAAATGCAGAAACATTTTTTTTCAGTATTTTATAAATTTGTTTGGATTATGTGTAGCCACAATAGTGCAAACAGAAACCAAAACAAGATAACACATGATAATGAAAGTTCAAGTTACAGAGTATGAGTCAAATTTAAATGTATAACACACTTTTATACGTTTTCAGCAATATTATTGTTCACCATACCGTCTTTATTTTTCTTCAGAATATCACAAAACCTTTCTGTGAAAGGATCACATTCAAGTTGCTCATTAAAAACTTTGCAAATCTAAATTTTGTAAGCCATGAAAACATTCTAAAGTAGTGTCAAATATAATCATGCTCTATTATAATTCAAAATAAAGGGGTGTTTGCTTTTTTTGGAGGGGGATAGGTACTTTTACTTCTTTGCAACGTTTTATTAAGTTACAACAAATAAACTTTGCCAATAATTTTACTTAAAACTGCTTACATTTAGTTTAAAGAGTAAGGTGTTAACCTTGGTTTGGATATTTGATTTGAAATACCTTATGTTCTGGTGGTTGACATATATTAATCCGGAGGTGCACCTAGACAGACAACCGAGTTGGAAATGTAAATCCCGACGAGCAAGCTAGTAAGAGATGCTTCCGTCTTCACTAGCTTAAAATTGGGAAATAAGGAGTCCCGAAAGTAAATTTTCTAAGATTGAAAGTATTTAAGGTATTATGGGACCATGTGAGGGATAGTTAAAGAATGTTGTTTTTCCAGCCAATGAACTACTGGTACTACATGTCGTAATTTTGAAAAAATACCTGTTGAGGTGTACATGATTTACACTTCCCGTTTATGGCATTAGTAATCTTTACTTAAAAACATAGTTCTACTTGATACATAAGCATTAGCTGCTGACTGCATAGTCATTATTTTTTGAATAAGTGACCTGATTTTGTCTTAGATGCAGTTTTTGGGTTAATGTATGTGGGAGTCCGAATAAATCTTCGAATAAAAATCAGACTCTTCAGAAGGCGGAATTTTAGATTGGCGAAGTGGTTGTCTAGGGGTAAGTATTTAAGGGTGAGTGATGAATTAATTGAATCAAAGTTATTTAAACACAGATACTTCATCTAAGAAAAAATAATTTATTTAAAGTTAAAGGGAAATATTTGCAAAAGGGGATATCTACAAAGAGAAAGACATGCAGAAATTAGGTTAGTTGAAAGTTGAGTTCTACCTTTAGAAGACGGGGAAATTAATTACCTTTCTCATGCTTGGACGTTAGAACTCATTTCGCGCAAAATGCGAAATGCGCTAAAAACGTGACGTGTTGAACCGGCGGTGGTTAGTAGGCCTCTGCCAAAAAATTATTCAAGCCGGAGCTACGAAAGCTCACTAGATGGCACTGCTTCGGAATGTAGTAATAAACAAAATTGACATTAATGGTCCTCTGAAAAGGATATGACTCAACCTTTTAACAAAAAGTTTCAAAGGGAAAATCCTACATGTATGCTCAATACGTATAATGTTAAGCTACACTTCTATCTGTTCTGGAATTTCCGAGTTGCCACTTCGGTGGTCGATGTTGACCTTGATGACGTTTTGGGAAACATAGTAGCTGCATTTTATTTTTAACTGTCTTGTATTGGGCCTGGAAACTTTCACCCTAAATCAGGGATTCCCAAAAGGGTGCATATCGATTACCAGGGGTCTATGACGACCAGCAAGGGGATTTCCTTAGCAAAAAAGTAATTTGGGGGCCCATGAGTGGAGGAGGAGATCTACGATTGACTAAACCAGGTTGTGAATTAAATTTAAAAATAAAACTTCATCAAATGGGATTCAGATTTACCTATTCAATATATTTGTTTACTAAATTTAATGTGGTTAATTTGCGGACAAGGCGAAATCATATATTTTATTAAAAATGACATCATTTCAGTGTTTCTTACCAGAATTAAGCTAAAGGCTTATAAAATTGGAACCGGGAATTTTACCAGTCCTTCAATTTGTGACAGACAATCCGCCAGGAAAATGAACTCTACGTCCCACTTTTAAATGCCATTTATTCAATTTTCAAAGTTAGGTTTGAGAATGCTTTGACTACGGTAATACCACAATATACTATGAATTCATGTGGTCATATTGAAAACAAAATATCAGATTACAAAAGGTATTGATTGGAATAGCTACAGTAACGAAGATCTTACAATAAAGTTTAGAAACGGATTTCATCGATATTGGCTTTAAAAGATAAACGATTAATTGTAACGATTAATTGTAACGCGATTTAATTGTTTTTCCTAGAGAGAAGGAGTTTCAGCGAGGAGACCAATCTCTCTCTTCAAGATAAAAAAAGGATAGCAAAATGAAAGAACGGACACTGCTAACTGAGAGGAGATTTATGGTTAAACTTGACAAGATTGAGATGCCAAATTTTGAAAGTTTGTTGTTAAATCACCAGATCTATCCTTTAAAAGAATTTGTATGTTGCTCATTTATTTCATTAAACGGCTATTTTGAGCATTAATTAAATTTTAATTTAAGTAATTGACGTTTTTCTTAAGTTTTAAGCGCTATACTTCCCAACCGTTAGGAACATAAAACTTTTGAAGTAAGTAGCGCTGTATCAACAGTCAAAAAGACATTCAAGTTGAAAAAATTGCAAAAACTCTAAATTAGGTAAGTAGGGAGTCTACCCAAATATGAAAAACGTGTCAAGAGGTCTATGAGACAAAAAAGTTTGGAAATATCTGGTCAATATGATTTAATTACGGTTTAGCTCCTTAGTTAACAACACGAATACTTATATGAAGATCAATTCTTGTTTCAAAATAACAAAAGATATCTCGAGTAAAATTCAATATTTTTTTTTCGGTTTCTTTTTTCCTTTACGTTTAAAGTAAAAAAAAAAAAAAAAATTTTAATATGGATCATCTTCCTGAAATTACTGATTATTTTTTTAAGCTGAAGGATAATTAAGTTTGAAAAAATTATTATCAAGAATAGGTGGCGTCAGCTGGACGTAATTGTTTTTGATGCGCTTACAGAAATATAATACTTTTCCCATTCAATTGATCTATATAATTTTTTGTCAGTTTTATTTTTAGCTTTGCAGATTTGTATGGTGTGATAGTGCATATGTATCGTGAATTTGCCTTTATATTTATATAAACAAATTGTTTTGCGTAATTGTGCCTGTATGTCAGCGTTTCTCAAACTGTGGGGCACGCTCCCCTACGGGGCGTGATAATTCTACAAGGGGGAGCGAGCCTATTGAAAAGTCTAAAATTAAAGATTTTTAAAAAAAAATATTAATTTACTGAAAGTAAACTAACACAATACATTCAGCCAAAATAAAATGTAAAATTAACATTTACTTAGATATAATACACTTATAAATATATCAGTACTGCTTAAGGTATTTTATAAGTAATTTAACGATACTAAGTTAAGAACATAATTAAGTGATAAGTTAAGGACTAATTAAAGTAATTTAACAATACTAAGTTTAATACTTACAAGTGACCCCATGAGCTTGTCATATATAAAATTATATACAAAAATTAACACGTATCAGGATAATTTGTACGGTTTATAAATAATTCCTTAACTGCAGATCAAAAGTTGCGTGATTCGCTCCCCTAGCCCTCCGTTTTCCACGTAGGAATGCTTATGTGAAGTATTGGGGGGAAGAGGCACGTTAACAAAATGACAAGTAAATCCTTTGTAAACACTGTTAAGATCATTTTATTGCATTCAAAATCATTCGGAATAATTTTATGGATATCAGTGCACAGAAAACAACGTACTTCCGAAAGACGTATATATACGTCCGGGACGTTTAACATACCAGTTGAGTGAGACGTATATATACGTCCGGGACGTTTAATATACCAGTTGAGTGAGGCGTATATATACGTCGGTGTCGCTTAAGAGTTCAAAGTATGGAGGGGGTGCGATGAAATTTATGATTAAATATAGGGTCGCAAATATTGAAAGTTTGAGAAGCACTGTAGTATCTCGTGATTTTTCCTTTTACTTGTAATTATGTAAGCACGTTTTGGATCTATCTTTACTTTATATTATGTGGTTACGTATGTGCATTCTAATCTGCCTTTGATTTTTGTCTGCTGTGCACTTTTATGGAAATGTAAAGTAAGATTTTTTTTTTTTTTTTCAGAAACAACTGAACGGTTTGTCCAATGCGATTTCCGGAGAACCGGTTTGTAGTTCTAAGCTCTTATTGGGCGAGTTCAGTTCCCTTGAGTTTTCTGTCCTAGACAAATGCGTCGAAAAGGAATTCTTTTCAGAGAGGTTTCTTTAGCGCAATTTGCTCCTGTTATTTATAGTTTCTTCTTACGGGCAGTTGTGTTGGCAGTATTTAATTGAAAAGCTTTTGAATCTAACTGCAAGTTATTCGTCATCCTATACAGCTGTAAAATAAGTAAACAATTGAAGAAACTTTCTGTAAACAGATAATTATTTTGTCCTAGTTAGTGCAAAATTCTACTAGTACATTTAAAAAGAATCTTATATAGCATAAAATTATTAACTATCCTAAATAAATACTTGAGTAAACCAATAAAAACTAATCCAATTTTTTGAATGCTGCAGCGTTTCTCAAACTGTGAGGAGCGCCCTCCAAAGTAAACGTGATAACTCTACAAAGGTGGGGGCAAGCCTATTGAAAGTAAAAAACAAAAGATAGTTTTTTTTAAAAAAAAATAATTTATGGAAAGTAAACAACCGAAATATATTCTGACATAATAAAAAAAATACACATTTGCACTGATATAATGTTCTTATAAATGTATCAATACTGTATTTTATTATTAATTTATCAATATTAAGTAAAGAACAAGTTTAATAGTTACCAGTGACCCATGGATTTGTCATACATAAAATTTTATACAAGAATTAACACTTACCTTGATAATTTGTGCGGTTTATAATTAATCCCTTCACTGCCGATTAAAATTTACGCGATTCATTCAACCAATTCCACCGTTTTCTACATAAGCACGCGTATATGATGTTTCTTTGAGGGGGGATAAATAGGCAAATACTCTGAAATTTCTAAATCTTTTGCAAACACTGCCAAGTTCCTTTTATTGCATTCCAAAGCATTCGGAATAACTTTATGGATAGCAGCATACAGAGAAGATCATACTTCGAAAAGACGTATATATACGTCCGAGCTATTAATGCTTTGGTGAAGTGAAACGTTTATCTACGCCGGTGGCACTTGAGAGTTTAAAGTCGTATTGTATCTTTAGCGTCAAATTATAGTATTAATGGTTTCAATACATTGTTATTGTTTTGAGGGGGAGGGGGCGAAATAAAAAATAATGAGTGAATATTGGGTCGCAGATATTTAAAGTTTCAGAAGCACTGGAAAAGAGAGAAAAATGTTACAATATACAACATCCAGTACAAAATCTCTTACCAACTCACCCAATATCATTCAAAGCTCAAGTAACAAGAAGAAACATCTCTTTGAGGAAACGAACAATTTTCGATTCGAGCTAAAGAAGTTATTAAAATGAAAAGAAACTTGCTTATGCCGCAACACTTTCCTACAAAAAATGCTTATTTAATCCTTACGCCACTACACTTATTAGTTCTCATTCAAGTTCAGCAACTTTCCGCTTAAAGGGGTAAAAAAGTTGTCAACAATGCATTTTTTTCATTTTCAACAGCTGAGAAACACGTAAATGACACGAAATTTGAAGTTGCAAAGTTTTTTAATATGGATAAAAAAGTGATGTTGTGGAAGAATTGTGAAAAAATATTTAGGAAACAATTTTTTCTCATTCTATTACTTTCTTACTTCCGAAATGGGAATACCATACCATGGTAAGTTTTAAAAAATTAATACAAAATGTAATAGTAAAAAAAGAGGTCTCACAATGTGTGAAGAGTGGGAACAGAGTTAATTTTGCCATAGACTTCAAACAGCTGAAAAAGATTGACGGCTATATTTTAAAAAGTAAAAAATTTATATTCAGTTCTAAGTAATCTATATTTTAAAGAAATGTGCTTCAGAGAATAAATAACTGATACATATAATTTTATAATTATGGATTCATAGTAAATTAGCTAAAATTAATTGAAACTTTTAAAGAAAAATTAATCATAATCGGATTAAAAATATAAAGACCATTTACTTAATTCAGAAAGAATTGTGAGTCTTCCCTAAGAAAAATAGTATCAAATAAAAGTAAAACGTGATACGCTGAAATAAATTCCAATAAGATCTGGTGGAATAAACTTATCATTCGATTGCCCAAGGAAACCATTTTTTCTGCTTTTTAATTTCAATTAGAAAAACAATTACATATATAATGCACAATTTCTCTTAGAACTTTTTAAAATATATATTTTTTCCCAAGTGAAGTAATTTTTTTACGGTTAAAATTTACCAATAACTTCTTAGATGAATAAATAATGTAAATAAAATATTAAAAGTTAATTTTTTAAACAAATTTCTTTGCACGTTAATCTTTCTTTCACAATGCAGTCATTTTGACTGTTTTTGGACACTATAGGTATATACTAAGTTTCAGTTTTTCTAGTGTTAAAGATTTTCCTATGTGGACAAGAAGTAAAGAAGTTGCAGAGTTTCGTCTGACCACTGGACACGACTGTCTCCTGAAACATCTACATCAAATTCATGTTGCACAGACCCCTTTCTGCACGATCTGCGGTTTTCGGGAGGCCATGGATGCTGACCACATTCGCCACTGCCTAGTATATTAAAGGGCTCCTCTTTAAGCGACCTTTATTGGCAAGCTATGGACTTATTGGGTTCATAGACTTTTTACTCACCATTTTTATTTTATTTTTTCTCTTACTTTGTTTATTTTTCTGTTTTTTTTGTTTTTATTTCTACCCCCTTGTGGTGTAGTGGTCTTCTGTAAACCTGGTCATTGGAAATAAAATCTAATTGTGAACAAATTACAATCATTACTTCTAGGTTCCTCATTAAGATGTATAAATTTTATCGGACAGTGAATAAAAACTTAAAACTCAGCACTGCGCAGGCAGATTTTCAGAAGACAAGAATAAAAAGGAGAGGAAAAAAATCCAGAAAACTGTTTCCAATTACAAATAATCTCATATATTTTGTGGTTGCCCAAAGTCCAAAGAAACTTACACATATAGCTTTTGATTCTTCATTGTTAAGGATTTCATGTTTATAATGGAAAACCAAAAGAATCATCTTCACAGTGAACGAGATATACTTGAAGACAGTACAATGTAAAAGTAGTTGAAAAAAAGGAAAAATAACAAAAATTTTTAATTTTACTTACAAACGAAAGGTTAAAACTGTTTTTCTAACGTTTTCACTAAAATGAAAACAAAGAAATTCATTTTTTATCAAGAATTTTACATTTAGAATGTGCATTTTTGAAAGTATATTTTAATGTTTAATTCAAATTTAAATAAATGCTCTTTAACTATTGACATATAACCTATAATACCGTCTTGATTTATTACATGTGATAACATTATATTTTTATTTTAACTGTTATGATACTAATTTGCATTACTTTTTTGTTTATGGATGTTTTCAAATGGATCCAAAAATTTAACAAGGCAAGTGTTTACTATCCATTGGAACTTACTGCAAATGAATTTTTATTTATTCGTCCACACAATGTATTGATTCTTACACTTAAATGCTTGAAATATGCAGTGTGCTTCTAAATTCATTGGTTAAACATTAAGGAGGGGTAAAATTCACTAAAACAAATAATTTTTGCATTTGTATAAATGATAGGAATTTCCGCGTTGTGGCAAAAACAGAAAAACACACAGCAAGGGAAACATAAAACGTTTGTTAATAGCATACTTAACGAGTGATTCCGTACAGAAAATTTTAAAACCGTTTCATAGATTGCATTTACCAACAGTCCAACAGTAAAACTCTCCAAGCGGTTAGTTATCTTACATGTAACCGACATGCTACAGCCTTTACGCTGTGTGTTTCGTCCAGATGGTCCTAGATGAGGGGTGACCAACCGAAATGACCTTGCGGACCACTTCGGGAAAACATTATATTCTCGTGGGCCGCACATAAAAATATGTACCTTATTATCAGATTCGAAAACAAAAACAAAAAACATTTATTGGAGTGAAAATTTAAAACAGAATGAACCATTATTATTGTTTTCATTATCTTTCTTGTATACAGACATTTATAATATTATAATGTTTAGATAATATAACAATGCAATGATCAAATAATGCTTAAAATATTACAGTTGCTATTTTCTTGAAAATTACGGGGTTCCTATTGAATTGATCTCTCGTTACTCATTGTTGAAATTTGATAGTACTGTCATTCGCAAACGATTTAGTATATATTGTCATTTATCTTAACCATGCTAATTTTTGTTTTTAAGCTTTAAAAAACTACTGACTGCCTGTTGCTTTTTGGGCACTCCAAACAGAAAAAGAGGAGGAGAAACGAAAGTCGTACTCACAGGGAATCATGTATCATCTATAGTAAAGGATATGTATAATGCAGTTTGAAATTGATTAGAAAAGTAAATTACTATAGTAAAACCAAATGTAACTGTTTGATAAAATGTAAATCTATTTTGATGTAAAAGATATTTATATTATCAAAAAGGATTTATCTTAAAATAAGAACAGGTAACAGGCAAATACATTGCATATAGATATATATGTATACATATTTCCCCTCAAATAAATTTTAAAATGAAAACAAAAACTTTAAAAATCTGATATTTAAATTTTTTTTTAAAAAAAGTGTCGGTGGGCCTCAAATTACGTACTGTTGGTATTCACATGTGGCCCGTGGGCCGCGTGTTGGACACCCCTGTACTAGATGTTTTCTTCAGGGGGCCGGATAATGTTTCCCTCCCTTTCAGTAAATTGTGGAGGTGGAGATCGGTGGCGTCGCCATCTATCCTAAAGAAGTTCAACCTGTCTTACTTTATCTGGCAACACACACTCCTTCCAACACTTCGGATATTTCACCGATCTAAATAGTACTGTCACCTGTATGGTGCTCAATGCTAAGTCCAACGACAGGCATACATCTACTCCCTTGCTACTATGAATTGTGGGGGCCTCGATCTGACTACGTCAAACTGGCGGCATCAACAACAACAACAACAGATGACATCTTCCAGGTTTGTTTGTCCCACTGTTATCGATCTAATCCATCCATCTGCAATAAATTAACCATTTTCACACTGTTCTCGATGTAATCGCTGAAACCTTTTTTTGTTCAGCTTGCGTCTATATGGAAAACATTCCTGATATAACCTAAGTGCTGTTCTTCCCTTACCATAAGTAGCATGGATAAATGGTTTTGGGTATCATCCGAATGAAGGTGGGTGTTATAGCTTGCAGTACATCATCCATGCATGATTCGGTCGTCATAGTGCCGCATAGAGAACCAAAAGTCACATGATATTGGGAGCGATTGCGCCCTTTAGTTAGATGACATGTTGCCATGTATTTTGCCTTTCCTTATATGAGGCTAGATTGGACTCCACAATAGGTGTATATATATGAAAGAAATTTATACATTATATCAAAAACAAGAAAAAATAGATAATAAACATAACAAGAAATAACGCAATAAAAATATAAAAGCAAACCATGAAGATCGAATTTATAGAAAAATACAAGAAAAGGAACTACAAAAAAAGAACCTAGCGAGTCAAAAAGCAATTTCGGACTTAGGACCGAATAAGTGGTGTTAAACTAGTTTGAAGGCGCCATCCTTCCCCCTTTGCAACTCGGTAGAAAAAAACAAATAAAATAAACAAAAATTCAAATTATATAAAAACTCACAAAAAGTATGATAAAACCACTGACTACTATTCTGTAATAAATTCCCCTAAAATCTTAAAGCAGAAAATTCCTTAAAAAATTACGTAGGAAGTGTTTTTCAAAAAGAAATTTTACAAAATTTCTACTCACAGAGCTTTTTTCAAGAGATCCAAAAGTCTTGAAGTTAATGGAAAGTTATTATTCACTGAGTTAAAACACACACACGTACATATATATATATATATATATATATATATATATACATGTATATGAATCTATATTTAATGACCTGCATGATGAAAGCATTATAATTTCAAGCAGAGAAGTGTATTTATATAAATAAGTAAAAATTATGACAGGTACTTATAAATATAAGTACAGATTATGACATTGAAGCTGCAACACTATGTAAGAAAGGCAAAAAATTATACAAATTTGCGGGAAGGGAATACATATTATTAGAAATGTGCAATTTTTTATTAGAAATGTGCAACTTCTGGCATTTCAATATCCATGGCATTATTGCAAATCAATCTCTGAAAAAAATTTCTTGTTTCAGATTAAAAGAGAAATAGAAGTTAATGCCAGTAGTCAGTAGTAGTTGCAAGCTCAGAAGGACAATTTAGTATTTCCATTAGTCTAAGGTGATATCCACCTAGATAGGTTTACTGTGAACCTTCTGTGGTTAAGATGGTAATGTTGTATGTTGAAATTATACCGGCTAGCGAGAGTAACTTGTAATTTGATTCATGTTGGAAAATCACTGGAGTTTTCACAAGCCACATCTGTCATCATTGTACAGTAGGCGCAGCTCAATCTTGATGTTCCCCTATCTGCAACAATCATTATTCATCGATTGGATAATAGTAGTTGCTACTTAAGGTATGGATAAAGACTATCCAAAATTCGCCATTTTGGTGAAATGTTTCAAAGTTATTTTATGTTTTTATTTTAGAGCCCGAAATTTTTCAGATTTCAAAAACACACTATTTTTGTTTTTACAAGCAAAGTTATATCATAATTAGTAAACCGGAAATGGAGTTTACAAAACCGAAAGCAGACCCATTTATAAAATATTTTTAAGGTATTAAATTGAAATTTTCCGAACATGTTTTATTTAGTTATATTTGTGTTATGAACCAAAATGTAATATTTGCGTATATATTTATGCACTTTTTTGCTTTCTTATGAAAACAAGCATTAGTTATTTAAAAAAAAATCGTGCTTACGTATAAAACTTGGCATACTTAAAAAAACTTTTAAAATTATTACAAACCTTTTAATCCGTAATTCACTTCCGGCAATTAAAATTGCTACACCAGGGAGAAATGCAGATAACAAAATAATATTTACTTGCCAAGTATATTATACTATAAATAACAAGTGATTAAATATTCAAGACATTTGGGTGTATAGATCCTGAGAAATCAGTGCCAAAAATAAACACCTCTGGCTGTAATAACTGCATTTATATGCCTGGGCATTAAGTCAAACAGAGATTGGATGGCTTGTGCAGATACATATGACCATGCAGCTTCAAAATGATACCACAGCTCATTAACTGTAGTAACTGGCGTTTGGTAGTGCGCCAGTCGCTCGTCCGCTATAGAGCAAACATTTTCTAATGGTGAAAGATCAGAAGAACGTGCAGGACAAGGCAACAGTTGGACATTTTCCGTATCAAGGAAGGTCCGTACAATACCAGCAACATACGGTCATACATTATCCTGTTTAAACGTAGGTCGTAACACACCAGAAATATAACGTGAACTCTTCAAAGTACCGTCAATGTGAACAAACGTGCATCCAATAGCACCCCATACCATCATGCCAGGTGTGAACCAGTATGACAATGACGGATGCATGTTACCAGTGCGTTCACCACCATGTCGCCAAACAAGGATGCCGTCATTTTGATGCTGTAAACAGAACCTAGATTAATAAAAAAATGACGTCTCGTCATTCATAAAACAGGTTCGTTGTTGATGACACCATTGAAGACTCTTCTGTCTGTGCCGCAGCGTCAAGGATAGCCACAGCGATGGTCTACGTGTTGAAAGTCAATGCTGCAGCAAACGTCGTCGAACTGTTCTTGCACATACGAGTGTCTTGCAAACAAAACCAATTCTTGACTCAGTGCTCTTGACTTGGCTGCACGATCCATTAAGTTCATGTGGGTAACATGCCTGTCTTCTCGGCTGCTAATGATGGGAACCGTTGAGATCCAACATGGCGTTCTGTATTACCGTCTTGAACCCACCGATTCCATATTATGCTAACAGTCACTGGATCTAGACCGACGCCAGCAGCAATACTGTGATATGAACCGCAATTCCGGTACGCTACAATTCGATATTTATCAAAATAAGAAACGTATTGGTACGCATTTCTGCTTCTTACTCGAAGTGACACAACAACTTTTCACAAGGTAACAAAATTCAAATGCAATTCGTGTATGAGAAGCCGCCTGAACAATTTCCTCATTTAAGCACAATGTAGGCGTCGCTACCGGCGTCTGCTTTGACAGAATGCGCTGAAAACGCTAATCACATTTGCATATAACATCACCTACTCACTGTTGTTTAAATTGCATCTCTGTAGCACGTCGCCTTCTTGGTGTAACAATTTTAACGGCCAGTAGTGTACATATAAAGATATTATTTATGTACTGTATAAATGTCATTTGAATAACTCTATTAGAGTTTTATATAAACGATAGTAACTGTAATTTTTTATCAAAATTTCACTAAAAACGACAGTTGTAACAGTCTGTAAATATCTCCAGAAAACAGAAAAAGGGTTAAAAAAATCCGAATTAGATAAATGTGTAGCTAAAGAGAGTTTGAGCTATAAATATGGTGAGTTTAAAAAATGAACAATGTAGTGGAATGTTTTTTACGTTGTATTAAAACTTTTTAATGTATTTTCTGAGAAACTATGGTTTCCAATTTTTTTGCTTCACAGTAAGTTTCAATACAAGATTTTTTTTTCAGATATTGAATTGACATTTTCAGAAAATGTTTTATTTAGATTTATACGTATTATAGACTATAATGTAACCTCTTTGTATATATTTATGTATTTTATTGCACTTTTTGTGAGAAAATAACAATGTAAAACATAGCAAAATTTGCAATTGTTTTGCATTTTTATGTAAAACATTGAGTTCTTCCATAAAAATTGACATATTTCAAAAACTTTAAGAAGCATTACAAATAATATAAATCTATGCACAAATAATGATATTATTTATGTACTGTATAAATATTATTCCAATATATTAATTTTAATTTTCAATGCAAGGTTTGCTCTATAACTTCAACTTTTCACTGAAATTTCACATTTAAGGTTTTTACCAAAGCAGAAAAAAATCGAATGTCAATTTTCTAGGCTAAAATACCGATTCACTGAATTGATTCTGTGCTACATATCGATTTTGTTTGGCCCGAGAAATCGATCCTTCGATTAATCGATCTCAGATCGCCATCCCTGAGCTGCATCCTCCAACACTCCCCCTTCTTCGAGTGCTTCCCAATACCCTTTACCAACACCAAAATGACCAACCACCCATTACATGCATCAGTGGTCTGCTTCCTTGGCACAAATATATTTTCTAATTTCTTACCAATGAAGTAGCTTTGGCACGTGGTTAAAAGTTGCAAGTATGCCTCGCCACTGCAACTTTCATAGAAATAATGTTTCAAATGTGGTACTAAAAATGGATTGCAGCTCCTGGGGATAATGCTTGTATTCTAATGATTCTGCACTTAGGCTTCTTGCTTTGGTTTCACCTATCTTGAGATACGAGTTTTAAGTATTTGGCTCATCACTAAGCTTAAAGAAGTTGTATCAAAAAGAAACATGATCACTACTATGAACCACTACAAATATAACTTGCGTTGGTTCCTCTACTCAGTGGTTCATCAGCGGCTTCAGAACTTGACACGCAATTCGTCAAAGCTGACCATGAAATTATGACCATTACCACTAAGCTAGTATATGTGGCCTAAATTATTCCCCTTATTTCATTTTATAAGTCGTTTGCGTGAATTAAAGGTAGTTTTCCTGCCTGGTAAGCCGCAGGTTGCGGGTTCGATCCCGTCTGGCATCGACAGATTTTCTGGATGCAGAAATCATAGGCCTGATTGTCATATGATTATGAATCATGCAAGAGCTTTTTCGAGTGTAATTTTGGCATTCTGATAATCTCGGCAATATTTAGCATCCGAAGAGTATTTGAATTAAAATTAATTCAAGCGTCAGAATTTGGAGAGAAGAGGGAGTCACCACTTGATGGTGTCATAACGAAAAGGCTCTCACATTTAGGAATTTTCCGTGTCAAAATTGCTTGTCCCCGAAATGCAATCAATTAGAAAAAAACAGCTTGTAATAATTTAATCTAAAGGTAAGTAGCCGAAGTAAAGGAAACATTGTGACTGAAAGTAAGAAAATAATACTGTATCTATTGGCACACACTGAAATCATCTTTATATATTATTAAAGTAAATAATACAAACCAGCGAAGTGTAAAAAATCTTTCATAAAACTATTTTACGAAAAACACTGGTTTAAATGGTAGAAAATCAAAATAATAATAAAATGAAGTACGAACAGAAGAAATCATTTATTGTTTAAGAATGCATAGTTCCAACTGGAACCGTTATTAGTTTTCAGGAACTCTAGTTTTTCAAATGCAATGGAATTTGGCTGCTCTCGATCTATAAGCATTTATTTGAATTTCTTTCAGTTTCAATAGCGCTTTACAAAAAAAGAGCATTAAAGTTTTGTTCCAGAAGAAATATTGATGTCTCCTTCCATATAGTAAAACATTATTTCACAGTAATTAAAGCGTTCGCATATTGCACATTTTATTCAAACTTTTGGTTTTAATACAATAAAAAACATTCGATTCAGTAAACTGGTGAATATATTTACTTTAATGTTTCTTTTTCTGCGTCAAATGATTCAAAAACCTTTATTTAAAAGACTTAGTGATAGAAGTATTTTTATACCCTCATGTTATACGCGAAATAACTGATCATATTCGTGTTTCTCTTTCTCACAATTTAAAAAACGTTGATGCCTTTGCTCTGAAAAATTCTCAAGATTGATTTGGGCGAAAAATTTAGTCTTATAAAAGCATAATAAGGAACAACAGTAAATTGCATCTTTCTTTTTCTTCTTTACTTTTTCTATATAAAGAAGTAAATGTTTATCGTCTTAAATTTAGAATGTAATCTAATTTCTTAACATTTAGGAATTGTTTGATGAATTAAGAAAAAACATGTTTGCATAACTGAAAGAGTTTTATTTTATTTTATTTTACTTTTATGTTGTAGACGTTGAAAAAGCTATTTAACTATTTTAAAACTATGTAACCAAAACTCTAGCTTTATTTTTAAATTTCATTTTCTTATTCGATGAAGAAATATTTAAAGACAAAAACACATAGCAATTTATAAAATAGATTTTTCGGGCGTATTTTTCTATATAAATTGTTTTGAATGCACGCAGTAAAAGTTTTTAAGATCTCAGAATTTAATATTCTTCTCTTTAAATATTTTTTTTCAGATTCAAAAGTATGAGAGAGATATTCATTCAAAATCTTATGGAAAAATATAAGTATTGATTCACGTGTGCTCCAATGTGAATAACTTTTTGATTTAATTATGTGTTGGAAAGCTAAAATCTTATTTTTTGACAATTTGAGATTTTTACATTTTCAAATTGTATAGATTTTAACCTTTCTAGAAATTCCTTACTTTAACCTCTAGGGTAAATAAAGCCATTAAAACCTATTTTTAAATAATCGTTGATGAAACTGGACCGCGTGAAAAATATAATGAACGGATAATGGCGAAAAATATAAACAATGCACTTTGTTTTTGTTTAAAAGTTGAACGTCTGATGTAAACCAGAACTTGTATCTTTTATTGTAAATTGAGCCTTCTATTTTTTTAATTTCCTAGACGATTAGAAGTATCACTGTATACATTAAAATCAATTTAACTCAAAATGTAAATTAATTTTGATGTTCAATGTACTTTTTCTGAAAAACTACTACTACAGGTATGTAAGTTTTTTTATCAAATATTTATAATGATGACTAATATATACTAAAATAATTTTTTTGTAAAAAAAACTCAAAAATTTATTTTTACAAATTTTTCACGTAGAAAATGGATTAAATTTCGCGCATCGTTTGATAAAACATTAAAAAATTCAAAATTAGCTAAACGGTCATTTCAGTATAATGAGAAAGGTGCATTTTAATTGAATGAGAAATTTCAAGCATGTACATATGCTTTATTTTGAGAATAGGTACATCGAAAACAGCCAATTTAACATCGTCAGTATATATAGAGAGACAGATTTCCAACTCCCCTTAAGAAATAATTATTCCTCTTCAGTATAAACTCTGAGATATTTTTAAGTAAATTTGGTTTGATTTTTATATTACGTTGGATTCTGAAGCACTATTGATACTATTGGTGACGTACCTCCTAAATTTGGAGTATAGTTAAGTGAAACCCCCTCCCCCTTCAAACAACCTCATTAGTGTTAAAGGGTGGACTGAGAGAAAATGCAGTTTTAATATGCATTGACCCTTGCACATAGCAGGTCTCCAGTGTCACTAGGTTTCAAACTCATGACTATGACTTCTAGTATACCGTGGTTGCATTTTAAATCTAAAGATGAAATAATTAAAATGATGGTGTGTGTGCTGGAAACGTTTAAATTCACAAAGGGCAACATTGTAATTCATCTTCTTCTGATAATTTAACATGACTAGCAGCACAAGGTCCCTTAAGGTATAAGCCATCGAAAGGCAGTTGTTTCCAGAACGATAATATTCCGATTAGCCATTCCATTTGTACTCTCAATTGCTACATGGAGTAGTTATACAAATCAATGCAATTTGTTCGGTAAACAACACCAAACTGCCCTTGGTGGTATTTTTTTATACTTTTTTAGAATGTGTGTGGGGGTATATGTGTGAGTGCGCGTGCGCTGTAGCCACAGAAATTCACAAATGACAGTATTATTATTCATCTTCTGTTGATAATTTGCCATGATAAGAAGCTCACAGTTCCGCAAGGTATAAACCATCGAAAGACAGTTGTTATCAGCATAATGATAATTCGACTACCCATTTATTTTGTACTCGCGATTGCTGCATGAAATTCAATAATAAGCAATAATATACTAATTGTATATGCAAATTACACAATTTATTCCCTAAACAACAAACAATAGACCCTGGTGGGGATTGTTGGTACTTTATTAGACTTTGTGTGTCTGTGTGCGCGTTCGTGCGTGAGTGCAGTGAGATCACACGGGTGTTCAAACGACGATTTATGGGGAGTAGTTGAAAAGAAAATGAGAGGTGTGCATCAGTACATTATTCTGTTACTATACTGTTTTAATAATAAACACTGTTTATTACTGTTTTACGTATCACTACTTAATGGTCGTATAATCTACAAGATATAACACAAAAAATAGAGAATAAGTGAGCAACTTGAAAAAATGGTTTTTTTGGCAATGTCATCCCATACAGCCCATCTATCCATTTGGCCCATTTCGCGTTAACCGATCAATCCAGTTTTGAGTGCTGCGTCATTAAGTAAAAATGTACAACTGCTTTCAACAAATGTCGAATCAACCTCAATTGTCTTGTGAAACTTAAGAAACCCTCCACGAAACCATATCAAATATTAACCGAGGCTTATGAAGATGAATATCTCGTGCACAAGTGTTTGAATGGCGTATGCAGTTTTCATGGAAAGGGACGATGTGAAAGATGGTGGAAGTGCTGGGCGCCCAAGTTCAGGGGATACAGACCAAAGCATTGCCCAAATTTGTGATATGAGTGGGTTCCTACACTTATCAGTTTTTAGACTGTTATACAGCACTACTACATTTAATTACTAAAATGACTTCGTGGAAAAATTAGGAAAAATAAAAGACCAGAATCGGAGAGTAATGATTTGCTGTTGTAGCAAGAAAATGCACCCGCTCACACGGCCCGATCTATCAAGCAGTTTCTGTCAAGCAAAAAAAAATCACTCTGATAAGGTATTCTCCTTATTTATCTAATTTGGCTTCATGTGACTTTTTTTTATTTCCTACAGTGAAAACTTTCTAAAAGGGAACTAATGTTACCTCAGCGAAGATGTTCCAGCAAAAATGGAGAATCTCCTGAACGACCTTCCAAAACCTCGTTCCAGAACTGTTATCAACAATGGCAGCACTGAATACAAAAGTGTGTGAATGCTGAACGGAAAGCTGTGAAGATAATAATTTCAAGGATATTTGACTCTGTATATACTATGATTTATTGGCCCACTCTAATTTTTTGTCCCAGTTCATATTGAGTGGTTTTTTTTCTTTGCTTTGAGTATAAGTTAAAAAAATATATTTATAACTTATTGCTGGTTGCAGTCTATCTGCTGAGATTCTTCATGATTAGATCATTCCATCTTTAACCTTTAACGAGCACAAAGCTAAAATACAATTTTCTGTGATAAAATACATTTATTGTACTGTTTTCATTTTAATGTAAATGTGAATGTTTTTAAAAAATCTCATCCTGGAAATTCTATAATCATTATTTTTTGAATAATTTTTTTTTGCCACAAAAATAAATAATATTAATATATGTGCAAAATTTCAAACTTATTAAATGACCAGATTTAGTTCCTTTTTTCAGAGCCATAACTTGGGTTGCTTGGATCATCTGCAAGATCATCCTTTTGTCTGCATTTTAACAGTCTGTTTTTAATTCTAGCTTGTGGCTTCTTTGTGAGTTGCATTTTCCGCTTTCCTTATATGTTATAGCCACGTAAGCATTTTGAAAAATTGACACTTAACATTTAACTTACTTTTTTTTTTTTTTTTTAAAAAAAATCAGTACAGAAATAATGAATCATATTACAATATTTTTTTTATTAAAAATTAGCATTTATGCTAATAAATTTTTCAATAACAATTAAATACAAATTATAAGTGTGATAAAATAATTACAGAATAATTGTACATTATAGAATATTTACTAAAACATACATTAAAATTGGTACGAGTATATATCCACATTTTATATTTTATTCAGTTTTGGTATTTTATACAGTTTGTGTGTCAAATTTATCTCTGCCCTTCTTCGGCTGTAAGGAATGATCATTAATATGCAAATGTGTGTGAAAGAATATATGCGAAATGTTTCACTGACATTTGTTGAGATATATACTCATCAAGCAAATCAGGAGAGTTTGACTAGTAGTCCCTATAGCTAGGCAAGCGCTTGATTCCCGTATTCTTCATCATTCTATCATTAAAGCATAATCTTCATCAGTCTTCTATTATTAGTGGCTGCTGGCAAGATCTGATAGCAATTCTGCAAATATAGCAAGATCCTCTTGAACATTTAAGTTTTTCCAGGCATTGTTACACAAATATACTCAAATTCTACTTTACATGAATAATGAAATCATTACATAAAGAATTAATGGGCACATTCTAATGACACTTACAATGTTTCTTTGATAATAATAATAAAAATCAATGCACAATAATCTTATGAAACAGAAATGCTAATTAAAAATATATGCACAGATATAAGTAAAAAGTATTCAAAGTATTTTATGCGCCTCAATAAAATGCAAACGTTTTCTCCCAGCAGAAAATCTATAATGAAAGATTTTCAAACACTAGAATCTCGTACCACATGTTGTAAACAAACTTTGTTTATATTTCTCACCTCCAACATTCTCACGTGATTTTAAAAGCTCTCTCTCGAGTAGAGTAAGACTGAAAATGTCATGATCATTTTTCTGTCCTATGTGGGCAGTGGATAGAGCCTCTATCCTCATATAAAAGCTTACCAAAAACCTAAATAAAAACTTCTTTTAATCACACATTTTCTTAATTCCTTAATTCCTTCAGATGAGTGTAAAGTATACTTAGGACATGTCGAAATTTGTTTCAAAGATCAGAAATTTTATTTTTAGTGATCAGAATATCATTTGTAGATTTACACCATGAAAAAATCTTCTTAACTACACATCAGATGATATGAAATGCAAAAATTGTATCATGCAGCCAACTGTATTGATTTGTATGCGTTTTAACTTCAATTAACGCATGTGGATAGACTAAATATCCTCCACTTACTTGCAGAAATTTTTTTAATATGTAGCTAGAACTCTTAGATACAGCCCATTAAAGGGTTAATGGTAACATATATATATTTCTCCCTTAATGTAAAAAAAAATATCATAGAGATTATTTTCTTAATGGCTAAATGTTGAGTCATTCCAAATTAGCTTTAGCTTAAAATTAATTTATTTTCTCATTCTAATTTAAACAAGGAGAAAACGTATGAACGAAACAAATCACCAGAAAACTTTTTATTTCAAATAATTTTCATGAATCTGAAACTAAAATATTAGACCTATGTATCAAAAATTTTAAAATCTAAACGCAGACATAAATTTGAAACTGAATGCGAATGTAACAAAATGTGGGATGTGTAAAACTATTTTATCAGCATATGTTGTAATAAAAATGTAAGATAGTGAAGAAAGAATTAAATAAACGCATTCTTGCAGTGTTTCTTTCTTGTTTTCCGTTTATTTTTATTCTTGCATGAAATAATCGATAATCGTGAGATCATTTTTTTCATCAAGATTAATAACAAAGAATTTAAAAAAAAATAAGTCTGTCTTTAAATGCTTGGAACAGGATTTTTTTCTTATCATTAGTGCAATTAATTGAGAAGATGAAAATATAGTTTAGTGTTCTTAAGGAACGTTCATGAATAAAAAAGAAAAAAAATAGGCATGTTACTGTGGAAGCTTACGTTGCTAGAACATGATACCTAGTTAAACAGTTCAAATTTTTCTTATTTATAAACTAAAAAATAGAGATTAATTATCTTTTCAGAAATATTTACTCAAACATAATTAAATTAATTATTAAATAAAGAAAGAGTTAATGTATTTCAATGCACTGAGTGTATTAAGTTTAACATATTCTTGCTTAAGGTATCCGACTACTTGCGACAACTTTTTTTTGAAAAAAAGGAAATATGGAGATCTTTTTGTGATTTTTATATTTATAAGTATGTTTTAAGGAAAAAATCCAAAAATTGGTAAAAGAAAAAAAAATTATTATTATTAAAATGGGAAAAAACTAGTAAAAATGTACGAAAAATTACATAAACGGGGCCCGCTCTCTACAAAGATTTTATGAACAAATTCTCAATTTTTCAATTTGATGTGTTACTTTGTTATTCCTGTTTGACGTGATCTTCACGATAAGAAATATTTTAATTTTTACAAAAACTAGAACACTTTATCTAAGTCATTATACGAAATTGCTTAAAAAAACATTGACTATATTCACATAAAGAGCTGCAAATTTTGAAATAAAACAGTGATTGATAAATCTGAAAATCAAAACACTTCTACTGTTATGCAGAACATAAGCAAAAAATTTCAGCTAATTATTTTCAAAACTTTTTGAGCAATCGCGGTCCCCGTTTGAGTTTTTCGAAAAAAACACGTTTCGCGTAAAACGCATTTCAAAGTTTGACATCTTGTGTAAAGTTATGGCATTTGCTTTTACTAAAACGCTTGTAGTTTTTAAATGTTCTAGTGGAGGAAAAAAAAAAATTACTTTTTTGTATTGTTATTAAGTTAATAAAATGGTCTATAAAATAAAATCATAAAAAAATTTGCCGATTTTTGAAAAAAAATCATGGTTTTAGGGTAGTCGGATACCTTAATGCTAGATTACCCAAGGAAGACATTTTGACTGCTTTTTAATTTCAATTAAAAAAACAATTACATATGTAATGCACAATTTCTTAAAATTTTCAGAATATATTTTTTTTCCAAGTACAGTAATTTTTTTATTGTTATTATTTACTAATAACTTTTTATATTGCTGTAAATGATATAAATAATATCAAAAGTAGTAATTTTTTAAGAAAATCTGTACATCATACACTTTGAAAAAATTAATTTTTCAATTTTAGTTTTAAAAAATAGTGCATATTTTTTTAAATCTAAAAATGTATATTACTTATATGTTTGTTGATAAAATAGCCCTAAAATATGAAATGTAAACAAATGACAACGTCTCTTTTGGCATATTTTAAATGTGTAGTTAAAATGGTTCTATGCATAAAAAAAAGCGGAAAAATAAACATTTTCCAAATTTCAAAGTTTTATAATTTTTTTACAGAAACTATACTAAAGATTTACCAAAAAATAGGCTCACTGTATTTTGTGTGTTGTTTTATATATGTGTAAAAAATATTTTGCATAAAAAAAGATACTTTTTTAAAAAATGGTACCTAAACGTAAGTATATATTAAGAGTTTTCAAAAATTATGTATTACATAAATTAAATAGGAAAAAAAACTTTTGAACTAAAAAGTTATTTATATAGTTCTACAGAATAACTAAAAAATTTTTATTAAGAACTTAAAAAAACATTTAAGCTCTATTGGAAATTTTAAATTATATATATCTCATAAACAAAGGGTCTTAATTTTAGCATTTTACTCTTTACAGCATATCCCGGTTCCCTTAACCCTCTAAGTGGATACCTTCCTCCTGAAAAGTTATTCCGAAAGCATTTTACTCTTATTTTGCTATTCCCTTCAAAAATGCAACAGACTTCAATTCTTTCCTCCTTTTAGAACTTGGGAGTTCGAACGGGGACAATTTTATGACCTAGTTCGGTTCCTTTGTCAAGTAAGAACCAAGAGATCAATCGTTTACAGCTAGCTGTTAAGTTGCCTTGGGCAATCTTGTATGAAAACCGTAGTTCTACTCTGTCGTTTCCCCCATAGATTCAGTCACAGTAAAATTAAAACAAAATGCATGGTAAAAAAAACATGAAATAAATGGCGTGGTAAAAGTTAAAAATTAGTTATATTTTCTTCAAACAAAATTTATTTTTTTGTCATTTTTTAAAAATTAAAAAAAAATATTTTGGTATTGCGATTTGAACCAGAAAAAAGCATCCCGTATTCATTTTTGAATATGAGAGTAAGAAAACGCGCTCACTTTCCTGTTTTTAAAAAAAGTTATGAGGTAAAAAGAGTAAAGGCCCTATCTTTTTTTTTAAACATTAAGACAATAAATGGTGCATATTTATGAAATAAAACCGATCTTTCTCTATTCAGTTATATTTTTAATTTAAAATAGCATAAAAAAGGATTTCAATACTTTTAATTTATTTTAATTAAAATCATATAAAACATAATTTTATGTTAACTGAATATTTTTCGGAAAAAAATTTAAAATTTTCCTTCCTAGTGTTCTCTTTTTCGAACTTCTTGTATTAAACAAAAATTCCTTTTCTACATCGGCATTTGTGATGGACATAACACACATTCAGTCAATAATTTTTAATTTTAACGGGGGATATACTTCTTCAAATGCGCATGACAGTACTTCTAACCATTTTCTAATCAAGTTTAATTTCTTATCTTTCTGTTTCTTTTATTACAAGGAAAAATGTCACACATCGATAACTACATTTTTACACAATTCAGTCATTACAAATTCTATTGTGAGAAAAGTTCTCCCTTAATAATTTTGTCTTTCAAAACAGTACACTTAAAACAATTTTGTTCAGTGAAGTTAACCGACAGTTCCACAATGTATTCATACCAAATTTTAAAAACAAATTTAACACTTGAAAATGTATCCTGTATTAAATTTTTCAGTATACAGAAATATTTCCTGCTGTAGGGAAGATATAGTATGAGATGTGGTGTGCGGTTGTGAAAGAAAGTTTTCTTACGTGTAGACTATTTTTGAAAATTTAAATATCACTGAAGCTGATCATATAACTGCAAATGAGCCTTATTTTAATGTGTGCTGGTATCAAAGTAAAACACTTTACAATATTAAACAGCCTATGGGTTTATACTCAATATCAAACTATTCGCAAAATGGCTTACAACTTCTATTCAAATTGCAAAGCAACTGAAATATAAACATATCTTACTGCAGTCAAAATTATTCATAATATGTAAATATCCTATTCCTCCACTTATTTCAGTACATTTTAAAAACTGTACCTGAATGCAATTTTTTTATATTTATAAACGAGGCATAAAAGCTCACACAGTCGTAAAAATGTCTTTATCATTTTTAAATATACTACTATAAAACGTATATGGATTGTAAGATCAGTTATAAAATCCTAAAAGCTTTTAGAGGAGCTAAAAACATATAATTTTGGATTGATCAAATTTTTAATATAATACACAAATATACATGTTATTAAGCAAATACATTTGAAAAATAAAACTTCCTTCTGAAATAAACGTAATTGAAAGAAAAATGTTTAATTGCAAATGAGTTGAAATACATGTTTATCTAAAGTGTATCCCCAAAGTGAGGTAATCCTCAAACTTAAGACTCAAACTCAGTGGCACAACAATCCATGAGGGCCAGGAACTACGGTGCCCATCATAATACACGTGACAATTGGACGCTGAGGTGCATGAACAGATGTCCCAATTTGGTGGTCTGTCTGAAGAGAGATCTTCAGTATTTAAGACCCGAAGCAAGCTTGGTACTCATTTATCGACCCAATGTAGCGGGGATGAAAGGCAGAGTCGACCTTGAGCAGCCCGTTAATAGAACCCCAGACCTGTGGTGTGGAAGCACTATACACTATCACTCGATCCTATTCGGTGAAAAATAAAATTTAATGTTAGAACCTTATATAAATCCCTAATGAATGAGGGAGTCCAAACTTTTTTTTCATGTAAACTGTTTAGACGGAAATGATTAATTATGAACATTTCACAAGTTGCATAAATTAAAATTAACCGTTATAGTTAACATAAATTTTTAAGGGTGCAAAAGGTGTATTTCGGCTGCACGAATTAATTTTAAAAGGAATACGGTTACGAAAAAGTAGTACAAATCTATCTAAAGTAGGGTTGGTTACCTTACATATTGTCAAACAAAACAATGTATTGGAAGCCAATTCCACAATTCGTTGTTATAAAAATGTATGGAAAATTACAAGTTTTATTTTTGCATTTGTAATTTATATATATATAATTTTTCCTGGGAACTTTAAAAGCTAGAGCGACATCCATCAAAACCGCGGTTTTCTGTCTGTTTTTCCAGATCGCCCCTGACTAAGCCGGCTCTGCCATAGTAAGTGAAAATGCCGGATTTTGTTTGTCAAGATCATTTTATAGCAGACTGCATTTTTCATGTATTTTAGATGGTCGTTTTATATTTTCTACATCAATATCTTAAAGTCTGAATTTAAAATTACATAAAATTCTTGACATTCGTATCAATGACCATTATAATTTTTATTAGTATATGAATGCGTCATCAAACGATTACATGACTAACATTAACATATTATTTTAACCATTTAATTAATATTAAGTATAACATAACGCAGACAAATTTTCTGAACTTTAAAATAAATATTTCGAAAAATACTTCATATATAATCAAAACTTTTCATTCCTACGCTTTAGCTTCTCAGTTTTGCTTCTATGTAAGAATTTATTGTAATTGTATATTCATCAATTTTTTTAGTATACTTTTTGCTCTTAGCATGCAGTTTTCAACTGAATTGTATGAAATCTTCGAAATATATTAAAATATACCAAAGAAGCTATATAATAAAATTTGAAATTTTTATTATACTCAAACAATTGCTAAAACTTATGGTAAATAATTTTTAACTGCGCGATGCATTTTTTTTTCGAAATTTCAAATGGAATTTCTAACATAAAATTTCTAGCTATATACGGTCGAGATTTCAAAAAATATCCAGATTTTAATTACTTATTCAGTTAGCCTTTAAAAAAGATAAATGTTGAGGTATTTTGTATAAATAGATATTTTTGAACAATAATTCGAATGTTTTTGAATAGCTCGAATTTAAAATTGATTTTTATGTTTATTTATATGCATAAATGTCTACTGTAAATGTTTCCGTATATTTTTGATTACCATTTACTCAAAAATTCAAGTTATAAAAAAAAAATGTGTGAAAATCTTCATTCATGTTGTCTTTGATGTAAACTGAAGTTCAAGCACTTAAAATTCAAATATAATTCGGTGTATTTTAACAATATATAACTAGGCACTGTACTTAAACTTCCCTGAAAACTTGGGCTTTGAAATCTAAAAAAAAAAAAAAAACTAATGAATTTTAATTAGTTTTTTTTCTTTATTAATTTTATCAAAGTGTAAGAAAATGTTCCAAATGATTTGATGAAGTTTAAATTTATTCATTTTTAGTGGTTGGAAAATTGAAAAGGTTTCAAATTTTAAAGAGTTTGGTGTTTTATTAATTTTTTCGGTATCTTATAATAAAATAAGCATGTTTCAAAAACTGAAAGCTTTGATTAAAATAAGAAAAATGAAGCGAAAGAATATACTTAAAAAAAGATCTCATTTGTCTAACTATATAAAATAGCAGATTGCACTGACACGCCCCAAATTGTTACAGTTTCAAATTAATATGAAACCAAAAGGGAATTGTAACATATTTTACTTATGCGTTGGGACTTTTCAAAACTTTTAAAATACGATATAACAAATAAACACTTCCTGGGGTCTAAAGAAATTTCCCCTCGATTTTTTACGATTGCCCCAGGGTCAAAACACGGGGTTTCCTGCGAGCCATAAAACTTCCTATCAGTGTTCTGCTGTGTTGCTTCCACCGTCCCCAATTATCTTTCAAGATGTTAATTCTTTAAAAGGGGGAAATGATTTCAGAAATGTGCGGCTAATCCGCTTTTGAAAATGTTACTTGAAGGCAGAAAAACCCGTGCAGTGCATTTTCGAAGCATATTTACAGTGACGGAATTTTCCGTGCTATACGGTTAGAGTGTTAAATAAATTTCTTTACACATTAATCATTCTTTTACAATGCTTTAATTCTAACTGCTTTTGGGCAATATAGGTATATACTAAGTTTCAGTCTTTCTAGTATTAAATAAGTAATTATTCGAATGGGATGAAATGGAGAATATAAATACCTTAGGATAGAATATGCACATACAAATGTTAAATTCTAGCAGTAAATGACTGACTAGCTGATGTTCCAGTCTACTGTAACAAATAGTTTGGATGGTGCAAGGAATTAAAGACCTTTTAATTCTGAACGAAAAATACCTTTCGAATTACCTGACGACGCATGCGGCTTGTACCCATACTTCTCTAATAAATTAAAAATAGCTGACCCGACCAGGTATTGCTGTGGCTTTGTTTTAATGCTTTGATTTAATATTATTCTCAGCTATTCAATGCAGTCAAATTTATTTTGAGCTTATAATTTTAGGGAGTTGAATTTAAACATATAAAACATAATTTTTTTTCACTTTTGCATTTTATTCATCTCTTATTTGTGTATAGTATTATGCAGGACTTATTTACAAAGTTGTTAGTTACAAAATATGAAGATTTAATGTTATAAATGAGGTGAATAGCGTTGATTTTAATCTAAATTAAAACAATAAATATTCTTTTATATAATTCATCGCTATTTTTTTTATATTGAAAACAATTATTAAATCCCCGTGCACCACAAAGTATCACGCGGGGCTTACAGAAGTAAGTATTAAACACACATTAAAGGGAAATAAACAATTAAAAAATGAAGTTAAGAAGGATTACAAACAGTTACAACAAATTAACAGAAATTTTTGAAAGAACTTCTGGTGGAAAGAAGTTGGTGAAAATTCGGTCGCCAATTAATGTTGAGTCTCTTGAACGCCAGTCTTATGATCTTTCTCTCTCTGACATACTTGGAACACAGAAGGATTACATGTTCTACTTTTTCCTCGCCATCAATATTACAGTCACAGAAAGGATGAAGGAGCTAAATTAAATTTGTTCAGGTAGCTTTTGAAATTACCATGACCAGTGAGTAATTGGATTAATTTGTAGTTAGTGTAAAAATGATGACATGATAGTCTCTTATTAATGGTGGGAAAAAATTTCTTTGTTATGCTCCCCTTATTAGAAATGAGTTATTCTTGGCTCCAAGACTTCACCAATCTTTCTTTCGTGATCTTCTTGTAAAACGATTTAGGAATATTAACGTCAACGTCAATTTTGCGCTTGGTTGCAGCTTTTGCAAGCCAATCGGCTCGCTCCTTTCCAAGAACGCCCGTGTGTCCGCGAACAAATGCAAAATCTATTGAGATGTTTTTATCTCTAAGATTTTTAAGTTGCTTTTGGATCTCGACGATTATATTGTTAGATGAAGAAATACATTTAAGAGAATCCAAAGAGGAAAGAGAGTCAGTAAAGATGAGATATTCTGAGATGACATTAATTTTTGCTCAGTGATCCATTTAACGGCGAAATTTAAACATAAAAGTTCAGCTACAAAAACTGTGCATTCATCACGAATTCTAAATTGAAAGTTCTCGGATTCAACACCACTCCTGAACACAAAAAATGCGAAACCAACTCTTCCATCAATTTTACTGCCATCAGTATAGCAAATAACAGGGAAATCTTCTGTGCTCTTGTCACTAAATTGAACAATATTGATGGCATTCCTTTCTGAAGGATGAGGGATAAAAAATGGAGACAGAATACAATCATAATTAGAGATGGAAAAGCAGAGAAATTTTCCCTAAAAGCAATATCATGAAGAATAGTAATGTCGATTGGAAGGAAGCCAAAAATAGCATAAACTGAGTCGTAACTTATTGTAACCACATATGACCCGTAAAAGTATCCTTCTTTGTATGCGTCGCAGATACTTAGAATTCATCTTTTTTTTAAGTGTCTCGCCCCAAACTCTAGAGCCATACAAAATGAAAGGCTCGATTCCTTGCTTATAAATGAGAGAATGTACATGAAATTTATTCCGAACGTGTTGCGAGCAATCCGATTTAATCCATACTGTAGTTTGTCACATTTCTGGGATATGTAACTTAAGTGTTGCTTCCAAGAAAATTTAGTATCAAGAAGAACCCCAAGATACTTCATTTGCTTTACCATAGTCAAGGGAGTTCCATCGAGATATAGCTGAAATGCATCACAGCAAACGTTTCGTTTTTCAATAGCCATGAATCTGGTTTTATCAGGATTAAAATCCAATTTAAAACTTTTTGACCAGTCAGAAGCGAAGTTCAATGCTTCCTGTACGTGTAGGAAAGTCGCAGAAAGATTCCTACCTTGGGTAGAAACTAAATGTCATCAGCAAAAGCTATGATTTTACAGCAGGCAAGATTATTAAGTTTAGATAGGAGATAATTGATAATGATATTCCAAAAAAATAGGTCCAGACACTGATCCTTGAGGGCAACCCCGTTCAAGGCAGCGGATAGCAGAAGTCGAACCCAGTTGCATTTTGGCCACTCTGTCATTTAAAAAGTCAGCAACAAGTGAAAAAATATTTATCGGAATTACAGCTTTTTTAAGGAGATTCAGAATGCAAGGCCACCATGCATTGTCAAAAGCACCTTTTATATCAAGAGATATCAAGATTGAGTGTAAATGTTTCTTTTTGCCTCTCTTAACAATCTCATTTAAACGTAAAAGAGCATCTGCAGTACTCTTATGAGGAGTAAAACCGTATTGATCACTACAGAGAAAGTCTCCACGGCGCAGATACCAGGAAATCCAGTTAACAAAAAGTTTTTCTAAGCATTTTTACCAAGAGCCGGAAGTAAGCTTATGCACCTAAGGTTATCCAAATGGGGAACTCTAAACTCATTAACTTTTGGGGTGAGAATCACCTGGGCAAGCTTCCAAATCCGAGGAAAGATACCTAAATCGAGGCAAAAATTAAAAAGCTTACGGAGAAAAAGGGGAATGCTAAGAAAAACTGTTTAATAATCTCATTTGAAATAGAATCTGGACCAGGTAATTTATTTAGATTTAGCATAGAAACCATTGTATTAACTTCATCATAGGAAAAATAAGGATCAAAAAAGGAAGGTTAAGCAGTACGCGCGGCATGACGATAGTCTTTCTGAAAGATATTGTCCTTTTCCTCTGAATCAGATGGGAATGATTTCTGAAGCACGGCATTAATTGTCTCATCTAAAGAAGTGGTTGTTTCTCCTGTGGGTAGCTTAATACCAGTTATTTCAATTTTTTCATGAATTCTTTTTAACGCCATACGTATAAACCTTCTTCCACACATTTTGCACACCAATGGTCAAAAGAAATTTCTTCCAAGACTCAGATTTTGCATTAATAAGCATTTGATTATAAGCCTTTCTATATTCAAGATAATTATTTTTATATAATTCTCTAACAGTTGGATTTCTACAACGCTGAAATCTACGTCTAGAGGCATTAAGCCTCTTCCTCGCACAACCAATCTCGATAGACCACCAAGGCACATTATGCTTGCTAGTTTTCTTAAAAGACATTGAGTACAAGCATGCCTGATAAATAACAAAACTAAGTTCCTCAATGACTGTATTTAGGAAAGAACTATTAGTGCAACTGTTAAGAGTATCAAATATATGAGTCATACGAGAGAGACAAAATTTCCGAAAGCGACACCACTTTGCTTTCTTTGTATTAAATATTACAAAAGGAGCACTTGATGTATCTCGCAGGACAGTGGAAAGACAAAACTTAAATTCTATCATCACGTGATCAGAAAGAGATTCATTCTTAGAAAGACACCAACTCGAATTGTCCTCGAGTAGATCCGAACCAATAACTGTCGTATCAATATAGCTTGTTCCCTGAGTTGCACGAAAAGTAGGACCACAATCCTCGTTGATAATAAATAAGTTGTTGGCAGAAATAAACTCACTTAACTTATTTCCTCGTGCATCTGAGTAGGGACTAAACCATAATTCTGACTTGCTATTGGAGTCCATGCTCCAAACCAATCGATTGAGATTTTTGCTACTAAAAACTTGGCTGATTTTATGAAGATCTGAGTCAATGTTTTTTGAAGGCTCGAAATAGTAAGAGAAAAGAGTAAACGCAGTTGAGCCTGCGATAACTTCTAGAGTGACCATATTTTATAATCAGAATTTTTATAATCAATAAAAGTCGAAAGATGACGAGAACGAACAATAATAGATGCCTTAATAATGTCAGAATTAGGATCATAAAAAAGTCGATAAGTACTAGGATAACCCGGAAGAGTACTCCTGTAGCTATGAGGTTCTTGAACCAGCGTACAATAAATGTTATCTGCTTCCATGTTTAAAATGAGGTGCTGTGTCGCAGATTTAGACTTGTGTAGATTTAACTGCACACACTTTAGAACTTGATTATCTGACTTAATCCTAGTTAATTCTAGAATGGGTATTCTTCTTCATAAAAATATGGCAAGGACAGCACCTGAAAAAGGGTTTATGATTAACATTCACTTTTTTATGAATATTTTTTGTTTTGTGATTGAAACTGATACAGTTTGTACAAGCCGCTGCATCCCTATTTAGGCAATCTTGTCCTTTGTGTTCTCCGGAACAGTTAGAACAAGCTAGTGTATTGTTGCATTCGTTAGCGCGATGATTGTATCCAAGGCAATTAAAACATATATTGATAATAAGAAAATCATCTACGTCACATGCACTCCAAATGATTTTCAATCTTGTTTGTCGAAGGATGGATTTACGAACCGTGGGGTGAGTTTCGATAACAACATGCATTGTATGTTGAAAGGTTTTCAAAGCAAAGCGAACTCTGCACTGCCGTATACTTTCATCATCTACAACAATTTCAGGATTTTGTTCAGTAATCACTTTTAGAAGATCTTCATTTTTTACTTCATTTGGCACATTTTTAATAATTATGGCTGGATTTCTCCTTTTGGGAACGGAAGCCTTTAATTCTGGAGATTTTTCCTGAATTTCTGTTAAAAGCCGGTCACGATCATTTTCAGAGAAGCATTTAACTAACAATTTGTTTCCTGTGATGTTCTTCAAGTCACACACTCCTAATTTAGATTCCGGTGGATTTATTTTCGCTTTGATAATTTTCTTAACATCCTCAGAAGAGCAGTTATCAGAGTCTATAAACACAATAATCGGAAGACTATCCTTTATTTTTCGTAACACCAGATGGCGCCACGACGTTGGCGTAACTGCGCTTTGGTGTAACTTGGCTTGCAATGGCTTCCTTTAGATTTTCTTAACATCCTCAGAAGAGCAGTTATCAGAGTCTATAAACACAATAATCGGAAGACTATCCTTTATTTTTCGTAACACCAGATGGCGCCACGACGTTGGCGTAACTGCGCTTTGGTGTAACTTGGCTTGCAATGGCTTCCTTTAGATTTTGTTTACATGCTTCTAGAAAATTAGCAGACTTAACTCTTTCGAAATTCTTATAAATAGAAGCTTTCAACTCACCCAAAGCTTGCCTGGCATCTTCACGCACCTGATTGTTCATATTGCATTTCGACATAAGCGCAGATTCAATAATCTTGCAGTGTTTTTGAAGAGCATAAAAAACACGTCATCCTCCATTGCCGCCATATTGGTAACCATTTTCCTGAAATTTATTTAACTCTAAAATTTTGAATGAGTACTTTTTTAAAAATTGAAACAAATACCATTAATCGCTAATCGGTGCAAAATATTTTTGGTAGCTTGTATTTTGCCTAAGCAAATAGATTTGAAGGTCTTCCCACATATAAGCATGCAACATATTTGTGCCCATCCGGTAAATATGGAAACATGGAAGTCCAAGCCCCAAATTGACATTGTTTGACTTTGAGATTTATTTATGAACATCGCGAACGCCTAACAAATTGGAACTTGAAACCTTTTGAATGGTATGGCAGATTTTGAAGGTATCAGTGTAATACGTGGCAACAGGACGATTTCTCCTTTAAAATTTACAATCAAAATGCTTGCTTTAAGAAGATTCCCGGTAAATATTTTGATTCAAACGTGTTCCGTTACATAATTCATTTGTATGAAGTTACGCAGCAGAATAACCAGTGAACCTATCTTCAAATGAAGATTGTGAGAAGGCATTTCAAACATATTCAGGGAATTCAAAAATATTACAATTTCGTTTTCATCAGCAATAGTGTAGATTGATTGAAAATGCATTAGATCACCTTGCAGCATTTCTGTATCTAGAAGTTTATTTCGTCAACATCAACACTTTTTTTCTACCCATGTAACAGTATTACAGAGCCATTCATTACCTCAATAATTATACAGTATATCCTGGATGACACTCTCAATCAGTTCCTTTCTTTGTCTTAACATCAATACAGAAATTGGCTGATAATTTAAACATTGTGTATTTTTGAGCAATTCTACACTGGTGTGCAAAACTTAAGCAACAGGTGGATTTATTGCCATAACTTCACGAAAAATCCTCTGAGAGACATGAAATTCAGAAATGAGGGAGAGTATTATGTACGTACAGGATGAGGAAAGCATCGGCGCTAAAAAGGAATGCAATGCATACGGTATGGAATCAAACAAAAACAAGCTTTATTGAACGCATATTATCGTGACACATGATGGTCTATCCAACAAGAATAACAACAAGCAGATGTTCCTTAATATGGTATATACCCTCCCTCACTGCAATGGTTGCTTCGCACCGTCTCCGCATATTTAGAACCAGCTTTTGCAATATTTCTTGCGGTAGGAATGCCCATTCTTCTATAAGCATCTGTTTGAGTTGTTGGGTGTTCTCCGGATGATGTAAGCGTGTTGCAATACGTCTCACTAAAGAATCCAACACATGTTCTTTGGGATTTAAATCTAGGGAGTACACTGGCCAATCCATTCGAGTGATATCTTCACTTTCCAGCAGCTCCTCAACAGCAAGAGTCCGAGGTGGCCGTGCGTTGTCATCCATAAAAATGAATTCTGAGCCAATGGCACCTCGGAACAGACGCACATGGGGAAGAAGTACCTCCTAACAATAGCGATCCCCGATTACAGACAATCTATCGAAAATGTGGAGCTCAGTTCACCCGTTCAGCATAATGCCTCCCCAGACAAGAACTCCAGGACCACCGGAATGGTGTCTTTCCTTGATGTTGCTGGTATAAAAGCGTGTCCTGATCTCTCTGCAAATCAAAACGTGTTGAGAATCGCTTCTGGTAATGAACCGACTCTCATCCGTAAAGAGGACACGAATCCATTGACAGTTGTCCAGTTTTTGTGTTATCTGCACCACTGTAAACGGTAGCGTCGGTGGTCAACTTTCAACGGGAGGCAGCGTTCAGGATGGCGGGCGAATGGGTCCCCATTGTTTAGGCGTCTGGCCACGGTAAACCGCGACACTAGTCGCCCCGTTGCTGTAGAGAGTTGCTGAACAATGATGCTTGCTGACTGCCGTCGGCCTCTTTTCGTGTGCAGGATGATATATCGGTCATTCCCTGCAGTTGTCGTCCTCGGGCGGCCACCACCAACCTTCTAACAGCTATACCTGTGGTTTGGTACGCTTTCTAAGCGCGCGAAACGAGACTTTTGTTGATTCCGAACTCTGCAGCTACACTGGTGACGGTACGCCCCTCCTCCAGCTTTCCGATCTTTCTACCAAGTGTGAAGTCGTCCAGGAGATTTCTTCTAGCCATATTTTACGAACTAACTCACGGGCACTTGCAGCAAATATGTTGAATTGCATCTGCGTCCTTCATTTTATTTTACTGTTGAACAGCATGCGCCGGCATCACGCGTTTTGCGTACGCGCACGTTGCTTCTGACGTTTCGTTCCTGATATTTGCATACGCATGACGTTTCTACTGACTTACGTGTTCACTGTACTGATCTCCAGACCTCCTTTTCTGCAATTTCATGTTTATCTGCTTAATTTTTACATTGTTGCTTAAGTTTTGCACACCAGTGTAAATCACTGCTTCCAGCATTCAACAATTGGTTAGAAGATATATACGCCGATTATTCCTCTTGCAATTGAACTCAAGTGTTTATGGTCAATCGAAGTGTTTCCCCATAAATAATGATTGCTTTTAACTTGCGTTTATCTCGTGAGCAAAACTAGAGCAAGGAATGACTTGCAATGTCTGTCGGAAATCACAAGACAGTAATAGGACAGCACCACCGAATATTTTCTTGTTGCCATGTAAATCTTACAAAGTTCTATATAAAGCTTCGAGTGAGTGTTTATGGGCCGTAGTACACTCATTTCAGATTATGATTGAACTATTTTGCGATACCATAGCCATTCCCCTCTTTTTTCAATATTACACACTGCGTCAGGTTTCTCATGAATGTATAATGACAGCTGGAATGCTGAAAGTGCATTTGTCAATTTAACAAAGTAAAAGTAATGCCTGAAGATGCAATTGACAATGCAACTTTCTATTGGTCATATTTTCGTAATGCTGAAAGTTTATTAGCTATAGAGAATAAATATACGTACTCGAACACAAAGCGATATGACCTCATTCCTACATTATCCAGAAAAATTAACAGAGCTTCTGAAATCCGAATTTAGATTCTGGTTCCTCATACCAATATGCACCTAGTGCCCACTTTTGGCGCTCTTCCAAGCTCCATCCCCGAAGGGACGGGCAGTACTATGGTCCAGCATTATCCTGCAAAGTAACTGGCGTTTCTAAAGTCCGATTTCAGGCTCGTGTTCTTTACCGAGAAAAACACTGAAAGCGCTCTTAGCACCCCCCCCCCAAGAATTTAAAGGTAAACCCCTACCATGGTTGGTTTAAAATACTGGCGTATGGCATTATTTAACACGAGAATTTTTGGAATTGGATTTAATATTCGGATTGCCCGTCTCAAAATACGTCAGGGAACCGCTTTTTACGCCCCTACATTTGTAAGAAATTGCCCCTCTATCCGCGGATAAAACGGTCGTTCTGCATTATTCGATAACAGAAAGTTACCGGAACACCTAAAATCAATTTTCATATTATCCTTCTCCGCTCCGAAACACAAACGGGACTGAATTTTGGTGCCATAACGCTTGCAAATTCAGCCGTTAAAGGAAATGAAAATTCATAAGTGGGACTCAACCCCGAAGACATTCCACCTAATTTCGGCAATATCCTGCAAATTTATGAGTGTTTCTAAATCCAGACTTCGAATTCTCGTTTTCCACCCCTAGACGCAAGAGGAATTAAGGGTCGTCCGGCATTATCCGGCAATTTCTAATATCCGATTTTGGATTCTCGTTCATTATCCCGAAAATATTTAGAAATGTACTTTTCCCGCTTCAAGACTTTTGAGGAAACATCCTTTCACGGCTCTCGTAATAGACAGTCGCCCAGAATTATTCGGCAAATTTACGACAATTTCTCATATCGTATACCAAATTCAAATAGCCCGTCTCAAAATACGCCAGGGATCAAGTTTTCGCACTCCATGGCTTTTAAAGTAAGCCTTTGCCAGGGTGTTTCTAAAATACTGTCATCCTGCTTTATCCGGCAAAGCTGGGACAATTTCGGATTCCACGCCCCAAAATACACCAGTCACAGACTTTTCATGCACCTTGGTTTACAAATTCCACTTCCGCAGGCCTACACGCATTCCGACATTTTGCAAATTTTCCCGTTCTGCGGATTCTGCACTTTTCCCATTATAAAAAAATAATGACGTCAAAAATTGAGATAAAATCTATCCTATATTTTAAGGTGGACGAAATCACACTCAATATGTCAAATTATTTCAAAATCGGTTGAGTAGTTTCGGAGTGCATCACGGCCAAACACTGTGACACGTAATTTATATATATACAAAGATATACCTCCATTTGAGAGTGGACATGCTACTAGGTTTAATGAAACAAGGTGTCAAGTTCCACACTATTAGGGTAGGAGTAATTCTACTAATTGACAATGTTGACAAGAAAGGTTAACCCTCTGAGTGGATGACCCGCTAATTGAATTTCACTTCGAAAGCGGTCTACTTTTTCAAAGCTAGTGGTAGCGAAAACGTTTCCGATGAATTTCGCGAACTGCTTCGAAAGCGCATCGCAGTTTTATGCCTTCCCCCTTAAAACTGCGGGAGGTCCTCAAATGGTTTTGCAGGGGATGATTTTATTGCTTTTCGGTTTCTGTGTTGTTCGAAAGGGGAGGTTTCTAATTCACAGCTGTGGCCTAGGGCGAGGATTGTGAAATGGACATTTTCTCCACTTCACGGCCAACAGAAACTTCTTCCAATTTATCGCAAATATATATTTCATATATTTGGAAAACTTGCTCAATTTCTGATCTAAAAACCAATTAGGTTTTAAGAAATTTTAATTTTCTGAGTTTTGATTTTAAATTCGGTTTCATTTTACAGCATTTTTGCATTCCTAGATCGAATTAATTAAATATATTTTTAACACAATCCAATATTTCGTGTGAAATGGCTATTAACTACAATTTTAATTTCTAAAATCATTTCTGTTTGCTCATGTTTTTAAGTTTTTGAGTTTTCTCACATTTACTTAATTAAGATTGATTTAAAGACCATTTTATTTTTTGACACATAGTTGATATAATTTTAAAGCTCTTTACTTTGTTTTCATTATTTTTTTTCCTTTCAAAAAATGCCATGACCAAAATGTACGCAGGCTACTGTGATAAATAATACTTGAAAGGGATGGAATATGACTGAAAATGGTAAATCTAAAATCCAGCTTTCAGGTGATATTACAATTAGACTACAGAATGCAAATGTTGCACAATGAACTAAATATTTCCCTGACGTACCACAAACTACATTATAATAAATATATTGTAGTACTACATTACAGTATTTTAAAGTCATGCAACAAAAACTTAAACTTGCTTACCTGCCACGATAAGGAACTGAGAAAAAAATATATTATTTACAATCTTGGTGATTTCTGGATTACGTTTGTATCACTACTATTTTCTGTATAAATATTTTGCATTTAAAGCTCTTGAGAATATATAAGGTTCTGATAAAACGGAATAATTGATCAAATTAACAATTGTTATCAATATTATGTCGAAGAAAATTTTGAATTAGAAAAGATATTTTCAGTCATATTTATATATTTCAAGTAGAATTTTCATGTAGAACATAAGTTGGATAGTAACATATTAAAAAGTTAAGGCTTTACAGGCATTGAAATTTTTTTTATGCCTTTAGAAATTTTAAATGTGTTTTTCTCAGATTTTTAATTTTGAAGATGAGAGTGTATTCTAATCCCTTAGACGTTTTTCCTGTTCAAGATAGAGTCGTGAAATATCTTGTAAATATTCCCTAACATATTTTCTAGTAATTTGCTTCTAAAATCTAAGTATTTCTTTTCCCTTAATTTTTTATACAAATATTTTATCCAAGTTTTTGATGTTTCACGACTAAATCGTAAATATAAGAAACAGCAGTCAAATATCATGAGTGCAGACGGCGCTCGCTGATATTTGAGTGAGAAAATTACAGCAGCATAAATGGCGACCTCGTTTGAATTATATCTAATGTGCATATTTGGAACTGTTTAGCGTACTCGAATTAACTCAAGTGCACACGTCAAGGGTTTATATTGCATTCTAAGTCAACACGGTGGCTACTGATGAGCGACTACGTATAATTATGAACCACGGTTAAGTGATGAGGACGATACCTGAGCTGATAACTCCCCTTACAAACTTCCACATCACACCAACGTGAGAACTTTTTACCTCGACGTGCTAAACGTGCATCAGCTCCTCTTCAACGCTAAACTTTTGTGGTACCAGGGCTCGAACACTGGACACGAGTTCATAACCATGACCATCAGGCTACCGTGGCCGCAAAAGTAAATAGCAAGTTTGAAAGAAATGTAATGGAGAAGTATATTTGAAGAAATAACTTCAAAACTTAACGAAAAATCAAAATATCAAAATTTATTTTAGGAATAATAGTGAATATAACTTCGTACACCTAAAACCACTTTACGCAGTGTATTTTGAAAGTGAACGTTTCCCCTTTTAGAGAAACTTACTATAATTATGTCAAATTCCTTTCATTTTGCTCTAAGGGGATCCCCGAAACAATGAAATTTTTGTGATACACAAAATTACTTATGGTTGAATCTAATACAATTCCCTACAAAATGAATGAAAACCCTTTTTTATCATATAAATTGTGTTTGAATAGGAGATGGTTAGTTAATAAGAACTTTTAAAACGTGTCGGCAATCTATGGACCTGTGGCATGTGGTACAATTCTTAGTGGCACTCAGCACTACTCTACAAATTTGTCAATTCTTGAGTGGATGGAAGTTGATAATAGACCCTATTTGACAAACATCTTCTGAGTTATGGACATTTATGAAACTACAAAATAATCTGAAAGATAATTCTAAGGATAAATTTACAGCTATTTTGTAAATAATTGAATGTTATTGCTAGGGGATTTAATTGTTGAAAAAAGAAAATTGCATGTACTCTGCTTTCCACTTATGATTCGGCATATCAAAGTAAAAAATCTTTCCTAATATGAAAAATATTTCGACTCCGCAAAGAAATTGTTTAACAACTGAATGCTCAGAATCGTGTCACGCATTATACCCCTGGTTTTGCGATATGAAAGAAGAGTGGTGAAAGAGTTAATTCGCATTACAATATATATATTTTTATTTAACTGTAATGAAGGGAATAATTTATATTTCACTTTGTCTATTTCTTATTTTAATAAATATGTTGGAAATATACATTTTTATTTTTTTTATCTTTGTTGAAGAAATAGTAACATTTTATATTGTTTATTTTTATGTTAATAAATGTTTTTTATTGATCCATAATTAACATAAAATAAAACTGTAAATCTAAATTATTTACCTCTATTCTTTAAATCTGCAAATATTATCGTAAGAATCGAAGGATTTCAAAAATTTCCTACTATGTGGCACGCTGAATGATACTGACACATTGGTTTGGCACGTCTTAGCTACACAGTTGCCGCCCCTGATTTAAAATTTTGGGTAAGATAACCATTATATTTTTAAAATTTTATAAATATACAAAAGGAGAGTATTTTGGCAATACATGTTTTAAAAGGAGTAAAGTTTACGAGAACGAAATGTAAAATTGCGTTAAAATTATTGGTACTCTATCAACCGTACTTCTTTTATATATATATATATATATATATATATATATATATATATATATATATAAAAGAAATATGTATTATTTATCAAAAACAAGAAATAATAGATAAAGAACATAACAAGAAATAACGTAATAAAAATATGAAAGATGAACATGAATAACAAAATTATAGAGAAATAAAAGAACTACAAAAAAGAAGAACCTAGCGAGTCAGAAGCAATTTCGGACTTAGGACCGAATAAGTGGGGTTAAACTAGTTTGAAAGCGCCAACCTTCCCCCTTTGCAACTCGGTAGGAAAACCAAATAAAATAAACAAAACTTCAGAGAAAGTATAACTCAGAGAGCATGATAAAACCAATCACTACTATTATGTAACAAACTCTCCCAAACTCTTAATGCAGAAAAATCACAAAATAATTATGTAAGAAAAGTAGAAAAATACTAGAACAATTACATAAGAAAAGTATCTTTCAAAAAATAATTTAACAAAATTTCTATACTCACAAAGCTTTTACGAAGAGAAACAAGCATCTTGTCATTAATGAAAGTCAATTATTCACCAAGTTAAAAAATTCGAAAAAACATAAACACATCTTTTGAGCTGACTTTTAAACCAGCCAGCAAAGACAAGTATAGAATGACGACAATCAAATATGGTAAAATTTGAATTGGTTGATTGTCAAAAATGTAAATTTGCTAGGCTCTAATTTGGTTGGTTGTCAACAATGTGTAAGATGTTTAAGATGTGTGTGGAAAAAATGTAAACTGTGATATGAGTGTTATGATATAATCTTCACAGCAAGACCACCAACATGCTGACTTTGAATACTATTGTTGTGTGGTGGATTTGGAATTCGAAGTAGCAAGACGGTTAATGTATTTGTGATGAATATAAGATCTCAAGAAATTAAAAGGGTATTCATGATCTAAACAACATTGAAATTTTTTTTTATATTATTGTATTTATCTATTTTGTGGGTAGTTAAGTTATCATTTCTAAATAAAAAATTCAAAATGATATTTCTGTAAATTGATATATGAAAATTACTGTTCCATACAGGAATTTTAATTATATGGATCTTAAACGAATCTCTTTTGTCAAAAATGTTACTGACTACATTATTGTTAATAAGATGCAAGTCTAAATCCAAGAATTCCACCCTATTAGAGTTGAAGTTAGTTTTAAGGAGCTTGAGATAATCAGGGTAGAATGTAATATTTGGTTTGTATTCACTATTTTTACCAAAAATTATTATATCATCTATATAACGATAAATTAAGTAAGAATCATTTATAACATGATCTATTTCAAAAAAATGTAAATATAGGTTCGCTAAACAATTACTAGCTGGACCACCCTGAGGTATACCTTTGATCTGTTTATAAAGATTATGATCAAATGTAATGAAATTTTCTTTTAAAATGAGGTTAACAAGAATATCAAATTTTTCTTTTTTCATTGAAGTATATAATTAATATTTATCATAAATTAACTGAAGAACCTTAATCATATCGTCAATATCTATAGAATTAAAAAGGTCCTCGAAATCAAAACCATGCATAGAAAAAATCAACATATCCTTAGTAACTCTAGCTATATCTAAGCTATTTTTAATAATTGCCGTGTTTTGTAAATTATCAATTAGATTTTGAAGAAGAGATTGCAAGATCTTCCCAGACTTCGTGATATATGTATTGTATCCAATAGTGATACTACGGAATTTTATAGGGCTTTTATGAAATTTTGGTGTTAAAAAAATACTTGGATATTTAATATTATTTAGATGAATATTAAGTCTTTTGTTCAAAGCTAAAAGACGATTGTCATCTTCTCTATTATTGTGAATTGATTTTTGAAATGAATTATTATTTAAAATGTGGTTACTTAATATTTTACTGTAAAAATATTTACAAATTATGGCATAATTAGCAGAGACCTTATCAACATATGTAATAACGAAGTCATTTTGGATATTTACTATTGATGATTTAAGATCTTTATACATAATTTCATTTTCAACAGTAAAATCTAATTCCCGAATTTCTGTTGCTACATAAGATCTAAATTGATTGAATGCTTCAATCGGCATTCCGTATTTAATTGCCATTTTAAGGTAGAATTTATCTAAATCTTTTATGATTTGTTTCATAACATTAGATTTATTTTTTTGGATCATAAGTCTAAAACCGGTACCTTTTTCCATAAAATTTCTTAACAAATCATCTTTCACGATGCTAAGGTCTCCTGTGACAACGTGCTGATGATAATTATCAATATAGTCTCGATATAGATTGCATCTCTACATGATTCAGAACTTAGGAGCTTATATATATATATATATATAAATATAAGAAGAGCGGTCGATAGAGTACCGTAGTTACTGCCAACTCGTGACAATGAATTGGAAATTAAGTTCACAATTCATTGTTATTAAAATATATAAAATTTTACATGACTTATTTTTGTATTTGTTATTTTTATATTCCTTACTGAGGGAGAAAGCAACAAATGGGAGTTCATTACCTGCCAAAACTGCAGAGGCCTGGTTGTTTACTCCACAAGCTCCTACCTTATGCTTACTCTGCCCTAATAAGTAAAAATGCCGTCTTCTGCTCGTCAAGATCATGGAATTGCAGATATTGTTTTCCATATATTTTAAATATTAGTTTTCTAACTTCTACATCAGCCTTTTTATAGTCTACACTCCTGCAAAAAAGTCTGAATTCAAAACTATAAAAACATATTATTCCCAACAATGTCATTTATACCTTTATTTCTTATAATCTGTGAATGCGTTAAACCAGTGGTTCTCAAACTTTCACTACTGGCGCCCCCCTTTTCAATCACAGTTTTTATCGCGCCCCCCTTATACATTAATAATGTACTGAATGCAATACTAATGCACTTTGACGCTAAAGCTACAATACGATCATAATTATAAACCGTACAAATTAACAAGATAAGTATTAAATTTTGTATATCTTACTTTTAAGTAATATTTTTATTTTTTTGCTTTTTAGTTCGATTCACTATAAAAGCGTGTTTTTTAGTTTGTTTTAAAACTATAATTTATTTTATAGTTATTTTTACTACACACTATAAAAATCACAATTCCAGTGATAATTTAATTAAGAGAAAATATACTTACCTGCTTTCAAGGACTTTTCAATTTTTCTTAGAAAACTTAAGAAAAAATCCAATAAAACTAAAGAAAATGTTCCAAATAAATAATGACCTTAATAAAGGACATAAATCACAGACACTTTTCGCTAACAACACAGGAACGTTATTTTCCAGCTAAACTCAAATCAACTCAAACGTTTCATGTCTCACGCTTTTCTGATATTTACTTTAGCTATCTTGATTAATATGCATTATTTCAGTAGGTTCTACAATTGCGTGATCAGTTTCAACTTCCTTTAATAGGGATCACAGATGCCCAATTTTTTTTTAATATTCTGCTTATTTACATTTATAAACCATAATAAGTCGTACAACACAGCAATCAAAACTACAAAATTGTTCATGGGGAAAGTGTAGCATGTTCTAAAAAATAATTGTGTAAAACGTTTTTCATTATGCATTATATGTTTCAGAATACTCATGCTTATCCATATATCATAAAACTCTTTCACATGGAAAAAAGAAAACAGAAATATATTATATATATTTACAACTTCCCTAAAAAAAAAGATGGAGATAACCATACCAATAAGTTCGAAGGTCAGCTAAAGTAATATTTTAGGTTTCAAGAAACGTAATAAAAATCTCTCATTGTTTGATATCGATAAAGAAACGTAAAAAAAAAAAAACGTAAAAAAAATCTCTCATCGTTCTCATATTGACCGCAAAGCAAACAAAATATTTGTTTAATTTGGTTGTAGGATCAAAGATGGCTAATGAGCGTTTGAAGTGGAATCTTTTATTTTTGATGATCACCAGTTGATAAAAATAAATTATATCAGTGTAAATGTGCATTTTTTATTATGTCAGAAAGCATCTTGTTTTATTTCATTCCAAAAAATTATTTTTTAAACCTTTTATTTTCAATATGCTCGCGCCCCCTCGCAGGGTTAACGCGCCCCCCAGGGGGGCGCGCCCCACAGTTTGAGAAACACTGCGTTAAACTATTAATTTGTTATCGCGACTATTTAATATTAAATGCGAAAAAAACGAATAAGTTTCAAACTGAAACTTAAATTGAATTTTTCAAAAATTGTCATCGATATTCTCATAACTTTTACATATTGTCATTTTAGCATATCACATATCTATCTTCTATGCAAAAATCTGTTATAAGTTCATCAAATGTTTCAGCATATTTTTACTCATAACATGCAGTTTTCAACCACATTGTGAGGCCGCGGTAGCCTAATGGTCAAAGTAACGGACTCGTAGCTGGCGTGTCATGAGTTCGACCCCAGCACCACTGATGATCCGCCGTGTAAGGGAGCGATGCTCAAGCGTCATCCTCGTCGCTTGACCATGGTTTAAAATTACGAGATCCGTCGCCAAGTGTGTGAATATTAACGTCGCACTGTTCAGCTGCACGAGGGCTTTTAGTGATGTACCTCGTAAATTTGAAGCATGGTCAAATGACGAGGGTGACACCTGAGCTGGCACCCCCTCTCCTAACTAACACACCAACGAGAGGACATTTCATCTCTCGACAGATTTAACGTACATCGCTGCCCTACACGGCGGGTCTTTTGTGGCACTGGGCTCGAACTCGAGACATGCCAACCATGATTCGATACCTTGACCACCTGGTACCCCGGCCACAGGTCCGTCGCCAAAAGCCCTCAAGTAGTTGAGTAGAGAAGAGAGAGAGAGTGCGACTTTAATATTCCCTCACTTAATTAAATTATATGAAATTTAAGGAACACTTGAAAAATATTAGAAGTCGAATATATATATATATATATATATATTAAAAATTAATCTAATGATAATTTTAAATATCCAAAGAATTATTAGTATTTATGGTAAATATATGTTTTCCAACTGAGTATGTGAGACACGTATAAATATCTTTTTCGAAATTCCAATGCAGAATTTCAGTGGAGCTAATACAAAATTCCTAGTTTTGCATGGTTAAGATTATAAAAATGTCCAAATTTTAATAACCTTTTCTTCAGTCAACCACTAATGGAACATGAATGATGAGGGATTATGCATAAATATATATTTTTTTAATTTGAATTTAAAAAGGATCTTTATATTTATTTATATGCGCAAATGTTAACTGTAAATTTGTCCAGATGCTTTTATATACTCTTTATTTGAAGATTCAAGTTCAAAAATATAAGCTTGCAGTTAAAGTTCTCTTTGAATGAAATTAATGTTCAGACATTCAAAATTCAAATGTAATTTGTTATCTGAACAATACAAAACAAGGGATTCTATGTAACATGCCCTGAATACCTGACTTTTAAATTATGAAAAACGAAAAGATTTAAATAGGGTTTTTTTTAACAATGCATAAAAAAATTTTGCAAATAATGTAATACAGTAGCTTAAAATTATTCATGTTTAGAAGTGTCCGAAATTTTAAAAGATTTTAAATTTTGAACCTTTTTTTTTTTATTTTTTGACACATAACAAAATAATCATTTTTTAAAAAATCCCTGAAAGTATTGATTAAAATAAGAAAAATGAAACAGTAAATTATCCTTAATGTTTTAATATATAATTTGAATTTAAATACTACAGATATTTTTTTAAAAACTTAGACATACATTATAAAAACTTAATTCCATTTGAGAATTTTAAGGTAAAAAAAATGAGAATTCTCAACTCGTTGACTTGCAATTATTTCCGTACACTTTAGGGTTTAAAGAAACTCTTCCCAGTTTTTTACGATTGCTGCAGGGGAAAGAACCGGTCTCCCCGTGAGCCATAAAACTTTGCCTCAATGCCCATTGTGTCTCCCCGACTGTCTCTAATTATCTTTCAAGATACTAAACCTTTAAAGGGGGAAAAGAATTCGGAAAAACACGACTTTACCGTTTTTGAACACATTACTTGAAGAGGAAAAAATCAGTTTGGTTCATTTTTGGTGAGTCCCCGGCCTTACGAAAAATTCAGTGTGGTCCGTTTTCGAAGCCTCTCTAGTAGGGCAGAAAAATCCGTGCTGTCCGGTTGGGAGGGTTAACCATATCCAAACAAAATTTCAGTGAGGAAGTGTAATGAAGTGATCATTTAGTCAGCCCTAATGACTCTTAATACATCATCATCAACAATCCAACGTGTAATCGGGGCACCAGTGGCTGCAATACCCTTCGATAAGTAATTAGGCTAACATGGCATATGGTTACGGAAGCCGTTGGGCAGATTTCCTATCACTTTCTCAAATCAACATTCTCATTTGCAGAATTCAGTTGACTTGAAATATGGATAAGAGAATAATTACTTTTATTGATGAGAGTATCGCTTTGAAATAAACCTCATTGTTCAACTAAGACTTGTCTGGATAGTTTCTGAACTCAAGTGAGATATAAACCTGAATATCCCATCAACAAAAACTCACAATTTGGTATGGTTTTAGCCGTATCTATAAGACTGTTGCAATATGATGGCAGGTCGACAAGGCTTCACGTCTTTTAGTGTTTTTTTTCATAGACCGTTGGAACTACTTTTGAACAGGATAATTGCAATCTGTGCATGTCACGTATTTCTACTGCTTGTCCGTGTTCTTCTCAAACACTTCCATGGTCACAGTGAACATCCAAATAGTCCAGACGTGTCAATTCGTCTCAAACATACCCGTTTGGGTTAAGAAAAAGTGCCACACGCCATACCTTGTTATCACCCGTCGACCTCGCAAATTGTAAGTAAACCAGCGTTTCTCAAACTGTGGGGCGTGCCCTCTTGGGGAGCGTGATAAGTCTGCAAGGAGGCGCGAGCATATTGAATACTCGAAAACAAAAGATTATTTAAAACCATTTTAATTTTCTGAAAGTAAACAAACAAAATACTTTATGATATAATAAAATATAGAATACACATTTACACTGATATAATACACTTATAAATATACAGTACTGTACAATGTATATTTTATTATTATAATTTAACAATTTTAAGTTTTAAGAACAAGTTGATAATTATCAGTGACCCCCATGGTCTTGTATTAACACTTTTCTTGATAATTTGTACGGTTTATAATTAATTCCTTAGCTGCCGATTAAAAGTTACGTGATTCGCTCCCCAAACCACGTAGATGAGCGCATTTTAAAGTTTTTTTGGGGGTGGAGAAAAAGAATAAATAAGCAAATCCTATGTATTAAATCCTTCGCAAATACTGTCAAGGTCCTTTTATAGCATTCCAAAGCCCTTGGAATAATTTTATGAGTAGCACAACACAGAAAAGATCATACTTCAGAAAAACGTGTATATACGTCAAACAAATTAAAGCTTTGGCTGAGCGAGACGTATTTATTCGTTGGTGGCACATAAGAGGTTAAAGTCGTGTGTTGTAACTTTAGTGTCAAAGAATAGTATTATTGAATTCAATACATTGTTATTGTATGTAGGGGGCGCGATGAAAATGATGATTGAATAGTGGGTCGCGTATATTGAAAGTTTGAGAAGCACTGAAGTAAGCAATACCTCAAAAGGACATGTGTTGAGTTAACACGTAAATATCCAGTCTCGCATATAACAATTTGCATCAAAGTCAGAGGCTAATCAAAGTATTATTTTTATTGTTGATCGTTTTTACACCTGTAACTGTGGTTCTTGAATAAAGCATTCAGTTCCCATGATGCTGCTGTCGCTTTGTTTTCTATATCAAATGCCATTATGGGTGTATATTTCCAAATAATTTTATACAACTTTAATAACTCACTCAAAATATGACTAATACGAATAATATAATAATGAATTTACTTTGCAGGCTAGTTGGTTTTTCGCCTAAGGTTGCACCGACTTCTGCACCTAAGGTTGCAGGTTCGCACCTGCCCAAGTCGGTGGATTTTCATCAAGCAGAAAATTAACAGTGACCATGTCGGATGATTATATGGCATTTAAGAGATCCCTAGAGTGTCTGTTTGGCTTAGGTGCTCTCGGCAAAATTAAATCCTAGTACAGGTTTGCATTGTCAGAGCTCAGGTGCCTCCCTCTAGAAAGTAAAATGTGCTTCAAAGTTACCTACGGAGATTGGTATCCGTCTTATATGGTGTCGCACTGAAAAGAGATACCAGTTTCTGGGAACGTACTAGGTCTGCAATGGTAAAACACCAATACGCAACCCATTAGAGATAAAAAAAGATTTTATTGTGCAATTAAACAGTAAAAAAATATGTAATTTTCAAAGTTGAGAGTATTGTTCTAATGGGAAAATATTGGAAGAAAGCCGTACTGTTTATACTAATTGAAAATTATGAAATGCAATACACTAGTCATGAGGAATTAGAAACAATGATCTGTAATTATATTTTTCATACAAAAGTCATCACTTTAGATCAACCATATATTAAAGAAATAATAAATTATTTCATATCAAATTTTACATATTATTTAAAATTGGAAACTTACAGTTTAATTGTTAAAGTCCCGTATTCGAACTGATATTTTCTTTAATGGAAATACATTTTTGTTTTTTCCAAAATGTCACTTTTTCTTAAAGATGAAATATTTTATTTTTGTTTGCTTTTTTAACTGCCAAAAACGAATGAAAATAATATTGAAATAGTAGTATGCGATGAGAGAGATTTATCATAATGATACATGAATCAGAAAGAAACATTTTCCGTAACCTTTTTTTATTTCTTAAAAAAACAAGTTTTATTTCATAAATAGAATATGGAATTTTAATTTTACAGTTCTTCATTTATATTTCTCTAAACTTGAAGGCCTATTAATACAATTTTAGACTGTATTTCTTGCATGCATCTCATAATCTAATTACTTTAGTCGAGAATTTCCTCATTTACATAATTTAATACAATTACAGAGAAACTAACGATTCCTAACTTTAAATGCGCAACTAAATCATGTGTACACTTTTTAAAAAAAGCAGACAAAAATCCAAAGTAAACCATAAATATTTTTTAAAGAAAAAAAACTGCAAAAAGATGAATAATTCAGAACATTTAAAACGATGTATTTTAAAAGAAATCTTTTCCATAATATATTAAGCAGATAAAAACTTACATTTTTTATTCAGATAAAGTAACTTGGAATTGAAGTTATCTCATGTTGTGTTTGTGTACTTTACGAAGTATTTGTTTCAGCTCGTGGTCTGGAACGGGCACTTGAATAAGTTCACTGATGCATTTCTTTTGAGTGAAGAAAAAATATCGAGAGAGGTAACTTATCATCTAAATACTTTAAATCCTGGCTTTTAACTGGCATAAACAGCTTTCGGGTATATTTGAAGAGGGTAACTTGAAATGGAAATCCTATATTTTTCTAATACATTTTAAATGTCATCAAAAATGAATGAAAATAAAAGTACTGATATTTGTATTAAAAACTGAAAATTTAGTCCATCTGACAACAATATATATAGATTAAAACGCATATGAAATAAAAGCTTGATTCGTTATATATTTTTACACCAAAAAGGAAAATAATAGGAACTTAAATTAAATGAGTGTGAATGTATATGCATATATAAGTGCTTTGAATTTGTATTTGGGTCTAGAATCTGGCAATAGCTTATTTATTTTACTCACATTTAAAGTGGGCTCTGCATTTGGAATGTAACTCTTAGGTAAATTGCCCTTTTCTTGTAATGGATTTAGATATTCTATCCATTACTTTCAATATGATTTTCTTCAGTATTATTAACAAAGTGGGAAGATTGGCTGATACGCCACATGCTCAACTCCACTTTTATATAAACTATTTTGCATATAAGAGCTGTCCTAAGTCAGCAATGTTTATAGTACTGTAGTATCCATATTTTTCCACTTTAAATTATATCATTTTTTATTTTTAATACATCCTTCTAAAATATTTTGTCTAATTTATCTTACAATTTCGATTTTGATTATTGATTATTCGTCTCTCTTTAGTTGAGAATTTTGAATATTATATATATATATATATATATATATATATATATATATATATATATATGTCTCTTTTCTTAATTATATATTAATGTTCTCTTTTCATAATTTCATTTTACTCTATTGGCAGGTTTATCATTTCCGTGTACTTGAAATAGTCTTAACTTTTCAACACTGTTTTATTCTTCTATGTCGAAAATTTTTCTGTACGGGAAAAGGGATCCATAAAGCATTACTTATCCCTAAATCGATGACCTAATTCAGTGACAGCTCTAGAAATCATAATAGATCTCCAGTTTAGTCCAAATAATCTTTTTTTATCTATATTTATTGTTTCTCTTGAACACCAATTTCTTTCTTCTTTGACACTGTAGGTCTTAGAACTTTTTCACTTTAATTTATGATACTATATATATATATATAGTGAGAGAGAGAGAGAAAGATGAAAAGAGATACATATATGTACGTTTGTGATATGCACCATTAGTGGGATTTTAATTCATAATGGTGTTCAGCTCTTCAAACATTCGTATTCATTCTCTCAGCTTCGTATTTTGTTCATTCTCAGAAGGGACGTATTTCGGGACATGTTAAGCGATTTTCATTTCGTGTTAAAATAAAACATATACAAATACATCGTAGTTCATCGTGACAGTTGTATCACTTCGTTAACTAATATATCGTCTTCAGCATTTGTGCGTTAAGCGTATTTTACTGTATTTGATTAACAATGAAAATATGAGGCTCACGTACACATGTAAAAATAAAGTTATCACCGATGTTTAACACATAAAACGAATTCAACACAACAGAATTTAGTCACTTTTAATCAGATAGTAAATACGAGTTGGAAAAGAAAATAATTGAAAAAGTATTAAAGTTCTTAGGAAATATTTTAGAATCATTCAACAATGAATCCCACTCACATATAAGAAATAAAAATTCATTTTTTTCGTCGCAAAACTTAACGACTCAAATCTTTCAGGAAGAATGCGGGAAGGAATACATTCCGTCGAAACATTGAAAACATGCTTGCAATCATAAAAATGAACTTCGTAATATGTTTGAATAAAGGAAAAAAAAAACATAAGAATAAATGAAAAAATTCGATATTTCGATTATGCACTCTCCAGTTGAAATAGATGGCGGAATTCTTGTCTTCCATTTGTGATAGAGATAGATTGATCTAGATCGGAAAGACTCGTACTGAGTTTATTTCGCTTTCAAATGTTCTATACAAAACAAAAAAAACACTCCCAAGCATGCACTTTTAAGTCTGGAAATAGAATGGGTTCATGGAATAAGTTTATGTTGAAAGGAAGTACTTTTTGAAAGATTAGAACTTTCATTGCAATGTATTTTATTTAAGATGTTGGCTTTTACTAAATGGAAAATATTATTTTCATCGTCATGAGGAAATGGAGATATTTATGTGTATTTTGGTTATGGTTCAGATCCTTCAAAATAAATTTTTCGATACATCATAATTTTAAAAATAGTTTTATGTACTTAGGTAAGTATGAAACAACAATCTTTTAGAGTTCGTACTATCCTTTTTTTCCCCTTAAAATTACTACTAAATATATTCTTTTTCTTAATTCTTAAAACAGTTCTTGAGTAAATTTCTCTCATTGCAGCGAAAAAAAATTTAATTTTAAATTTTCTTAAAAATTTAAGATTAATTTCAGATCCCCTTTTCTGATTCGGCGACTAAAAGATTAAGTTACAAACCTAAAACGAAAACGACAATGTGTATTCCAGATTCTAAGAAAATTAAAATTTATTCATCAATCAATTAATGATGGTTTAAAAAAACTAAGAGAACACGCTTTTATAGTAGGTTGAACTAAAAAAATGAAAAATCAATTATTGTTTAAAAAACCTAAGGAAACACACACGCTTTTCCATTTGATAGAACTAAAAAGTCAAAATTAATTTTTAATATAAGAATAAGAATTAAACATAAAATTTATACAATTGGGGTAAAAGCGTGTGGGGTGCTTTGTACTACATTCTACACAAACTCTGCATTTCGGAATTGAACTAGTAAGAAATTATAACAATTGATATCGAGCACCCCACGATTTCCCCACAATGCCATTATAATTTTCTCGTTGATCATTTTACTCTTATATTAAGAATTAATTTTTTTTGACTTTTTAGTTTGATTCACTCTAAAAGCGTGTCTTTTAGATTTTTTAACTATAATATTTTTTACAAGGTATATACCCATTCTATAACAAAAAAAACGACACACCAAGAACGAGTAGTCTGATTGACACAAAAACGGGTGGGTAGAAAGATTATGCGCAGAATAGAGAATGATTAAAATTTCAGAAAAATTTAATGGTTTATTTCAGAGTTACATAGTTACAAAGTAACGAGTCAAATAAGGTGTTGACCCACCTATAGCCTGGATGCAAGCTGTTACACGCCGTGCAAAAAAACACTCTAGTGATCTCCTGCGGAATTTTTTGACACCCTTTCTCCAATTGTCGGGCCAGGTCATGAACATTTCCTATTAGATGCAGTCGCCTTCCCATCATATCCTAGACATGCTCGATTGGAAAGAGATCTGTCTATCTGGCTGACCAAGGAAGTGTTTGACAAGCTGTAAGACAGTTCATAGTAACACGCGCGCGCGTTCCGTATGTGGTCTGGCGTTATCTTGCTGAAAAATGAGGCCAGGGTGCTGCTAAAGGAATGATAGCAAAACATTTCTCACAGTGTCGTCGACGTACTGCTGTGCTGTAAGTATGCTCTAATGATGACTAAAAGGGTCTGACTGTCAAAATAAATGGTGTACCAGACAATAACTTCTGGTTGAGGGCCTGTGGGGCGTGCAATATTGAAAGCTGAATCAGCACGCTGCTCTGGGCTTCTACAGACACGTCCTCGATGATCGTCATGACCCAGTTGGAAGTCGGACTCGTCGCTAAACACTATAGGTCCCCAGTCAGCATGATTCCAATCTGATCAATCTAAGCATCACTGCAATCTGGCTCAAAAACTTGCAGGCGTAAATGGCAGGTAGCGTAGCGGTCGGTGCGAGCGTAAATTTCACTCTATCAGCCGTCTGTGAATGGTCATGGTGGACACTCGTGTGTGTGTGTAGCACGTTTAATGGTTGATAACGATAAATCAGACGCTGTGACAGCTGATCTGAAAATTAATCTGTCCTCCCGATCTGCTGTGGCCCTAGGTCAACCGCTACCATCATGACGCTGAAATCTATCATTTTCCTCCCATTCTTGCCAGCATCTTCTAGTGGCCGCATCGATTCGATCCATATGACGAGCAATTCTCCGATTTGCCCGAGCTGTCTCTTTCATTTCAATAATACGTCCTCTTTTAAACTCTGACAGTTGCTCGTAATAAGTTCGAATTCCTCAGCAAAGCATTTTTTCAGTCATTGAAATGTAGCCTAAATTGTAATACAACCGAAATTTTGACCATCAGACTGAGAATCGCTTCTTATAGACACCTGCTGAGTGCGCAGTTCCGATGCACTTAACTCCCGCTATTCATTCATTGGACATCAAATTGTAATTTGCATGTTCGGTACAAAGGTCTTTGCAAACGAAATTTGATTAATCGGGAAACTCCTTCTTAGTTCATCGGTTTTTTTTTGTTATACAGTGTATATCAGTGCTTCTCAAACTTTCAATACTGGCGCCCCCCTTTTCAATCACAATTTTTATCGCGCCCCCCTTATACATTAATAATGTACTGAATGTAATAATAATGCACTTTGACGCTAAAAGCTACTATACGCGATCTTAATTATAAACCATACAAATTAATAGCATAAGTATTACAGTTTGTGTGTATACTACTTTTTTGCAAAATAAATAAATTTAGTAAGACAGTGCTTCTCAAACTTTCACTACTGGTGACCTCATTTTCAATCATAATTTTCATCGCCACCCCCTCCCTCAATAATAATGTACTGAATGCAATAATAATGCACTTTGAGTATTAAATTTTGTATACGTTACTTTTATATAATATATATTTTAAGCAAATTACTTTTAAGTAATAATTATAATGTTATAATTTAACATTATTTTATTATATTATTTTTTTCCTTTCTCATTTTTTAAATTGGGACAGATTGCAAAATGACATTTCATTAAAAATTTATTTCGTCCATCATGCATTTCTAAAAGTACAAATGTCATTAGAACAAGTAATATAAAAATAAATTTTAAGTCAATTCCTACTTAGGCCAACAAAGAAAAACTTATTTTAGTTACTTTCTATTAAATAGTTTCAATTAATACAAATATGTAATACATATGACAGAATCACAATGTTAAGCGACAAAAAGAGAAAGCGATTTTCCTTGCAATTTTTCCTTTTCTTTTCTATGTATGGGGGTATTGGAATATTCTTTTTTCGTTACTATTTATTTATTAATTAAATTTAATTAGTGTAAGAAAATAGTAAAGTAAAGAAGAAATCACACACATTCTTAGAAATTAGGCCATCTCGGATGGAATTCGAACTACCGTCCTTAAGATTAGAAGCCCAGCGCGCTATCCATTGCGTTACAGGGGGACAGCACGAAAAGTTTTCCTTTCTATAAATGCTTTTGGACTATAATTTTTGTTTGTTACTATTTAATCATTTTTTTAATTTAATTAATGAATTAAAATTTGAAAGAACTGTATTAACATGAAGTGTCACCCACTACAAGTTTTAAAAAATGTATTTGAACTTGAATGAATGAATAGAAAGTATTTTATCAACGATTGAAAATTTGAACAAGATATATATGAGAGTGAACTTATAGTAGAAATTGAAAAATAGTCTACTTTATGTTGCGCTCTCTCATATCCATCACATCTGGCATTCTCGCGAGCGTCTGCGTGAGTCTGGCCAAACTATCGGACGTCTGCGCAAAACATGTAATAATGCTGTACCTCAATCAATTCCAATCAGTCTTGGTCCATTCGATGCTTCTATAGCTACCAAATCTATCTTGAATGTACATTTTATAATTTGCGCGTTAGTTGTAATTCACACTATTAAGTATTACTGCAGAAAATTGGAACAAAAAAAATCATGGATAAATTTTTAAGTCATAAGCGAACATTCGACGATAATAAAGCATCAACAAGTGCACAGACGAGCATAGTTCCGAAAATTAAATCAAGGAAATATTCTCAAGAATACTTGAATTTTGGGTTTACCATTACTGAAGTAAATGGAGAAGAAAAGCCCCTGTGTGTTATTTGCTCAAAAATATTGGCAGCAGACAGTATGAAACCTAATAAACTTAAAAGACATTTCGAAACGCTTCATGGTGAGTACATTAATAAACCTCGAGAGTTCTTTGAATCAAAATTAAAATCATACGGGAAAAAAAAAAAAAAAAAAAAAAACTTTGTCAGTGAATGAAAAGCTTTACTTACTTCTTACAAAGTATCATATAAAATAGCCAGATGTAAAAAGCCTCACACTATTGCCGAAGAGCTTATTTTGCCTGCAGCAATTGAGATTGTAGAAACTATGTTTGGAGACAATTTTGCCAAAGAGTTGCAGTCCATACCCTTATCAAATGATACTGTTTCCCGTCGAATTGATGATATCGCTGAAGATGTAGAGCAACAGCTTTTCGGTAAGTTGCGTGATAAATTGTTTTCAATTCAGCTTGACGAGGCAACAGATAGCAATAAAGACGCTCATTTCATTGCGTATGTTCGATTTTGGGATGGTATGTCAGCTGTAAAAGAACTACTTTTTGTAAACCAATAAAACTTAAAGCAACAGCAATGACATTATTTGATATTTTAAATAATTTTATAAACGAGGCAAATATAGAGTGGAAAAAATTGTGTCGGAATATGCACCGATGGTGCTCGTATAATGTCAGGAAGATTTAAAAGTATACAAGCACTTGTGAAACAAAAAAACTTCACTGTGCCTCTGGACACATTGTATGATCCACAGAGAAGCTCTGGCTTCCAAAGAAATTAGTCCTGGCCTGAATATTGTGCTAATGACAGTTGTGACTGTAGTAAATTACATAAAAATGAGACCCCTAATATCAAGAATCTTTTCTGGACTTTGCAAAGACATGGGCATCGTTGCTATTTTATTGTGAAGCAAGATGGTTATCACGCGGGAAATTTTTACAACGTGTTTATGAATTAAGAAATGAAATTACCATTTTTCTAGAAGAGGAAAACCTACCGGAAGCTGAGAAATTTCGAGATGGTTTATTTCTGATGAAGTTGAGCTACTTAGTCGATATATTTGAGAAATTAAATATATTGAATCTTCAACTTCAAGGATCAAATGTACATATGTTTGACACTCGTGATAAAATTAATGCTTTTTGTAGAAAATTACAATTATGGAACCGAAATTTAAAGCAAAAAAACCCAGAAATGCTTGAAAATGCGGATAAATGTGTAAAAACTTACAAAACTGAAGAACAACATGTGGAAGTTGTTTATAAAATTATTGAATATCATTTAGCTATGTTAGCAAAAAATTTTAAAAATATTTTTTGCTGAGGACAACTTGATAGCAAGTTACGAATGGGTGAGAGATCCATTTCAAAATACCCCAGAAGGATTCTCCACTACCGAAGAAGAAAGTTTCATAGATTTCACATCTAGTGGCGAAATTAAAAGACAATTTTGTAATAAAACTCTCTTCAATTTTGGGCAGAAGTAGATGATGAATTTTCTGAACTGAAAACAAAAGCATTTCGTATACTTTTACCGTTTTCAACCATCGTACCTTTGTGAAACCGGATTTTCTGCGGTGGCTGCTTTGAATACAAAATATAGATCTCAGCTAAATATAGAAAAAGAACTCAGAGTGTCAATTTCTAATATTAAGCCTTCATTTGAAAACCTTTGCTCTGCAAGACAAGCCCATGGAAGTCAATAATAATAATTAAACTTGCTCTTAAGGGGATTGGCACCCTTTGAGCAAACTTCTTTATTTACGTATTTAAAAATTATATTTTAACATTTTATACAATGTTCCTATTCAAGAAAATTTTACCCGCTGAAAATTTTCATATATTATTCACACAATTTTAAAAATTTAAATTTTTTGAAGAAAATTGGGAAAATTTTAAAATCCTACTCCTTTTGTAAAAATTAATTTTTTGACCTGAAATTTTTTATAATATTCTTATGGGTGTTCTTAACTTTAGGGATCGATTTTAGAATAATTTCATTCGTTTTCGAGAAAAAAATAAAATGTTGATATACAAGCTAAAAATCAACGAAAAAAGCCAACATGTCTTACATTTTTTAAAAAAAAGTACATTCAGTTTATAGCAAAACGGATCCCTAATTTTATTACATGCTTTATTTTTAACACGCTGGAAAAAAATTGAAGTGATTGGTAAATAATTGTCGAAGGAGTAGCATTTTGAATGCACTAAGGTTTCGAAAAACACAAACTGAGAAAAACCACTTTAAAGTTTATAATTCGGAAAAAAATTATTATAAGCTTAATTAAAATTAAATTACCACTTTAAGATATTACTTATACGTTTTTCTTTAAAATAAAATTGCATTTTCATATGTTTTCAACCCACACATTTTTATAAATGATAAATTTTTAGAGAGTACTAATTGCCCATGAAAATTCAAGAAAACTTCAAAAAATTTTTTCTCTGTCACGACAGAAATTTTAGCTGTTTTTCTTCTTATAATATTAAAGTATTACATTTGTGTGAAAAATATATCAGGAATAAGAACTGAAATTATAAAATTATTAATATAAAATGCCTTAATTTAAAAATTTTACATGCACACATTTCACAAGGAAGAAAATTACATTATTGTATTGCCTCGGAAATATTCTGCTTTTAATACTACACATTCTTTTTATAGTTATTTCTATTTATAAAATAGTTTTTTTATCATAACACATTTTTTAGCTTTTTTTCTAAAAAGGGGTGTGGCTGAATTACCTAATTTGTTTTCAAATGAAGTTTTATTCAACTTCTAACTTTCCGACATGCACAACTGATATATCAATCAAAAGATAATAATGCAAAGAATACGATTAAATGAAAATAAAAAAACGATAGGTTTGTGATTTTTAGGGTACCAAGTCGTCTTAAATTAGTATTAATAAATTAGTTATAAAATACATTGTGCAGTACTGATACATTTATAAGTAGACTGGCTGAAGTACCCGTTCTGCGATTATTTTTTTAAAAAAATAATGCATTATTCTTGATATAATAGCTTAATTGTAAGAGTAAAACCAAGTGCACAACAATGCATACAAAAATATAAAATGATTTTAGAATTAATATTAAATAAGGAAAACGCATGAAAAATTCCAATGAAGAATAATTGTGTTATTTTTAATATTTAAAGCGAGAAACCTTCAAAATGTTTTAACCCGGAAGCAGGAGCCCACTCCACACTAATCTTAATGGTCGCGCGATCACTTCACCAAGTCACCCCAATCCTTTTTTTTTTATAATTATTTTTTTCTGTGCTCGATAAAAATCACAATTGCAGCGCGAATAATTTAACTAAGAGAAAATGTACTTACCTACTTTAAAGGACTTTTTAATTTTTCTTTGATGATTTGAGAAAAAATCCAATAAAACTAATGAAACCGTTCCAAATGTGCGTGACCTTAATAAAGAACATAAATCACAGACACTTTTCACTAACAATACAAGAACGTTATTTGCAATCAAAACTGTCATATTTTGCTCACGTTATTGTAATTTTTCTATTCTTTGATGATCTACAAATAACATGTGTAACCTTTTCTTGCTTGTGTCTTTTTGACAAGACGAAGTGTTACATTTAGGGCTTCTTAGTTTTCTTGATATCTTAATTTTCTTGATAGAGTTCTTTAGGCAGCATTTGAAAATTACAATTCAACTCAAACGTTTCATGTCTATCACTTTTGTCATATTTACTTTCGCTATATCACGATTAATATGCATTATTTCATCAGGTTCTTCAATTGCTTGATCAGTTTCATCTTCCTTCAATAGAGAGATCACAGATGCCCATTTTTTTATATTCTGCTCATTTACATTTATAAACCATAATAAGTTGTACAACACAGCAATTAAAACCACTAAGTTAATCGTAGGGGAAAGTATAGCATATTCATAGAAAATATTTCTGAACAAAAGTGGTCGTGAAGGGAACTCGATCAAAACAAGTACCTTGATTGTAAAAAACCGTTTGCCACTCTCAAAAAAGAGGCATAAATGTGACAAATTCATTTTAGTTTCCATTAAGACTGTCATATCGGAGGATACTGTCAAGAAATTGTTAACGAATAAACAGTTTTACCAGAATTTGGAGTGATTCAGCTACTCATGCGACCGCTCCCATGAAACAAATGTATTCGATACAAAAACATCGATGTCAGTTATAAAAAAATAATTATGTAAAACGTTTTTTATAATGCAATTTCAGATTACTCATAAAATACATCTTGGCCAATTAATCCTTCAAAGTGCTCAATATGCTTATCCATACATCATAAAACTCATTTACGAGGGGGGAAAAGCAACAGAAAAATATTATTTACAACTTTCCCAAAAGAAAAGTAGACGGAGTTAAGCATACCAGTAAGTTTGAAGGTCAAAGAGATGATAATCAAAAGTACTATTCTAGAGGTTACAAGAAACGTAGTAAAAAATCTCTCATCGCGGGATTACAGCAAAGAAAACAAAATATCTTTTTTTATTTGGTTTTGGGATCAAAGATAGCTAATGAGCGTTTGAAGTGGAATCTTTTGAAAGTGGAAAACCAGATGATATATATAATTTATATCAGTGTAAATGTGTATTTTTTATTTTGTCAGAAAGCATTTTGTTTTACTTCGATCCAAAAAATAATTTTTTAAGCCTTTTATATTTTCAAGATGCTCGCGCCCCCCTCGAAGGGTTATCGCGCCCCCCCGGGGGGGCGCACCCCACAGTTTGAGAAGCACTGGTGTATATCCCTCAAAAACCCGTGTTAAACTGTCGTGTATAAAAGCTTTGATTTCTACTAAAATAAAGAACAATGTTTTCTACATTATTCTAAAAACATTGCAAATTGAAACAAAGAATTGTTTATTTTTTTTAAAAAAAAGTATAAAATAAAGATGCAAGCTCAATTGTATAAATGTTTAGTTGTGTAATGCTTATAAGTAGTGAGCGCTCATACATTTAACAGAAAATAAAACTTTAATTTAAAATTAATGAGAGAGAGAGAAACTAATATTAATCTCTTACTTTTCGATATAACGGTTGATAGCAAATGTATTTTCTTCCAGCATAATAAATTAAAACTATGAAACTATAGGGCATACATTTGAATCCAACCATAGTTTCGTCCGGTACAGACGTTGAGCACAATTATCTGTTTTTCAAAATAATTTCCGATGTAATTTTTTTACCAAAAAAAATTTGGTTTTTATTTTTTACCCATTTCAATTTTTTCCAGTTTAATTGTTCCCATAATTATTATTATCTGGCGAAATTATTTCTCATTGGAGGAGTAGGATGTGTTCTACGTTTGGGTAAGGTGTTTAAAAACTGATTTTATCAGACTCATACTAAATGCAAGGTCTACAAAAATTAAATTATTAATTGATTGCTAACCGTTGCTCTCCTTTTAGATGAATAGACTCGTTTTTAACTTAATCATAGATGTAGAGTCATAAATAGTTCGTACAATGTTGCTGTCTGACGTAGTCAGATCGAAGCCCACGAAATTCTTCGTGGCAAGGGGCTAGAAGTACGCCGGTCGCTGGCCTTGACCACCATACAGGTGACAGTACGATTTAGCTCGGTGCAATTCCCGATAGGACGATAGATGGCGACAACACCGATCTCGACCTCAACAATTTAGGCATGGAACTGAAGGGAAGAAAAATATTCTCCAATCACCTGCACTCGTTATTCAGCCCACAAGCCTTCTGACCCTCTCATTTAACGAGCACGTACTCCATGGGTTCTCGGAGGGTATTTGGTGGCATCGAGCATCGAATCCAGGCCTTCCGGTCTGGAGTACGATGTTCTAACCACTAGGCTACTCACGGCCCTGATCGTACAGTAAGAGCTATAAGCAACGTTTTCGTAAAAATAAGAAATTCATTAATTTTTATAAAGGATTTAAACTTTAATATTTCATTACCGTAAAATTCGGCATATAATGCACAACTATATTTACCACACAAGCTGCATTTTTCAATTCTAAGGTATATTCGCTGCATTACGGGCATCCCTTTTTTACGAAGGAACTTGCAATGTACGTTAGCAATGCTATTATGTTTTAAAGTCATTTGTTCGAGTTATTATCATAATTAGCTGAACATTGCGACGTTAATATTTACATACTCACTCTGTATTAATCCAAGTATTTTGAAACAATACTATAATTTCGAGAAAAACAACCATTTTTACATTCATAAGGTATTATATTTCTTTAAAAAAAACAGTATACCGACCTTGGTAGTAGTTGAAGTTTTTTTATGCACTTATCTTTTTTTAAAAAAAATTTGTAGCTATCATTTTTATATTCGGCGTATAACACGCATCCGTACATTTTGATCTTATTTTTTGGGTTAAAAATTATATCTTATTTCTTGGGTTGACGTTTATATACGTCAGTGGCACTTATTTTTTTTTTTTCAAAAATTGGCAAATTTTTTATGACTTTATTTTTATAGACCATTTTATTAACTTAATAGCAATACCAAGTATTTTTTTTCCTCCACTAGAACAAAAACTACAAGCGTTTTAGTAAAAGCAAATGCCATAACTATACACAAGCTATCATTTTTTACTCGAAATGTGTTTTTTTCGAAAAACTCAAACGGGGACCGTGATTGCTCAAAAAGTTTTGAAAATAATTAGCTGAAATTTTTTGCTTGTGTTCTGCATAACAGTAGAAGTGTTTTGATTCAGATTTATCAATAACTGTTTTATTTCAAAATTTGGTTCTTTATATGAATATAGTCAATGTTTTTTTAAGCAATTTCGTATAATGACTTAGATAAAGTGCTCTAGTTTTTGTAAAAAAAATATCTCTTATCCTGAAGGTCACTAAACAGGAATAACAAAGTAACACATCAAAATTGAAAAATTGAGAATTTGTTCATAAAATCTTTGCACAGAGCGGGCATTTTGACATTTTTATTTTTTTCCCATTTTAAAATAATATTTTTTTTTCTTTTATTTTTTAGGATTTTGTCCTTAAAATATACTAAATACATATAAAAATCACAAAAAGATCTCCATATCTCCTTTTTTTTCAAAAAAAAGTTGTCGCAAGTAGTCGGATACCTTAAGAGTTTAAATTCATGTTGTAGATTTAGCGTCAAAGTATAGTGTTATTTAATTAAATAAATTGCTGTTGTCTGGAGGGGGCGCCATGAAAATTATGATTAAATATTGGTCACAAATAGTAAAAGTTTGAGAATCACTGCCTTAAAGGGAACACTGAAACCAAATATAATTCTCACGATATATTTTATGAAAAACAAAAGACAAACTTGTATTTTCAATAAGTTTAACCATTCAGTTCAAAGAGTACAATAGGCTTCCATAAACGTCAGAAGAACCCTGTAAGAAACAAAAATCTCCATATTTTCGGAAACGATTTTATTGAAAAGGAAGGAAGACTCGATATAAAAAACAAATTTATATGTTTTTTGTTCGAAAAACTGCTGAGAAATTCCGTTTTCTTAGAATAGCAAATGCTCGGAATACAGAATGCTTGAATATGGCTTGAATTTTCGATTCTTTATTCCGTTGAAATGCGATAGACGAAATGTGAAAATCTGTTTATTTTGTGTTTTTATAGTTTAAAGAATGCTTTCCTTTCATTTCGTGCTCGTAGTTTTTCTTAAGAAAAATAGAAAGGGGAAACATGTGATATATATTGTGTGCTTATTGAATTTTTTTTATGTAAATTAAGTTTGGCAAATCATAATAGCTACTGTATTTGAAGGGTAGTGGAATTTATCTTTGCTAAACTTACAAATGTCTTGTATCTTTTAACAAATTTTATAACGTAAAACTAAATATTTTATTTTTTATCAAAACAAATATATTTACACATACTCTAACTGAGAAATATAGTAACAGCAGAAACCCCCTAACCCCTTAAGCAGTTAATATTTTTAACTGCATAATACTAAGTATAATATTTAACAGAATGCGAAAACGGAAACATTTTATTTTAATTTTCTATTTTAAAGCTTTCACACTGTTTTTTATTTTATAATTGTGGAGCCCAGAAAACCATAAATGCTGTTTTTTATAAGTACACTATACGTACTATGAAAATATTTCATTAAAGTTACAAGAATTTCACTCATACTTACAAAAAAATTCATGTTTCTACCCCTTTTTCAACTGGTAGATGAGTATGTGTGACTTTTTGGATTATCCTTCCATTTTCATTTTTTCTCAAGAAACACATTGCACATTACCTTGCCTATACTTGTTCTTTTTCGAATACTTTGAAAAATCTAAATTCCTTCCTTCAGTGAAAAGCTCCCACCTTCAACACATACAAAATCTCGGATGAGAAGTATTTCAGTACCTTGGACAGACTGCATTTCTTATAACATTATCACTAATAATCTCACGATAAGAATTATAAATGTGTGCAAAGGAAAGATAGAAAGAAGAAAATAGCAATGCCTTTACATTGAACGGGTAAACAGGTTGTGGCCAGCTTTCGGTAACCTGTACGGCGTACGGGAAAACAACTTAAAGGTTAAACCTTTAATGTCCATAGGAAGTATACTTTATCACGAACTTAATTTAGTTTTTAATGTCAAAGTGAAATTATTTTCTCTCTAATGATTTGCGTTGCTAGCACTTTGATAGCACAACTGAATTCTGGATTTTGAAGTCGTAAACGCAAAATGCAACCTGTACGACTCCTATTCAACAAGAAAACTGTTCCAGATGATGAATGATTGACTACAGTTGGTAATCATATGCCTACTTTAAAAAAAGCATAAGCGTTGTCATTTGTGCTAAAGCCCGTGGGAAAAAAACGTCTGTACAGCGTAAAAGGTCCTACTATGGATTGATCCCATATTTCCATGGAAAGTAATATATATAAATCCTTAATTTTTTTATTCAAGTTATACATAATTTTTAATCCCTAAAGTAGATTTAAGTATTTGTAAATTACATTTTATAAACATCATTTAAGGCCATATAAACAGAAATGCAAACCATAAAATATGCTACCTTTGAAAAGTGGGTAGTAGGCAATATACTTCGGACCCTATAAATGGTTTTATATTATATGTAATAAGGAAAATGAAATTCTTTTTTTATAAATCAATCTCAATCCAGAAACATTTTTAATGTAACATTATCAGAAAAAAATGGCCCTATAAAGATTCAAGCGAAATAAAAGACACCTAATAAAAAAGTGGAGGAAATAAATTACAATTAGCAAAAAAAAAACTCAACTTAAAAACTATTATGTTTTTCTAAATACAGAATATTTATCTCAGCATGTATCAGCTACCAAATAAACTGAGCAACAACAATTTCCCCTTAATCATCGTTTTAGCTAATGTTAACGTGAGTTATTTATATTTTCCTTTTTTCTGACTGATATTGAGTGAAATCTTTGACAGGAATGTTAAAATTTATTTGCATAAATTAGCTTTGAAAAAATAGTCACAGCTTAACATAAGAACTACGGTCAGTAGAAAAAAAACTTATCCTATATTTAAAGAGGTAACCTCAGGTAGGATATACAAGCAAAGCTTAGTGAATTATCCGGAGAATTAAACATTAGCAAATGCAGACGATCGTGAACCGTATATGCTACATTTCAAAGGTGTGTAGTTACCGAGAATTCGTTTTGATTTCAGGAATGTAATATATCGTACATATAATGTTTAACACGTGTTACTTTGATTCACCAGAACTGATAACATGCGAGAAAGAAGTCTTAGTGTTAAATCGATGTTTTCGATGCTTAAATATCACCTAATTCAAACGCGCAGTGTTATTCAGGTATAGAGAGGGGGTGTCCAAGAATGGAGCAAATCCAGCCAAACAAACCAAAATATGCTTTATCAAGATGGTATCAATGATGGCCATTGTTCTATGATGTGTACTTCTCTAACATCAATGCACTATGCGGCCATCAGAAGATGACCGAAAAGCATTGAGATTGGAGGGGACGCAAATGATTTTTTTGTTTTTCGCTGAAGAGTTCAATTCAATCTAGAGTGTAACAACTGACATACGGATAGGGAATATCACTAGATATAAATTTGCATTCTTATGCTTAAGGTTAGAGTAGTAAATATGAAAGGGATATGACACTTATGTACATATTGATTTATATGGAGTGCGTATGGATATACCTACAAATGTATATTTTTCCTTATATGCTTATGCTCATATTTTTTTCATGTAGTCTATATTTGTTAACGGTAAAAATCCTTAATTTACATAACAGCTTTCGTGCGTTAAAAATACTGTCTATGTTTGATAGCCTTTGTAACGGGTTCTATTCGCGATGCTTACTAATCTTCTAAAAAATAAACATTCTTTGAGAACGTTATACGATTATAAAACCCATTTTTTGCATTGGAAACGTTATTTCTGTTAGTGCTGGTTGCTGTTTAAATTGAAGAGATGAGTAAAGAAAATGGTGATTGTTGATATACGGAGACTATGAAGTAAGAAATTAGTAGCGGATATTGACGGGCTCAAGTTAAACTGCTCTGGAGGTCATTCTAGGAGACTTATTGTTGAGGGCTTGCTATTTACGATAAGTACAAAATTTATCATTATGGATACATAAATTATGTTTTTCTCGACTTAGCGTAGGTTTAATTTAGATAGTAATTTGACAGTCGTAATATAAGTGGTTTTATTTAAGAAAAAGTTTCATACTGTATTATACAACCTCACAATTCACCAAGCAAGAGTTCACGACAAACTAACCAAACTTATTTTAAAATGGTACAAAGAAAAAGTTTTAAATGTTACTCAAAAGGGAAATAACCATCATAAATATAGGACTTTGCATTCTTTTTAGATTAACAAATTAATATGAGATTAATTTAATGAATATAAGTAAATAATATCTGAGATGGCATGGTGTTATAAGTAATGCAGTAGCATTACTTATGTTACATGATACTCTATAAGTTCCCCAAACAAAATAGTATAAATTTTTATTAGATTCTTTAAACACGCCATTTTATTATATTGTGTATCTAAAATACATGTATCTTTCTTCTGTGCATGCATTTAAAATTTAAAACCACATCGTGTACCACATTTCAGTTAATTTAGACAATAAGATAAAAACAATAATTTAGACAATAAGATAAAGACACGTGATACATTTAAAGATACATACATGTATATCTGTCTTCTATACATGCATCGAAAATTTAAAATCACATCATGTGCCACATTTCAGTTACTTTTAAGGCTACACAGTACCCTAAAAATTTCATTTTTACCGAAAAAATTTTTTTGCATGTTTTGGTGGCCCATATCATTGAGATGCTTGCCACGAAATTTCAGATCATTAGGAAATTGGTTTTTCAGATATTTGAAGTTTTATGAGCTATGGTTTCGGTTTCCTTTTAAAGCATTTTTTCACACTTAAGTTGAATTAATTAAGAATTTTTTTGAGCTTTTAGTTTGAAATGGTTATTAATTCCAATTTTCATTACTACAATCATTTTTGCTTGATTATATTTTGAGTTCTCATAATTAATTAATAAAGATTAACTTCATGGCCAATTTTTGCTTTAAAAATAGTTTATATAACTTAAAAGCTTTATCATTAATTTTTCCTGTAGAGAAAATGCCTTGAAAATGCGTTCTGGGTTTCGGTGAGAAACAATATTTCAAAGAGATGGAATACTACTGAAAATGATGTATCTAAAAATCAGTCCTTAGCTGATTCTGCAATTAGACTTCCGAAGACAAGTATTCTGAATTCAAATGCTGCAGATATAACTGAAAATTTCCTTGATGTACCAAACTACATTATACTAAACATATTGTAGTACTATATTTTAGTATTTTAAAGTCGTATGACAAGAGCTAAAACTTCCTAAACTGCCCCAATTTAAAAATTAAAATTTAAAATTTTATAATTTGAATAAATTTTAACTTGAAAAATTAAATTTTTTGAGCAAACCCGACTATTTTAGCTTAAGTTAGTTTCATTATTATTTTGTACATAAATGCTTCGTGTTTCAAAACTTTTGTGAAATATTAGGTTAAGATAAAGCTGAATAAACTGACGTCTTAACAAATGCTATCAATATTATGCAAAAATATATTATGAGTTAAAAATATAATTTTCAGTCATATTTAATAAAAATAGTGTTTTAATGTAAAACATACATTGGAAAATAACGTATTAAAAATTAGAGTTTTACGGGCATTAGAAGTTTTTTTTCATGTCCTTACAAACTTTAAATGCGTTTTTCTCAGACTTTTCACTTTGAAGGTATAAGTGTTTTCTAATCCCTAAGCCTTTTTTTCCTGTTCAAGATAGAGCCTTGAATATTTTTGTGTATGTACTCCCAAATGTTTGTTCTATAAAAGTTAGTATGGAATTAGGGCTGGGAACTCTAGTTATTTTTCTAAAAAATGCTAAAATTAATATTTATATTTTTGTGTTTTTTCCAGGTTTTTCTAGAAAAATAATTATTAAAAATCATCAAGGGAATAGATTTTCGAATCCATATTAAATATTGTTTGTAATAATCTAAGAATCATAAATAACTTAGAATTACTAAAACATTTTAAAAATTGAGTATTTTATAAGAGTTTGAATAAACTTCAAAAATTCCTAATTTTTTAAAATTGTAAAATAATGGCTGGTCAAATTGACTTTTTGCTTACAGAGTCAGCTTAATAATTCAATCTAAATATAAAACATCAATTATTTTTACTGTAACTGTCTCCAAAAAAATTTTTTGAAAAAGGGTACCGTGTAGCCTTAAACTTAGAGATAAACATAAGGATATACATTTTAAAGGTTATATCGAGATATTTCCTTCAATTTATTACCATTCCTTATCTTATATTCTTTATAAATTACCCTCCTCAATTGTCAGAATTTAATGTTGTTTAATAACATCAATATTGAATTCTTACAAATGATAAAAGAAATTAAGAAATCGAACTGAATAAGTTGAATTTTTTTGTATGAATGGCAAATGTGTTGCTTTTATCAAGTATTACTAAAAGGCTAATCCTGAGGAAATATTTTCAAAGCAGAAAAAAAGAACAATGAAGAAAAGTACTTAAAAACATAATGCTTTTAAAATTCTTGCATTTCAAATATTTGATGAAATTCAGAAATTCCTAGTCTCCAACGCAATCTAATCCAGTCTCAACCATGATTCTCGATTTAAATACATTTTCCACATTTAAAATGATTTTAAAACTAATTTTTTTTCTATATTTGTTTACGGAAATTTTGATTTCATTCTAATTCTATTTAACAATAAAGTACTTTCGGCAAAGTTTAAAACTTTTTAAACTTGAGTTTGCATTTGCGTATTCCATTATGACAATTAAAAAATAGGGTTTCTTTTTACCATATCTAACTTCTTAATTTATTAAAATGTCTGTTATGCAAATTTGCATAAATTTGGCTAAATATCATCTCCTTAATTCCAACAAGATTCAAAATAGGATTTCCATAAAAAAAGATAACACAACTTAAAAATATATTTTTTTCTATTTACTTGTTTGCTTGATGTACTTTCCCTTGATCAGCTCAAAAACGGGATTTTTTTCTGAACTTTTTGCCTTGGAAAATGGGATGAAAATTTTTAGTCCCTATTTTATTTTCTGACATTATTTATGATGAATATGAACGTTTACTTATAACCTGGTTTGAGCTTAATCTAGTTTTTGAAAATTTAAGAACTGCCTACTGCAGTGTTTCTCAAACTGTGGGGCGCGCCCCCCTGGGGGGCGCGAGCATTTCGAAAATAAAAGATTTAAAAATAATTAATTTACTGGAATGAATTCAAACAAAATACTTTCATACACATAATTAAAAATGCACTTTTACTCTGATATAATTTATAGGCACGCGATATTAAATCATCAAAAATAAAAACTTCTTCAAATCCTAATTAGCTATCTTTGATCGTATAACCAAATACAAGACTTTTATTTGATTTTCTGTAATCCCATGATGAGAGATTTTTTTACTACGCTTTTTTTTAAGCCAAACATACAACTCTTTCAAAGAAAAAACAGATCCCAGACCCAGAATCGAAGAAATTTAGGAACATAAAAAATTCATCACTGTCATTATTTTTGAAATACTGCACATTATAGCTGTATAATCTGTATGACCTTCTAAGTTATTGGTACAGTTAGTTATGATCCCTCTCTTAATTGTTTGTTTCTCATTTAGGGAAGTTGTAAGTAATGTATTTCTCTGTTGCGCTTTTTTCCATGCAAAAAAAAACATTTTACACAACTTTTTTAGCAGTAACATACATATTGTCATAATGAATACAATTTTTACTCGGAAGTGGTCGCGCGCGACACACAGATTACGAAATCATTAATTCTGGCAAAACTGTTTATTTGTTACCAAAGAAAAATTGAAAAGTTCTTGAAAGTAGGTAAGTAAACTTTCTCTTAGTTAAACTATTCACTGGAATCACGATTTGTAAAGTGTACAATAAAATAATTATAAAAAAAAAGGATTGGGGTGACTCATTAACCCGATTGTATCGATTGCACGCCTGCTCCCAGGTTAAAACATGTTGAAGTCTTTTCGCTTTAAATATTAAAAAGAATACAATTATTCTTCATCGGAAATTTATATTATTGTTCATTATTTAACATCAATTATAAATGCTAATTCTGTGAGGCTTAAAATTACAATTCGCTTAAAACAAATTATAATTTGAGCAACCATTTTAAAAAGATCATTTTACATTTTTGTAAGCATTGCCGAGCACTTGGCTTTGCTCTCCTTACAATTCAGCTATTATATCAATAATGTTTTATTTTCTTATAAATGAACTCATGCAAAGAGCGGGCACTTCAGCCGGTATATTTGTAATGTATCAGTGCTGCACAGAGTATTTTATAACTAATTAATTAATACTAAATTAAGAGCAAGTTTAATAAGTATTAACGACTTCCATGGGCTTGTCTTGCAAAGCAAAGTTTTTATAAGGAATGCTTATGGTTAGAAATTGTCCCTCTGAGTTTTTTTTTCAATATTTAGCAGATATCTATATTTTGTCTTCTAAGCGGCCACCGCATTTTGCAATATGTTCAATTTAAAAATTAGAGAAAGGAAAATTAGCATAATAATTATCCTATTATTTTATTTATTTTTTTGCATAAAAGTAGTATACAAAATTTAATACTTATGTCATGAATTTTTTCGGTTTATAATAAAGATTGTTGCTTAAGCGTCAAAGTGCATTATTATTGCATTCAGTACATTATTAATGTATAAGGGGGGCGCGATAAAAATTGTGATTGAAAAGGGGGGTGCCAGTAGTTAAAGTTTGAGAACCACTGGCCTACTGAATCCAATGAAAAAATGTTGAGTTATTTTTTTCTTATCATGAATTTTATCATAACAAATCAGCATGCTGTTTTCTTGATTCTGGCAAAAAATTACTTCCCTTTAAATAAGCCTAATGCAATTAAAAAAGCAACCAAGAAAAAAAAGGAATGCAAAACCTGTTTTTTACCCTTTTAATACATATTTAAATACATATTTTTTCTCAGTGATTTGTTCATATTTAAAATGGGTATTTTTAAATAATAGTCGTCTTCTCTTTTGAGTATTTCATTTTCAAAACTATTTTGCTCATAATTATGTTTATTCTTTTTGCAAAATAAATTTTGGTTACAAGCCAAATTTTTGGTAAAGAATATTTTTGTCATACATTTAAATAAAATTAAAAATCGTGCTGCTTGAAGAATTTTGAAAGTAATTTTTTGTTGAATTTTTTGAAAGTAGATTAAAGAATGTTCAATCTAATATCAAGATTATAGCCAGTGATAATTGGATTTTGTTTGAAATGTAATTGTATAGTTTGACATTTTTAATATTAAGGTGTTCTATGGTAAAACTGATTTGAATTAATTTCTCTGTAATAGACCTCAAAACCGAAAACTAATCTTTAAATGAATAAATTAAAATATTTAGTTTATTTCCTGTGTTTTTAAACAGATTTAAGTCAGATTACTAAGAAATATTACTTTAATAAATATTCAAGCTGAGCAAATGCAATTTCTTTCACCTGTTCTGAAATTACATTGCGCATTTGAAAGCATAGTCCTATTTTATTTATTTAAAATGTTTAGATTGCATTCAGACCCAAAAAAACAAAAGAAATATGCTTTTTAATGATATTTTAACAGTACTATACCCATACATATATGTTGTAAATAGAAAAGCGAGCTTGCTATTATTATTATAAACACTAATGTAATATTCATGTTAATAATTTTAACTTTTTTTATTCCTATTGAACAAATAATAAAGTAGGTTTAAAATTTATATACTTAACCACGAGAAATCAAATTTTTACTACGTTTTTTTCAAGATTTAACTTCATATTAAAATTGAATGAACGAAAAGCAATAAAAATATTTTAAAATAGTTTAAAATTAAAATATTTTTCTCACTTTAAAATATCAGATAATCCATTTGGTAGCATTCTAGATTTCTCATATAGAATTTCATTAGTTCATATAAGTAAATTAACTTACAGAAATGCATTGTATTTATGTGCATCTTATTTTAAATACAATGTTTTAAATGTATGTTTATTAAAAAAATTTAATTCCTAATATTAAACTAAAAAAGTACAATGGTAATAAGTTTAAAACGAATTATACAGCAGGCTTTGTTTCACAAGATTTAATTATCTGATGATGTATGTTTAATAGGCTAATCATTTTTAAAAAGATAAATAAATCTCTCCATTTAAACCCAATATTTTTTATACCTTTTTTATTTCTTATATCTGAATTCTGAAATTAAGTTTCAATTTTTTGTCAAAATCTTATAAGAAGTCAAAAGAAGAAAACTACCACACGTTTAAAATTGAAAAATAAAAAGTGTAAAATAGATTTATTCATTTTATATTCAATGCAATTAATTTTTTCTAAAAGCTGTTTAAAACGAACGTTTCATTTTACTTCAACTGTTAGTTAAATAAGGCTTAGTGAGGAAAAATAAATCAAAAGGAAAAGTAAATATATTTAGATATACTAAATACGTCTTTCATTTTACAGTTGTAATGAACACATTTTATTTACTCTATTTTCATTTTTTTAAAAAAATTGTATTTCATTTAAAAAAAATCCAGCCTGTAAAATTTAGTTTTAATCATTTTTCAGACACAGATACATTTGTTTAAAGAACCAAAAATTAAGAAAAACTTTAACATCCAAACCTGAGAATTCTTATTAATAAGTATCTAAGGTAGAAAACCACTTTCTCTCTGAAGTACATAAAAAAACATAGCTACTCTTCACTATTTGTTGCAGATTTGCCCGTGGGCTTTTACGCTACTTTTTCTTTAAACCCGGATGTTACCACACGGTTCTTTCTCAAGTGTTGCCCCTGGAAGTAACTGTTGCCATTCTGGAAAAGCAAATAACTGTCAGTTGGATAAAATAACTTTATATCATTTTTCCACAGACGAAAATGCTTTTCTTTCGCATTGAGAAATATTTCGGCATCGAAAAGTTAAAAATGCTTGTTTTATTATTAAAGGATTAAGATATAAGTAAATAGTTTCATTGAAAGAAAATTAATATAAATTAAAAGTGAAAAAAAAACTTTTTAAAAACAAGCTTTTATTTAAATGCACCTAAAGGAATAAAACAAACTTTTCTTTTAAAACTTGGTTTGCTATCAACTTATAAAGTCGTTATAAAAGTTATGATATAAAAGCTTGTCGCGCGAGATTTAAGTACTCATATATTTACTTAGTCTGAAAATTTTAAAAATTAAAATAAATCAGATCAAGTTATTTAATTTGCTTGTTTATGTACACAGGTAACTCTCGCGACAAGCTTTTATATCATAAATTGGATAACGACTATATAAGTTGATAGCAAAAAAGAGTTTTAAAAGAAAAGTTTATAAATTCCTTTTAGACCATTTAAATAAAACTTGTTTTTAAGTTCTTTTAATTTATTTTTTACTTTTTAGTTATCGCTAGACTGAGGTTTCTCAGTCTGTTAATCTCATTCAACGCATCATTGTTTAAAGGTCGTTTGCCGGTTAATTTTGAACCCTCTAGCTGAGGGGTACTAAACTTTTCTTTTTTTCGTCAGGAGACAATACATATAATAGATATGTCACTCGGGCCGCAACAAAAAGGCAATAGGAAGGGAGGGATAACACTGTTAGATTAAAACAACATTGGACGAAGAAAAATGAATTAAAATATTAAACTCAATCTTTTTTTTTTACTTTTACTATAATACTATATTAAAAACGAAAAACAACTTTTTTTTGTAAATCCGTAATTTTAAACCAGTTTTTTTTTTCAATTTTTGTGCAAAATTTGGATAATACTATTCTGCAAACGAGAAAATATTTTCGTGCAACTATATTTAAAAATGACAAAGTTTTTTAATGTTTTGTTCAAAATTTCAGTATCTTTTGAAAAACCGTTAAAAAAAAGTTTTAGGTCTTTTATTTTTCAAATAACTGATTCTAAAAGAGAAAAGCCTGAACTTTCTTAGAGCAGAATATTGATTCATTAACACGAAAAAAAATCATACGGAATGATTTAGAAACCATTTTCATGAAAACGCATCAATTTTGACTCATTTTGGAAAAAATTGTAAAAAATAGAAATATCATTATTTTTTTAACAAATTATACCGTATCGTTGTGAAATAAATTATCTTTCCCATTAGGCTATTATTTTTTGTCTCAGTTTGAGAGAAAGAATAAGATGGATTTTTAAGTAAGGTCGAAGGTCGAATCGGAACTTCTTTAGGCTTTATCTGATAAGCTGCAGGGCAGAATAAAAATCTAACAGGAGTAAAAGGTTTTCAATTTATATCGTTTTAACTAATTCAATATCAGAATATATATCATCAAAACATGCATTGTCATCTAAATTAAACATGTATACAAAATTTCAGCTCAATCGGTTGAAGACACCAGATTCAAAATTGAGTTGCAAGATTCCACCCGAAAAAATTACTTCAAATAATATCTGCACTATTAAATCTCGAAGGTAAACAAACGTATGCAACTATACGACTGAGTGTATCTTCTCACGAACCACACTACGCAGAAACTCGCCAAAGGAGCCAAAAGATTGGAAATGATCCGAGGAATCCGTTTTAATCTTTTGTATTCCAATAGTGGAATTAGTTAAAAAGATATTAACTAAAAACCTTGAAACGCATAATTATTGCCATTTTTTCCCACCAGGTGGCGGAATTCAAATTTCCCGACCTTTTAATGTATCCCAGACGTTTTTAACACACGATCTAATTTGTTATGAGATTCAAACAAAAAAAAATTACAGAATCGGAAAGATTATTCACTTCGCCACGATACGGTATAATTTATTTTAGAAAATAATTGTATTTTCTTTTTTTACGATTTTTTCTAAAATGTGTCAAAATCGATACGTTTTAACGTAAATGATTTCTGAATCACTCCGATTGAATTTTCTTTTAACTTAATAAAATATTCTACACTAAAAAAATTCATTCTTTTTTAGAATCAGTCATTTAAAAAATAAAATAACAATTTTTTTTTACTATTTTTTAAAAAAAAATCCTAAAAATTTTATTTAAATAATAATTTCTTTATTTATAAAAAATAATCTCATGAATTTTTTTCCGTGTGTAGAACGATTTTATCCGTAATATGCACAAAGCTTGAAAATATGGCTTAAAAATGACATTTTAAAAAATCGTGTTTTTCGTTTTTTCCCTTTTTGAAAGAAATATTAAAACATTATTTTTGTTACATTTTTAATTTAATATGAAATTTGAAGGCATCAACTCAAAAATGAAGACCTCCCCAAATTTAAATTTTAACAAATAACGCAATGCAAAATTGAATATATCTTCCTTTTATTTTACAGGTCTTTTATTTCTTTTTTTTCCAAGATTTCGTGGATTGAACGCTTAGAACGCTGGATTATTGTCCCCGGGTTATAAGAAACACCATCGCTTAGTTTTTATGATTGTTTTAAAAAAAATACTCAAAATTTTATTCGCGTATTTAATAACTTCACCAGCAATTTTGTAATTTTAAAGAAGATTTATTTCGTCACGATACAGTATGTTTTATTTCTTTTTTTTTACAAAACAACGATACTTTCCATATGACTTTTTCTAAAATGAAACACTATCGATGAGTTTATATGAAATTGATTTTTAAAAAAACTCATACTTCGCTTTTAACAGTTAGTGATTTAAAAAATAAAATGACGAAAACTTTTTTAACGAATTTTTTTTGTGCAATAATTTATTACTTTTTGTGCCACTAAAGTGCTGCACCTGTCAAGCTGTTTATCAATCGTTGAATGTTCACTTTCTCGAGAACTCTTATAGCGACATGGGAAGGGGCACTTCCTTGACAATATGTTATGCATTTAAAAATAATCATACAACGCCGGGGGGGGCAAGTAAACCTGTCTGACAAAGAAAAGAAGCGGAAAAATTTCGAAACAGGAAATTTTAAGTTATACACTTGGTAAAAGCTCGAGCCACATCGGCCAAAGTGGAGGAGGGGGTTGGAATTCATTTTAAAAAAGATTATTAGAAGTGCTGATTTTGTGAAGAAACGTTAAAATTTATAAAAGTAAAGAAAGCCCGTGCAATGCCGAGCCATGCAACTAGCATTTTTAACTAAATGCGATATCGGAATATAAATGGTCAAAATATGCATTGTCAACCAAACTAACCGTGTATACAAAATTTCAGCTCAATCGGTTGAAGACATCAGCTCCAAAATTGAGTTACAAGATTCCACCCGAACAAATTACTTTTATTAATATCTTTATAACTAACTGTGATATCGGAATATAAATGTACAAAACATGTATTGTTATCCAAATTAAACCTGTATACAAAATTTTAGCTCAATCAGTTGAAGACATTAGCTTCAAAATGGAGTTGCAAAATTCCACCCAAACATTTTACGTTGCAAGTTAAATAAAAGCTTGTAAAAAAATGAAACATTAAAAAATAACATTGTTTCAAATATTGATTTTGTGATTTCGGCAGGATGTTTTTGGTTCTGCTTTGCCTTGGTAGTGTTGTTGAAAATAATTTACTTCGATGTGGAACTACTACATTTACTTTATACAATTTTTTTTTTATGTTTTTATTGACACTAAGTCAGTGCTTCTCAAACTTTCAATATTCACGATCCAATATTCAATCATCATTTTCATCGCGCCCCCCTCCATACAATAACAATGTATTGGATTCAATAATACTATACTTTGACACTAAAGCTACAATCTACGACTTTAACCTCTTATGTGCCACCGACGTATATATACGTCTCGTTCAGCCAAAGTAATTATATTCTGGACGTATATATACGCTCCACAAAAAAACATCACATATGGACGCTTACGTGGAAAACGGTGGCATTGGGGAGTGAATGCCATATATTTTATTCGGCAATTAATGGATAAATTATAAACGGTACAAATTATCAAGATAAGTTTTAATACAAACCCATAAGGTCGCTGGTAATTATGAAACTTGTATTGTAATTATGAAATTTGTATTGTTATGAAACTTGTATTGAAACTTAGTATTGTTAAATTATTTATAAAATTAATTGTATAGACTGATACATGTATCAGTGTAATTGTATCATTGTAAATCAGTGCTTCTCAAACTTTCAACATACGCGATCTCCTATTCCAGGGGTGGCAAACCTTTACGAATCAACGTGGCATTTTTTCTAAAGAAATGTTTAATGAGGAATAGACGTGCCGTCAAATAATTTTGACGTGTGATTAATGGGAAAATCATAAAACAAAATACTATAAGAACACAAAACTCTTTATTTACTTCTAAAAAATACCTTTTGCACTGTACAGCTGTAATTGTTTTGGTTATACGTGTAATTCAAATTAAAGTAACATTAGTGTGATTTCTGTTCTTGCAGATTGGATGACAAATAACTTACATTAGGATTGTAAGATATTACTTTTAATAGAATGCAGGCTCAATTGGAATCATCTGCCAATCGGTTTTCAAATAATGAATTATTTTTGCTGTGGTTCACTTTTCGACAAAAAGATTTGCGATTTGTTTCAAAATGACCTTTTACAGACGAGATGTTCTGCATACTACTATTCCAGAACATAAAACACACCCGCTTTTGTCGCCTTTACTAATAATGCCATATTTCTAGATTCACCAAATTCTCTGTTACACTGACTATCTTGCAATTTTTATTCTTTTGCTGAACTAGCCATGTTAAATAACACGAATAAATTTTAAAATACAGTTGTGTCAATGAAATTGACTATATTATTCTTAGATAAACATTGCATCATAGGCAATTGTAGTCCAATACGTAACTAAGGCAGGACAATAACAAACGAGTGTGGTCCTCACCGCACCGCGACCGATCACTCACGTTTGTTTGTAATACTTCATATTGAACTTTGTTATTTTTAAATAAAATGCAAACCATTTTTAATAGGTGGCGTGCCAAAAATACTGTGTCGCGTGCCATTCATGGCACGCGTGCCAATGGTTCACCATCCCTGTCCTATTCAATCACAAATTTTATCGCGCCCACTCCATACAATAACAATGTATTGAGTTCAACAATACTATACTTTAACACTAAAGCTACAATACGACTTTAACCTCTTATGTGCCACTGGCGTACATAAACGTCTCACTCAGCCAAAGCATTAGATTTCTGGACGTATATATACGGTTTTCCAAAGTTAGATCTTTTCTGTGCAGTGCTATCCATAAAATTATTCCGAAGCTTTGTAGTGTTAAAAGAGGACCTTGACAGTGTTTCCGAAGGATTTACTTATTCCAGAGGATTTGCTTATTTACTCCTTTTTCCTCCCCCTCAAAAAAACACAAATTATGCTCGCCTACCTGGGAAGCAGTGTCATTGGAGACCGAATCGCGTAACTTTCAATCGGCAGCTAAGGAATTAATTAAAAAACCAAACAAATTGTCAAGATAATTGATAATACAAGCCCATGTGTGGTCACTGATAATTATGAAACCTATTCTTAACTTAGAATTGTTAAATTAATAATAAAATACATTGTACAGTATTGATATATTTATATGCGTATTATATCAATGTAAATGTGTATTATACATTTTATTACATCAGAAAGCATTTCGTTTGTTTTCTTTCAGTAAATTAATAATTTTTTAAAAAATAATCTTTTATTTTCGACTCCTCGTAAAGTTATCACTCCCCCCAAGTGGGCGCACCCCACAGTTTGAGAAACACTGGTGTAAATGCATATTTTATTTCTTTATTATGTCAGAATGCATTTTATTTGTCACGCACAGTAAATTAATAATTTTTGTAAAATAATCTTTTGTTTCCAATTTTTTAATATGCTAGCGCCCCACAGTTAGATAAATGCTGCAGTAAGTTGTTACATTTTTATGGTTGAAAGCTTTATATTGTTACTTTGTGTGAAATTCCATATGATTTTTAGTCTTTTTTTTTCTCTCTATTTTCGTTTCATCTATATTTCAGATTGTTTATATCAGAGTCAAAAGAGCAGAAACGTAATACAGAGAACACAAAATCTGTAAATATTATTCTCTTAAAATTTGTATTAATATTTTAATTTGTTTACTTCTTTCTGTCTCTTTGTGATGTTAATTTTCTTTTTCAGATTTAAATACATGCTTCTGTTAAGGTTTTCTTTATTTTGAAGCCAAATTGCACTTCACTTAAACTTATTAAAAATTCAAGAAATTAATTTAAATCTATTTGATTTTTTTTATTTGTATGTACTGTTTTGCAAGGAGTTTAAACATTTTATGGAAAATTCTAGTTGCTATCCGATTTTCTTTTTAAAAGTTTAACCTCAGCGAACAATGGATACTGCAGCTAGTATTAAATTATTCATATATTTTTAATTTGTTCTCATTTTTGGCTATAGAAAAAAAATGTTCATTAGAAAATATCTACCCAGCACAAAAATAGTCGTTGTATAGTTGCAAAAAAAAAGAACCGAGAAGTTCATTTATTATTTCATAACCTTTTTTTTTTCATTCATGACTCATACATATCCTAATAAAATTTTACAAAATTAAAGTCACAAGATAAAAAATAACACACACGAAAAAAGTAATGATGAATAAAAAGGAGTCAAATGAGAAAGCTCCTTGGAAGCTAAATAATTTTATAGATAAAGTTAATTAATTAGTATAATTTAGTTTCATTTTAACCACATACATTCGTCCTTTTTTGCCATCTATGAACATAATTAAGAAAAATTTTATATTTTTCCATTTGTTTCGGGGCATTTCAACAATTGAATTACTATTCACACTTTACAGAACGAATTATTTTCTTCTATTATTTTTTTTTATTTCATAAATGAGTGTTATAAAAAAAATTACCGAAGAATGCATTAATAAAACTGAATAAAATAATTGAAAATTTAATTGGAAAAGTTTGGAAGTTATTTTTTCTTTCTATTATACTAAAACTAATGATATAATAACTCTTGTATCTTAAATTACAAATTATGTTTACAAAATTCATATCCCTTCATTAAAAAAAAACAAATTATACATACATTTTTTTACAAAAAAAATTATTATCATTTATTCATTATGTAGTTTATACAATGGTTTTAAAAAAATAATAGACATTCTCTCTTGCTGGATCGTTATGTGAATTGATGGCAATATTTGGCTAAAAATTACAGCTAATAGTAATAATTTACAATTAACTGAGTTTGATTACCACATATAATGCTTTGATAAATATATTGCGTGAAAATATGTCTTAAACTAAGTTCCAGAGAAAAGATATCCTTGCTATACCTTTCATCAAATATCAGTGAGAGATAATCAAACTAGCAGAACATGTTTCTTTTACACATTAAATATTTTTATGCCAAGCTAGTATATTGTTAATTGCAAGGTAATACATACCACTGAATCATTCATTTCGCTGCGGTTCAGAATTACGAGGTTCGTCGACAATGTCCTCGCAATGCTTTGCAGTGAGAAGGTAATGAACACTCATTGATTTACTCACATCAATGAGCACTACTTTGCCAATACCTTTCTAGAATTTGACAATACATGATTTTGCACCAAAAAACTTTCAAAAGAATAAATAGACTTGAAATTGGTTAGCAATGTATTTGCTAGTTTTTCTTTTTTGGAAGCAAAATTATACAGCGTACTATTTCTTACTTCCTCCATCACTACAGTATTGAGTTTGCATTATGGGGCTCAAACTCTTGTTCCCTAGACATTGTAACGAGTTCCAATTTTTCCATATGTTTTGGCAATCCTACAAACAATCATGATAAAATAATATTGTATTATAGATCTTTAGCCTGCATTTTTAAATGTTTTAATTCTATCCAATGAATTTTAATTTTATCGAAATTCCATATACCTTGAATAATTCCAAAAATTTACAATTTTCATTCGCTTTTCAATTCTCTTAAATTATTTTAATATGTTTGAAATCTTTAAAAAAAATCTAATGAATTTTTGAAAATGCATACACTAAAGAGCCAAAAAAACTAGTACAGGCATGCGTATGCAAATAAAGAAATATGGAACCAATCAGAGTACGGTGCTGTGGTCAGAAAAGCCTATATAAGACAACGATTGTCTGCCAGAGGTGGTTGATTTCGGTAAAACATCAAATCTAGGACATCGCTGCTCCCGGAAAAAGGTCATACAAAAAACGGAACCAATGACGACTGACGAGAATTATTAAGCGTGACAGGTGTGCAACCCTTCCACAGAATGCTGGGTCATCAACAAGTGTCACCATGCGAACCATTCAACGAAACATCTTAGATATAGGTTTTAGAAGCAGAAGGCCCACTCGTGTACACTTGATGACTGCACGACACAAAGCTTTTCGCCTTACCTGGGCCTGCCAACAAGGACATTGAACTGTTGATGACTGGAAACGCGTTTCTTGGTCTGACGAGTCTCGCTTCAATTTGAATCGAGCTAATGGACGTATACGGATATGAAGACAACCTCATGAATCCATGGACCCTACATGCCAACAGGGGATGGTTCAAGCTGGTGGAGGCTCTGTGATGGTATGGGACGTTTGCAGTAGGACAGAAACGGAACCCCTGCTATGTCTAGATACGACTCTGACTGGTAAGAGATACGTAAGTATTCTGTATGATCACCTGCACCTATTCATATCCATTGTGCATTCCGACAGACTTGGGGAATTTTAGCAGGACAATGCGACACCCCACACTTCCATAATTAATACAGAGTGGCTCCAGGAGCCCTCTTCTGAACTTACACACTTCTCGGCAGTCCAACAAATTCCCAAGAAATGAACATTATTGAATAAGCTTTGAAACTTGCTGTTCAGAGAAGAGTTCTCTATCCACTCTTACTCCTACTGATTTATTGAAAGTCCTGTAGGATTCTTGGTATCAACTACCTCCAGCACTACTTCAGACATTAATCGAATCCATGCCACGTCGTGTTACCGCACTTCTGCTTGCTCATGGGGGTCCCACAAAATATTAGGCAGGTGTACCAGTTTTTTCGGCTCTTCAGTGTAGTTAAGTGTCAAATTAGATTTTAAGGAAGAAAGTTGATTTATCCAAAAATGTTTTGTAGCTATGTTTATTACTAAGTTATTTTGGTACTCAACTTTGCAGATTTATTATTAGTAGCAAAAAAAACATAATGTTCATTAAAACCATTTTATCAGTGTATTATCAATTGTTTTTACTCCAGACTTGCAATATCTTATTACGGTAAATTTAAATGTAATTGTAAATTAGAGGGGGAAAAAACAATAATTTTGCCAACTATAAAGTTAAGCCAGTGCAGAATGGTTATGTCGGTTGTTTGAGGACTCATTGTCGACGAGAAAGAACACTATCAGCTACGATGGGGAAGTTTTGACTGTCTGTGAAGCCTCAGCGCAATTACTCTAGCTACCAGCCTAGTTCCTACAAAAGTTATCTTCTCCATATATTCCCAAGCTGCAATTGTAGCTTTAAGCAGTAATACACCAACTGACTGTTTTAACACAATTCAATGCAAAACGAAAATTGTGAAGCTCATCTCATATGGATAGACTGAAGATGTACAGTGGGCCCCAAGTCATGTCGAGATCCCCAGCAATGAGAGAGCTGACCAAAGAATCACTAAGAAATCCAATTCGTCTCAACCGGAAGCAAAGCAAAGATCCTTATTTCCTCATACATTGACAAATATACTGCCGTGATACAAAACCCAAGAACTTTCGAAAGACATGGGAAACTCTGACCACTGTGGGTTCAATCCCGATGCACCTGGAGACAAACGAGGTAGTTACCCACTTTCACCTAACTACGACATGATGTTTTGGGAGTGTACATCCATTGGTTTTTCCTGGCTGCGGACAAGACCTGCAGAATGGAGGGCGACCACCTGTTCCAATGCACTGGATTCGGTGAATACCCGACAGACGGCATCGTCAGTCGTCACTGCGAGTCTCGGTGTCAAATGGTCAAGAAACTAAGCACGGTTGTTGGATTAAAAAAAGTTCTTTAAAATTAATCATATGTAATTATAAGTTAATGAAAAAAAATCCAGACATTTTTTAGCCATTCTGCCTTTTTTATATATGCAGTTCTTTAAATTACTTAATATTTCAACAGTATAAAATAAAGCATATTTGTCAAGCACCTGGTTTCTTAGTTTAGATAGTGTACGTTTTTTTAACATTAAAAAGAGCATCCTATTCTGTTATCAACATCGTTTATTAAAAAAGGTTTTGTTTTACATTTTATACGAACGACTACAAGATTTATTGATTGACTTTTTCAGGTATATTGCTTTACTTTCCTGATGCTAGTTCCAAATTTTGTGCTCTGCGCTTGCTCAAAAATAATGCAATGTACACTTACTATTGGGTGACTAACTTCTTATTGAAATAATTCTCATCAAAACATATTTCTAGTCCGTTCATAATAGCAGTTCTATCTATAAGTAATCCACCGAAAATACATTAACAAAAATATTTTTTAGATGAAGTAAATATGAAGAATTCTTTTTTTGGAATATATTTTAAGTATTTTCTGTGTTTTTCATTACAACTTCATAAGCATCAATATACTTGTTCTTTCTGATATATATGTGGGGCACTCGTTAGGAATGACACGTCTTTGACTATTATTAATTATATTTTTAAAAATCGCAACTATTTACAACAATTTACACCATATAATTATACAGTTTTACGTTTTAAATGTCCGTCAACATCTTAACAATCACGAAGCGATAGCGTCTTTGCTTCTCATCCTTCTCAATATGGCGTCGTTTGCCTTTCGCATTGTTTGTACGTCTAACGACTGGCAGGCTCCCAGCACACTCAGCGCGTCAGTGAGCATGAGGAGTAGAATAATTAGAGTGGCTTGGAAATAGTGTTCGGCACCACATATGTACTAATTTTATCATTTTTTGGTGTAATTTTATTTTGATAAGCATACAGTCTGACAAGTTACTTTATGTTAGTTATTTTCTTAGTTTGTCCAACAATTTATTGACTTAATATAAATTGTTGTAAGTTCATGGCAGTTGATATCGTTGTAAAATTGATATAAAGTATGGGCAAAAACATTTTTTTCAATATCATCCTTAACACAGTATTTCTGTTTACAACAAGGTTCTTGAATTCATTTTGAACTTTAAACTTTCTTTTTGAAATATTGAAACAAATTGCGAGTAATTCGTATTACAACTGTATTTATAATCTCTTCGTCTTAAAATTATCTTGATCGTTCAGCTAGCATTCGGGAGCTTGTAAAACTAGTTTCTACAAAGTTATTTTCTCTTACAAACTTTGATTATAAATTAATTTTCACTTACTTTCAGCTACAAAGAAGTTCCTTATTTTCCTTCCATAATTTTTTAACCAATTTTACTTTAGTGAGTTGAAGGTAGATGACATTCGACATAAAGTACTTTCAACCCCAGACAGCAGACTTTCATCTTCATAATTAACGAATCTTTTTACAAATATTTACTACTAGAACTGGTAGAGAACTTTATTAGAAAATTACAATTCAAATTTAACTTAATATAAGAAAGATTTACTTACAATTTGTTGAATTGTTACTCTAAATTTTCAGGTGAGCCCCCAAAAAAGAGTTCAGTTATAAAAGACTTGGTATATGAGTAATGTAATTGTCATCTCTGGACTATACTTATTGGTTATAAATAATGAAACTGATTGAAGGAATTTAAATAGCTGCGCCTATTTGAAATCCTGAGGTTAACCCTTTGACGGTTAGGGAAATGAGCAGTTTTCGTTTAGGTAATTCGCGCAGTATTACGAGTAAGCAGTAGTCGAAAGAGGCAGCTGTTTTCCCCCGCCGTGCTTCCGAAAATGTCACCCTTCTACGGCGATGCCGTAGATAGCTCGCCTCATGCATTTTGAAGATTTCTTAAAGTATTTGTAGTACACAAATAACAGTTTTTACGTACTTTAAAATAATGAATAAATGATAATTATTAAATAGTAACCACATCACCAGTAAAACTAAATCGGCTAGGAGCGGGAGAACTTGAATCAATTTTACACCACTGTCGAACACTCGAAAAATTTTCCTCGTCGCTTGTATCGTCTTCTGAGCTTGATATGCTGTGAACAAAGGCTTCATCAGACTCAAAACTTGATAAGCTTTCTGTATCGAAATCAAAATCATCATCATAATAATCTAATTTTCGCTTTTGAGCCATTTTACTTTACAAACAGTCTAAAAAACGCGCTAAAATACGCATAAAAAGAATAACGTAAAAAAAAACCCCTTCATTATGAAGAAAAATTCATGGAACCCGTACTGCCATCTGTAGACAGTAAAACTAACTAAATTTCGCGAGTAGGATTCGTTTGTAACCTAATCAATGCAGAATAATTACCTTGAACGAGTCCATCTCGTCAGCGCCCTTTGGGGAAAGGTTTAACTACGCGAGTAAAACTAGTTTATACCCATTTCGGTCGAAATCTTGCGCCCGAGCTGAATTCGTTTGCGCGCATTCAGAAGCTACTCGATTGCGAGCTGAGCTCGTTCATGACCATCAAAGGGTTAAGAAATACCTTTTTTCACATTCTAAAAATAGTTTCGAGTAAAGGAAATGTCACAAATCATAAAATATTGGTGCAAGAAATATTGAAAAGTATAAATAACTAACAAAAAACATTATTACTCAAATAATATAATGATAAAAACTATATAATGATATAAAATGAGGAAAAATACTCATTTACAGAATACTCGCTTGCTTCTATGGTGAAGAAAGAAAGAAATAGCCACGGAATTCATATGTAGACTATCCCATTGAAACATTTTGAATATGTTTCTGTAATTTATGGGTTTAATCTCATTTTAAGGCTACGCACAGCTCTACGTCCTACAAATCTCAAATATACTGATTTTTTTTTTGTATTTTCTTGTTGCTCAAATCATTGCGCACAGCTCGCTTCCAAATTTCGGATCGGACAACAAATTAGTTAAAAATATTTGAAGTTTTCTGAGCTACAGTTTTGGTTTCGGTTTCCTCTTAAAGCATTTTTCCACTCTTAAAATGAAGTAATTAAAAATATTTTTGAGTACAATAAACTCTTACAGTGCGAAAGGGTTTTTATATTACAATTTTAATTACTTATGTCATCCCAGCTTGATTATGTTTTGAGTTTTTAAGTTCTTATAATTACTAATTCATATTAATTTCCAGACCAATTTTTGATTTAAAAAATAACTTATATAGCTTAGAAACTAAATCAGCAAATTTTTCACTGAGAAAACCCCATGACCAAAACATTTTCAGGTTGCTATGAGAAACAATATTTGGAAGCGATGGAATATTACAGAAAATTATATATCTATAAACGACCTCAGTTAAAACTGCAATGGATGGTCACATGATAAAGGCAATCACATGTTTCCCAATGATTAAAAGTTGACATACTAGTTGTTCAACTTGTAAAGTTTAGATAACATTTAAAATTTGATGATTGGGTAAACAGTTCACGTGTTAAAATTCTTCAAAAAGTTTTCAGGATTAAAAGCATGCATTATACGAACTTACTTACATTATATAAATACTTTTAAATTAAATGCATTTTGTTTAACTGTGTGCGTTATTTATCGTTGGGAAATATGTACTTTCTAAAAGAAAGTTTCTGCAAAAAGCGAAAGTTGACAACAGTGAAGCACATGAACTAATTGGCTGGAAACGCGGGATTATATTTATGATGTAATTATGACGTCGCATTAATTTATGAACTGATTGGCCGAAAACACGTGGCTCAGTTATCATGTGACTATGACGTCACATGAATTTAGTCCATTAGACTTCCGAATACAAGTATTCTAATTACAAGTAGTGCATATATATATATATATATATATATATATAAACTGAATATTTACATTACGTATCAAACTCCATTATTGTAAACATATTGTAGTTCTATATTATAGTATTTATAATGTCATGCAACAAATACATAAAAATTTGCTAAACTTTCCAATTTAAAACAGAAAAAAAGTTAAAATTTATGGACAAACCTGTTGATTTTTAGCTTAAGTTAATAGCTTTATTATTGTGTACATTAATTATTTGTTTTTCAAACCTTTTGGGAAAATATTAGGGTAAGAATAAGCTGAAAAACCTGTCGTCGAAACAAATAGTATCAATATTATGCAAATATATACTTTGAATTAGAAAGGCTTTTTCAATCATCAAAGTAGTGTTTTGATGTAAAAAAAAATACATTATGAAATAACATATTAAAATTGGAACTTTACTAGCATTGTAAAGTTTTGTTTTATGCTTTTACAAGCTTTAAATGCGTTTTTCTCCTACTTTTAATTTTAAAGGTAAGTGTTTCCTAAGCCCTGAGGTGTTTTTTTTTCTTTTCAAAAATTTGTTACACTTATTGGTAAACCAATTTAAATTTTGTAAAGCTAGCAGTGAAATTTATGTGTCGAGGAGGCATGAAGACGAAAAACAGTTTCTTAAAATTGGCCTTTAATAATCAATCATAAAGTCACTGCGCTCGTTACTGGAGCGATAAAAAACAATAAGTTCAAAAAGCAACATTACCAGAGACATCCGATTCGAACCGTCTTCTAATATTGTAAAATTAATTTCTAATCTAAAATGGTGATGCAACCTGCAGTTGCATTGCCAACCAGCCTTTCTCTCCCTCTAAGAGAGAAACCACTCACATACTTCTTATATTTCCGTTTCTCCTTCCTTTTTAAAAAAACTAACATGAGCCGAGTTTAAATACTAGCTCGATTTGCATGGCAGTTGCTGCCAACCTCAAATCACGAAACTCAAAAAGATCGGGTTCGAATCGGTGTGCTTACTTTCATTGAGATCATGGAACGGGATTGGAAAAACAACACAAGGAGATCATAAAAATTTGGATCCGATTTTTTTTTTAAATGTCTAACAGATTTAATATTAAATTTTTTTTCTGTGTACTTCTACGCGTATGCTGCATGAAAATTAGTATGGATTTAGGTCTGAGATTTCTAATTATTTCTTTAAAAAATGTTAAATTCAATATTTTTTTAAAAAAATTGTGTTCTTTTCAGGTGTATCAAGAGAAATAATTATTAAAAATCTTTAAGGGAACACACAGAATTTCAAATCCATACTACCGTTTGTTAACAACAATCCAAGAAACATAAATCTCTTAAAATGACAAAAAAATTTAAAAATTGAGCCTGTTATAAGGGTTTGAAAATACATAAACAATTCCTAATTTTTTTAAATTGTAAAATAATAGCTGGTCAAACTGACTTTTTATTTACAGAATCAGCTTTATATTATAACCTAAATATAAAACATAAACTATTTTTACTGTTACTGTGAACAAGATTTTATTTTCTAAATAGTGTATCTAGTGCTTCTCAAACTTTCAATACTTGCTACCCAATATTCAATCCTAATTTTCATCGCGCCCCCCTCCTTTTAATAATAATGTATTGAATTCGAAAACACGACACTTTTATGCTAAAGCTACTATACGACTTTAACCTCTTAAGTATCACAGGCGTATATAAACGTCTCCCTCAGCGAGTGCATAATTTGCCTGGACGTTTATATACGTCTTTCCAAAATACGACCTCTCCTGATCCCTCGTATCCATAAATTATTCCGAAGGTTTTGGAATTCAATAAAATTCTCTTGACAGGGTTGGCGAAAGATTTAGATATGCGTGCATACGAGCAAAACGGTGTCATTGGGAAACGAATCACTTTACATTTAATTGGCAATTAAGGCATTAATTATGAACCGTAGAAGTTACCAATATAAGTGTTAATTTTTGCATATAATTTTATGTACGACAATCCTGTTGGGTCACTGGTAACAACTAAATTTGTGTTCTTAAGCAAGCATTTCTAAATTAATAATCAAATACATTGTACAGTATTGATACATTTATATGTAGTTATATCTGTGTAAATGTTTTTTTTTTCTATTTTTTACTATGTCACAATGTATTTTGTTTGTTTACTTTGAATAAATTAAAAAAAATTAAACATTCTTTTCTTTTCGACTTCTTAATATGCTCGTGCCCCCCTTCTAGGGTCATCACGCCCCCTAGGGGGCACACCCCACAGTTTGAGAAGCGCTGATGTACTCTGTAGCCTTAAAAAATGTATTAAGTTTTGTAACCTTGGCTTCTAATTAATTGTAAGTTATAAACTGTTACAAAAACTTTGTATTTTAGGTATTATACATGTGTGTGTTGTTATCCCTATTGAATGCTATTTAAATGAACATTGCTTAACTAATCTGTAGATTAATTTGTTTACTCCGTTATCTTGTGGAATAAAGAGTTTTCCGGATTTCATCTAGGTAATGTGCTCATTAATGGCTTCCATATCATTAAAATACAAACATGTGCTTTTTTTTCTATTTCCCTTTCTCAGCATCTTTCTTCTCTCATTTCACTCTCAGTTTTATTTTAACAGCATCTTGCCATCGCTACTTGTATTAATTACAAATGATTCGCATCAGCTACCATTGTGTAGCATAACTAATTCTGCTCCTAAATTCATTTCTTTCCGTTAGAGCGGGAAGTTGTGTCGCGATTTATTTAAAACGGATAAATTTAACTTTTAGTAGGTAAAGAAGCTTCGATTTTATGAGTAAGATAAAGAAAACGTACTTTAACGAATTTTCGAAACATAATAGTGTTTAAATCAGTGCTTCTGAAACTTTCACTATTTGCGATGCAATTTTCAACCATAATTTTCATCTCGTTCCCCTCCACTCAATAACAATGAAATGAATTCAATAATATACTTTGACGCTAAAGCTATAATACGACTTTAATTGTAAATCATACAAATTATCAAGATAAGTGTTAAATTTTGTATATGACAAATCCATGGGAGTGACTAGTAATTATTACTCTTGCCCTGTGTTTTGATATATTAATTATTAAATACATTGTGCAGTACTGATACATTTATAAGTATATTATATCAGTGTAAATGGGTATTTTATTTTTAATTGTGTCCGAATGTTGTTGTTTTTTTATTTTTGCTTCCTTTCAGTAACTTAATATATTTTTAAATAGTCTTTTATTTTTAAATTTTCAATATGAATACATGAATATATTTTAAATTTTCAGAGATTAATGGTTTTTTAAAACAATCTCTTAATTTTTGACTTTTCAATATGATCGCGCGTCCCAATTAGGGTTACCCTAAAAGGGGGGCGCAACACAGTTTGAGAAACGCGGGTTTAAATGTGACAAAACAAAAGTTCACAATTGAAAATGCAAGACGAATAATTGTTTTCAAGAAGAAAAAAATGATCTATAGGTTATCGAATAAAGAAAAGGTATGGTATTGCTGCAGGGAAATGACGAAATAAGGAATTTCATCAAATCCTGTAGGGATATGATCATTTGACGGGAGATGTGTTAAAACAACGTCTCTTCAAGGTCATTTTCCAGTTGAAAGAAAGGGATTGGAACAAATCCCTCAACTGTTTCTGTGAAATGATGAACAATTCAGGATTTGCATTGGCAAAATACTGTCCATGGGGAAGGAGACAGCTGGGGGAGGTCAAGTCCTTGAGCTGCCCAACCAAACAGGTAGACTATCGATCCCTTAAATATCAACCCCATATTTTAAAAAAAATGGCACCATAGGATTAACATAGGGATTGATATTTTAGTGTGTGAGTAATCGAGGGGAAAAATGTTACACATCAAAAAATACCAGCCTAATTTTCTAATTATTTTTTAATTAGTTTTGAATAAATAATTTGTATTTCGTTAACTATTGTTGTATTACTTACTTCTACGTTTAATAATGCACCATATTTGTTAAATGAACACTTTTAAACTCTTGAAAATATTGTTTCACCATTTCACTGAAACAGACAGGAATTTGTTCAAATCCCTTACTTTTATCAGGGAAATAACCTTGAAGATAGACGTTACTTTAACATCTCCCGTCAATCTCCCTTAGGGATTTGATTAAACTCCTAATTTCATCATTGTCCTGCGACAATATGTTGAAAGCACAATTCTGAAGAAACTACTTGAGGCATTGTCAAGCACGTAAGAAAATGTGAAAAAGTTTAACAATGCACAGAAGAATTTTTTGAATCATTTGTCAATTGGTCACAGTCGAAAAAACAGTATGATTTAGAATTAAATACATAACCCAAACTTAAGTAAAATGCTTTTAGATTTATGCGAGCGTGGGAAAAAAAGGAATTGTCTTCAAACCGATTACTTCATCATATATCAAGAGCAGATTTCAGGTGGATCTGATCGATTACATATCACAACCAGATAGAAAGCTTAGTATCCCTTCGAATTAACAAAAAAAGTTTACTTTATCAACTTCATCTTGATTGTAATAATATTTAAAACCGTTTGAATGTTTTGTATTACAAATTTTTATTAATGATTCATTTTCTCAACTGCAGTGAAAACTGCTTAACACGTAACTGAAAGGTTTGAAATATTTTTTCGTGTTAAAAGAACTTCGTGCTATAGGTTATTGTAAAAGAACCGTTTTTCTCAAAGAAATTAAGTGTATTAAAATTTATTATATATATATATATATATATATATATATATATATATATATAATACAAATCAATGAAAAACAATAACAAGATTTTAACGAAGTTTGATACAAAAAAATATTTTGATGTTTTTTTTTTTGAAAAACAAAACAGTTATTGAGTTTTTGAAAAAAAATATGATATATACATATATATATATATATATATATATATATATATATATATATATATATATATATATATATATATATATATATATATATACATGGGCTTCAAATTGCCAACAGATTGTTCAATGTGGTCCGTTTTGTTATTCATTTCACCATCGGAATATTTTAGTCTAAATAATTGCACATACTTTTTAGGAAGTTTCTCATTACGGATGACATGGGAACAGGAGTTGCAGTATTCATTTTATTTTCATGGTAGGAATCTACATCACTTATATATTTTCTGAGATCTGAGCAAACTCCAAAATTTCTTTGTCTGCCATAATTGGGGCAGTACACACATTATCATCATTTATTGCAATGATTTCTTGCTATAAAACAATAGAACAGTCAAATTCAGCTGGTTTTTTCCGTATTTTGTTCTTTCTCAAGAGCGAAACCTTTTCGTTTCATGTTAAGTGGGGAAATGTGAGAAAATATATAGTAGTTTTAGGAACAGTTGCATTTTTTCGTGTTAACCGATATTTGGTCTTACGCGTTTTCCCGTTAAACCTGTTTCTCTGTAATTTGTTAATTGTTTGATTGTATTAATTATATTCTTCAGATGTCGAAAATAAAATAAATGACATTATGTACATTTAACCTTATATAAACACTGTTGTTGTTCCCACAAATATCTTATTCTCACTTTAACATGTACGTGATAGGTAATGCGGAGATTATCTAGATAATTTGCATATTACATTGATAATTTATACAACGAAACAACGTTCACTTTAACATATAGCTCCTGTTAATCTGCACATTACTCAGATAATCCGTAAAATAACTGATTTATTCACTTAGGCAGTAAAGGTATATTAGAAAGTAATAAAGCCCTCTATAATTTAAAGTGATAATAGTTCATTATTGAAATATATTTCAAGCCGTTACCATTTCATAAAAAAATACAGTTACTTTTATTTACAAAGGAAAATAAGAAAATATGTATCACTAGAATATAATAAAATCTATTTTCTCAAATGACGTAATTAAATTAATGATAATACTATATTTGCTTCAGTGCATAAATCGACAAAACATGCTGAGTTGTGCAGCACCAGTAAAATGTGTAATATTTTATTCTGGAATATAAAGTTATATTGGCAGATCAAAAATGACCACAAAGCTAAAAAATAATAAAAGAATTCCTATCAGACGAGAAAACTGTCTTGTTTCGGTATCAAGTAACAATAAAAACTTTTTTATGAGTAAATCTTTGTTAAAAATGGAGGCAGCAATTTCCACAAAACATAATAACAAGCCAGCTGGCAATCATACATTTTTTCTGGATATGCATTGGCAGAGAAGACAAAGAATACCAAAAACTTGTTTCCTCTTCCAGCTTATCGATTTTACTATTGCAATCTAAGCTGGAAATCAAAATTTTGGTCTCTGATCGTGTTGCAATCTGACTTTTTCAAATCAGTACTCGCATCAATCTACGCGTATATATGTATGTATATATATATATATATATATATATATATATATATATATATATATATATATATATATATATATATATATATATATATATATATTGACAAAATTAACTTTTCTAGTGTATTTAATAGACATTTGTCTCTTTTTCCAGTTAGAAATGTTGTTGTAAAGAAAGCTTTTAAATATAACAAAACGATGGGCAGATTTATCTTTAATTACAACAATAGTTCGCCCCTCTATTAATATAGAAGATTGTATATGTAAAAACTATAATGATTTTATTGATGGTCATCATAAACATGTAGTTACTGGTAACTTAGATATAATCAATGATAATATTTTAAAAGATATAATGAGTAAAGGCACTAATTTTAGATTAAATGTTTCTAATAACAACAATACTGTTAAAAACAAATTTGTAAAGATATAGATAATTTTATTACAAAATCTGCAATTAAATTTGGACTACCTATTGAGGCATTTAAAGAGTATAAGTACAATATATTAAAAGACCTTATGAATTTTAGCTACCATTCTCAATATGAAACTACTTTTAAAGATATCAAACAGAAAATTCATAATTTACAAAAGAATTTTATCATAGTTTACATTGATAAAGTACCTGGTAACTATGCTGTGATTTGTAAGTATTTTTATTATAATATTCTTTATGATCACTTTCTTAATAATGGTTCTTTTAAAAATTAGATTTGTCACATAATGAAATTAGTAATCGTATTATTGCTATTTATAAAAAATTAGGTTATTGTATTCCTAAAATTAAGTATCCATATATTTTTTTTAACTCCAAAATTCCATAAAAGTCCGGTTAAATTTAGAACTGTGACAAATGGTTTTAGAACATATATTACTACTGCAGGCAAATTACTTCATAATATAATACAAAACTTTATTAATCAGCAATGTAATAAAGCTATAATTAAAAATAGTAAAGAGATTATAGATTTTTTTAATGATAAAAATATTTATTCAGTTCATAGTTATGACTTTGAAGATCTTTCAATTCCATTGATTTATATGATATTATTAAAGTAATTTTAGAAAACCACAGTATGTATAACCTTAATATTAATTTTAACAAATTTAAAACTCTCATAGATTTTGTCTTAAAAGAAAATTATATCAGTTTTAATGGTTCTTTATATAAACAAGAGAAAGGACTCCCACAAGGGGGCCCAGCTAGTAATAGTTTGGCTAATCTTTATTTACATTTTTATGAATATAGTTATGTTATTAATAATGACTACTACATTTTTAGATATATTGATGATTTAATTATTTTTGGTAAAATGATAATTTAAATCCTATTATTAATTTTTATCCGTCCTACTTGAACTTAGTTAAAATTAATAAAAAAAATCCAATCAAAACAAATTACCTAGATATATCTCTGTATATTAAGGATTTGAAACTACATACTAATATTTATGATAAAAGAGATGCCTTTAATTTTAATATCATCAAAGTGCCTTACTGGAATTCTAATTTATCAATATCTATATATAGAAATATTATTTTTAACTATATTTATCGCAATAAAGTATTAGTTAGCGATAAAGCTAATATTTTTTTAAATCTTAAAAATTTTTTTAATCACTGTATTGAACATGGATACCCTGCTAATTTTCTTTGTAACTATATTTCTAATGATTTTTGTGATACAATTTGTATTAATGTAATTATTTACTGTTATTATGTTTTGTAATTTTTTAAATTTAGACAATATCTAATTTATCCTACAATTATTAAATAGATGGCGCCACATGCTTGCTTTTTTTATTTATTATTATTATTATTAAAAATCTTTAATATATATTTTTCAGAGTTTCATTTTAATTTTTGCTAATTTTATGATTTTTATTTTGATTTTTGATTTTTTAAAAGTATATATATATATTTCTTATTATCGTATATTGTATCGCAATTAATCGTTTCTTATATCGTATCGCAAGTAACTTTATGCGGTTCTGCTCTCCCTATTTGGCGGGAACACGATAATGCACTCTCGGCCATCGTTACAAATCCGTTTTAGTAGGTTATGTTTATGTTCATATATTCTTGTTTAATGACTTAATAATTAAATTTTACGTATAGAACTCTTTTCCTTTTCTCTTGGTACATAGTATGACAAATTACAGGTGAAGGTTGGCGCCGCAAAACTTGTTTAAACCTGCAATCCTGGTTCCTAAGGCCAGGAATTTGTCTTTATACTGTGTGCCTACTTCCTACTTTTAGTTATCTTAGGTTTATAACTATATGATTATTTTTATATTTTTGTTTATATGTATATGTATATGTGTGTATAAATTTATATATATGTGTATGTATATGTATATGATTATATATTAAAAAATTCTTATATTGGATTATATATATATATATATATATATATATATATATATATATCCCTTCAATAAAAAACAATGTATATATTTATTTTTTACAAAATATGTATTATCATTTATTCACTGTGTAGCTTATACACAATGGCTTATAAAATAATATATATTCTTGCTAGACCTTTATGTGGATTGATGATGATATCAGCTTAAAAAATTACTGTTCAGAGTAGTTATTTACATATAATTGATTTGACATGTAATGCTTTGATGAATATATTGCTTGAAAATAGGTTTTAAACTCAGTTCCAGAGCAAAGGTGGAGCTACGGTAGACCAGTAGTCAAGGTATCGAATCATGACAGGCATATCATAAGTTCGAGCCCAGCACCTCTTAAGTTATCCGAACACGTTGAAAATGACCAAATTAGGTCAAGACAGATATTTTTGTTTTCTCTTTTATTGAATAGAGCCATCTTTTGGCTTTTCAAAACATATTTTGTTTCGTTTCTACTCTAGCTACAGGCCAAGCTATAATCAATTCTATTACGTTAGAAAAACTGGAAGTGGGTCTTTGATCTACCAGAAGTGGGCATTTAAATTACTCGAAATCTATCATGTCGAGTCTGATTACTCAAAATATTACAAATGCATTTCTATAAAACGTTTTGAACCTGATATTTATGCTATTTTCTAGAGAATGTACTAAAGTATTTCTTATTGTATGAATATGTTTTGAGTTAGGGCTTGTTATTTAAATAATGGTCTCATAAAGAATGTGATTTTTCTTATGTTTTTACTCAATCAACTCTAAAATTTTCAAATTTTAATAAAACATTGAAATTTTAGTATATTCTCTAGATAAGTGCATCTAATTAGTTTTACTAATACTTTTACTAATATAAGTTAATTACTTTTTTTCTTAAATTGCTTTGAAGTTTTACAAAAATGTTGCTAAAATTTCACTTATAATTGTGATTTCTGTGAAATTTAGGCAATTTAATTTAACTATTGTTAGTTAAATATTAGTATTTATTGATATTGAGTCCTAAAAAGCCTTTATAATGTTTAAATATGTTATTTTGTTAAAAAGTGCTCCAAACGTGCTCGGATACCTTAAGACCCGCCGTCTAGGGCAACGATGCACGTTAAATCTTTCGAGAGCTGAAATGTCCTCCCGTTGGTGTGCTGTGGTATTTATAAGAGGGGTGCCAACTCAGGTGTCGTTCACGTCACTTGACCATGGCTCAAAATTACGTAGTACGTCGCCAAAAACCTTCGTGTAGCTCAACAGTGCGACGTTAATGTTTACTCACTCACTCCAGAGCAAAGATATTCTTGCTACCTTTCATCAAATATCGATTAGAGTTGATCTAAACTAACAAAACATATATGTCTCTTCTTTTTACATATTTTTTAGTATAAAAATTCCTTTTAGTAACTATGAACCATACCATTGAGCGAAAAAAGGATTTCAACAAATGACAAAATTAAACTTAGTTCTAATTCAAAATGCTTCAAGTACCAGTTCCTTATGTTTTCGTACACACATGGTATCTATATATTCAAATTGTGGGGCGTGCCCCCCTGAAGGGGCATGGTAACCCCACAAGAGGTACGCAAGCATATCAAAAAGTCGAAAATAAAAAAATTAAATTATTAATTTACAAAGAGGAAGCACAAAAAAATACACACTTTCTGACACAATAAAAAATAATACTTATTATAAATATAAACGCATCATTACTCCAGAATATATTTGATAATTAGTTTATCAATATACTAAATCAAGAACAAGTTTAATGATTACTATTGATTCCAATGAGTATGCTTTGCAGCGCAAAAAAATTTTAAAAGAAGGTTTGATATTACATATTGACGCTATTTTTTTCTGTAATTAGCTATCTTTGTCTTCAAAGCAGCCAAGGCAAAAAAATTAGTTTTTGCATAGGTATGATAGCGGAAATTTAGAATTAGTTGTTAGAAATGGACGATTGACAAAAAAAATTAATTAAATATTATTTTATGATTAGTTCTAATTTAAAATCTTAAAAGAAAAGTAACATAATACTTGCCATATTGCTTCAAAATTACTTATTTAAAATACCTAAATGGTGTTTTTTTAGAGGTATAGAACTTTAAATTGCAATAAAACAACGATGTATTATTCGATTGACATGAATTTTTTTTATTCGAAAGATAATCTTGTGGCATTACATTTTGAATATGATTTCTGGCATATGACTGCCACGCCTGGCTCGGATGTAGTCCAATCTGGACGTCCAATTTTCGATGACTTTTTCCAACATTTGTGGACGTATGTCGGCAATAACACGGCGAATGTTGTCTTCCAAATGGTCAAGCGTTTGCGGCTTATCCGCATAGACTAATGACTTTACATAGCCCCACAGAAAATAGTCAAGCGGTGTTAAATCACAAGATCTTGGAGGCCAATTAACAGGTCCAAAACGTGAAAATAGGCGATCACCAAACGTGTCTTTCAATAAATCGATTGTGGCACGAGCTATGTGACATGTTGTGCCGTCTTGTTGGAACCACAGCTCCTGGACATCATGATTGTTCAATTTAGGAATGAAAAACTTAGTAATCATAGCTCTATACCGATCACCATTGACTGTAACGTTGTGGCCTTCATCGTTTTTGAAGAAGGATTCCATCAGCCCATAAAGAGCACCAAACAGTCAGTTTTTCTGGATGTAATGGTGTTTCGACATACACTTGTGGATTAGCTTCACTCCAAATGGGGCAGCTTTGTTTGTTGACGTAGCCATTCAACCAGAAGTGCGCTTCATCGCTAAACAGAATTCGCTTATGAAAATCGGGAACAACGGCATTCTCGTTTTGAGCCCATTCGACGAATATACGCCTTGCTTGATTATCGTTTTGATGAATTGCCAAACCAAACTGAGAATAAATCACTTGACAGCTGTTAAATCGGTCGCCATCTTGGAAAGTAATGCCAACTTAAACTTCTATACCTGGAAAAAAAACACTCTTTATTACTTAAAATCAATATATGCAAAATTTAAATTTTAACTTGGTAATTGCCTGGTTTAAAAATAAAGTCGAGCTGTAATTTTAGCGTCAAAGTCTATTATTATTGCATTCAGTACACTGTAATTTTAAGGAGAGAGCCATGAAAATCATGCTTGAAAATTGGTTTGCAAATATTGAAAGTTTGAGAAACACTTCTCTAATGAGAAAATAATTAGTATTATGTCATGTCTAGGGCATTTCAGAAATAAAAAAATATGTTGTTGCCGTGTCCTTCTCGAATTGAAGAAATGAGAGTTGTCAGAGCCTGTGACAGGTTGGACTTCTACACCATAGATGGCGACACTACCTATCTCTATCTCCCCAATTTAGGCATGGAACGGGAGAGGAGGGAAAATATATATTCTGCAGCCTCCAACACCCATGGCTTCTGCTATGACCGCCCACAAGACTTTCAAACTCACTGATTTAACGAGCACGTACTACGTGTGTACTCAGAAACTAATTAAAGGCATCGGACATCAAACCCAGGCCCTCCGGTCAGGAGTCCGAAGCTCTATCCACTAGGACAAGGGCATCCAACCCAAATGACCTTGCACTTCGAAAAAACGTTATAATCTCGCGGGCCGCACATAAAAATATGTACTTTTATATCAGATTTGAAAACAAAAAAAAACATTTATTGGAGTGAAAATTTAAAATAGAATAAACTATTATTATTGTTTTCATTATGTTTCATGTATACAGACATAGATAATATAATGATGTTTAGATAATATAATAACGCAATGATCAAATGTTTAAAATATTACTGTGTTGCCATTTTCTTGAAAATTACGGTGTTCCTTTCAAATTGATCTTAAGTTACACATTGTTGAAATTTGATTGGGTTGTCATTAGCAAATGACTAAGTATACATTTCCCTTTATCTTAACCATCCTGAATATTTTTTTTATCTTTAAAAAACACCTCTGACTGCCTCTCGCTTTTTGGGCACCCCAAACAGAAAATGAGTAGGAAAAATGAAAGTCGCGCACACAGATAATCATGTACCATCCACAGAGTAAAGGAAATGAATAGTGCAATTAGGAATTTATTAAAAAAGTAATTTATTATAGTAAAATCAAATGTAACTGTTTGATAAAATATAAATCTATTTTAATCGAAACCACGTTTCTATTATCAAAAAGGATTTATTTTAAAACAAGAACAGGTACTAGGCAAATATATTGTAGATTTCTATATACATATATATATATATATACATATATATATATATATATATATATACATATATATATACATATATATATACATATATATAAATATATATATATATATATATATATATAATATATATATATATATATATTTATATATATTATTTATATATATATATTTATATATTTATATTATATATATATATATATATATATATATATATATATATATATATATATATATATATATATATATATATATATATTGTAACAAATGGTAATATTTATTATTTATTTATTGTAATGACTGCTAGATGGAACCTCCAGGCTGAGTACTTGCAGGGTCTCCCCCTGGTGGGAAACCGGGTAGTTGAATCGTTATAAGACGGTGGATCTTCTGGTGTACGCATCGCGCGCTAAACCTTCCTGATGTTGTTCCTGTATTATATATATATATATATATATATATATATATATATATATATATATATATAGCGATATATATATATATATAGCGTTATATATATATATATATATATCGCTAGGTTCTTCTTTTTTGTAGTTTCTTTTTTTTATTTTTCTATAATTTTGATCTTTATGTTTAGCTTTTATATTTTTATTACGCTATTTCTTGTTATGTTCCTTATCTATTATTTCTTGTTTTAGAAGTATAATACAAATTTCTTTCATATATATATATATATATATATATATATATATATATATATATATATATATATATATATACCTCTGTGCAGTAAATAAACTGAATTTAGCCTTGAGGTGAACTTATCGTATCTCATGTGCTATTCATTCCTCTCATCGGGCTAAAATATATCTATATATATAAAGGAGAAAAGCGACTCATTCACCTACTGACAGACTCACTGACTAATCACGATATCTCCGGAACTATTAAACCTACAGACTTGAAATTTGGTATAGGTAGGTTTCCTTCATGAAGTAGACGTCAGCTAAGAACGGATTTTGTAAAGTTCGAACCCCAAGGGCCGTTACGGGGGCTTAAGTGGGGTAATAAATAATTATTTCCATTACTAAACTATTAGATGCACAGTCGTGAAACTCGGTAGACAGATTTCTTTCATAAAGTAGAGATTCCCTACATAATTATTTTTACAAAAATCGACCTCCAAGGGGCGTTTAGGGCGCTTAAGGTGCGTTATACATAATTATTTCCATTTTTAAACTATTAGACGTACAGTCTTGAAATTTGGTAAGCGGATTCCTTTCATAGAGTGCAGATCTCCTACAGAATGGGTTTTGTGAAAATCGACTCCCAAGTGGCGTTGTAGAGAATTAAGTGGAGTTATAGGCAATTAACTCCTCTTTTAAACAATTTGACGTAAAATCTCGAAATTTAGTAAGCAGATTCCATTCATTGAGTACAGATCCGCTATAAGATGGGTTTTGTAAAAATGGTTTCCTAAGTGGCGCTGTGGGGGCTTAAGGAGCGTTATACATAATTATTTCCATTTTTAAACTATTAAACGTACAGTCTTGAAATTTGGTAAGCGGATTCCTTTCATAGGGTACAGATCCGCTGCAAAATGGGTTTTGTCAAAATCGACTCTTAAGTGGCGTTGTAGAGTATTAGGTGGCGTTATAGGCAATTAACTACTTTTTTAAACTATTAGACCTAAAATCTCTCGAAAATTAGCAAGCTGATTCCATTTAGTAAGTAGAGATCCGCTATAAGATGGGTTTTGTGAAATCGACCCCAAGTGGCATTGTGGCGAATTAAGGGGCGTTATAGGCAATTAACTCATTTTTTAAACTATTAGACGTAAAATCTTGAAACTGAGTAACCAGATTCCATTCACTGAGCAGTCATCTGTCATAAGATGGGTTTTGTGAAAATCGTTTCCTAAGTGGCGTTGCGGGGGTTCAAGGGGCGTCATAGATAATTATTTCAATTTTTAAACTATTAGACGTACAGTCTTAAAATTTGGTATATAAGCGAATTCCTTTCATGGTGTAGAGATCCGCTACAAAATAATTTTGGGGAAAATTGATCTCCAAGGGTCACTGAGGGGGATTAAGTAGCGTAATAAATAAATATTTACAATTTTCAACTAATAGAACCCCCTGCTTGAAAATTAGAAGGTATGTCCGTTCATGGAATAAAGTTCCTTTTACAAAGATTTTTGCGAAAACGGACCCCCAAAGAAGTGGGTTTTCGAGGGATTAAGGCGTGTTATAGAAAAATTCCTGTTTTTGAATTTAACTCATTTACTTGAAATTTGTTGAGCACTTTTCTTTATATAGTTCTTTATATATATAGTTGAATAGAGTTCCATTAAGAATGGATTTTACGGAAAGCAACTCCAGGGAAAAGCTGGTAGAGTTATTGAGGCGTATTGATAGACAAAATTCCCGTTTTTGAACTGCTAAGACTATAACAATAAAATTTGGTTTGCATGCTTCTTTTAATGAATTGGAATCCGCTAAGAATGGTGTCAACGATGTATTGATGATAAAAATTTCATTTTTGCTCTGTTACATTTAGACTTGAAAATTAGCACGCATGTTTATTATATGGAGTAGAGATCCACTGAAAGTTGCTTTGGTGGAAATCCACTTCATTATCAGGTTAAGTGAGCGAAAAAAATCTTTCTACTTTTATTTTAGATATAAATAGTAATTAGATATTATAATTTATGTTCTTTTTATATCAAGGGGCGAGATTGTAACAGCTATAAATATATTTTTCAATACAATCGAATTCTTAATGCTGGATATCAATAATTAATATGTATGTAAACAGTATACATATATACATCATTGTGAAATACCCAGTGAAGCGGGTGGGTAACACACACGGCTAGTATATATATAAATTTCTCCTCAAATAAATTTCAAAATGAAAAAAACTTTAAAAATCTGATATTTAATTTCTCTTTTTTAAAAAAAAAGAGTCGGTGGGCCGCAATTTACGTACTGGCGGGTCGAGTGTTGAACACCTCTGCACTAGGCGACCCACGGCCCCAGCAAGTACCAGTACAGCAGATTTTGAGAAAATCCTTAAAATGTTTACTCCATTCATACTTGCGTTACACGCAGTCAGCATATCTTGTAAAATAATTGCAATACCTCACATTCAGCCTTTTTTATGACTTTTTGAGGAAAAATATGTCCTCATATTAATTGCTTAAACCACTGTAAAATCCGGCGTATTACGTGCACCTATTCTTTCAATCCCCAATTTTTAATTTTTATGAATCGGCATATAACGTGCACCCCCTTTTCTACGAAGAAACCTAAAATGGCAGCGCGAAATGCTTTTATGTTTTGTAGTCATTTATTTTAGGTAATATTCCAAGCTTTAGAGTATATATTCTAGAGCTAGAACTTTTAAGTCACAAGGAATGACATTTCTTTTAAATAAACATTATTCCAATGCATGTAGAGGCGTAATATTTTTTCTACGCTCATATTTTCTTATATTTTTAATGCTCATTTGTATACCCAGCATATAACGTGCACCTTTAAATTTCGATCTTGTTTTTTAGCATTAAAAGGACGCCTTATACGCCGGATTTTACGGCAATTGTCAGCCAAACAGAAACATGTTTTTTTAATAAATTTTAAATTTTTGTTTCATTATTTATTTATAGGTTTCAATTTATATTTAAGAAAAAAATTTTAAACTCCCAAGAACTGAGATAAGTAGACAACATCTTTTATTCAGATGAAAATAGCGTTTTAAAGTCCTATAATATTATCATTTGAGTACCTTAAAATTGAGAAGTTTATAATATTGAACTAATAAAGAACTATTTGTTACATTTATTTAGGCAGAAAGAGAAATAAATTGATAATAAATATATAAAAATTGATGAAATAAAAATAATATTACAACGAGGAAGATAAATTCTTCCAAACCGAATAACTCAGCGCTTCCCAAACTTTCAATATTTACAAACCAATATTCAATCCTAATTTTCATCACCCCCCCCTTCGCCCCTTTTAATATCAATACATCGAATTCATGTTTTGACCCTAACGTTACACTATGATTGTAACTTCTTAAATGCCACCTGTGTATATAAACGTCTCGCTCAGCCAAAGCATTAATTGCCTTGGACATATATACGTCTTTTTGATGTAAGATCTCTTCTGTGCTATGATATCCATAAAATTATTTCAAAGAGTTTAGAATGCAATGAAATGACCTTGACACTGTTTGCGAAGGATTTACTTATTTCAGATTACTTGCTTTTATTTATTCCTTTTCTTCCCCACCCCGAATACGTTACATTTGCGCTATTACGTGGATTGATTGATTGATTGAATATTAACGTCGCACTATTCAGCTACACGATGGCTTTTGGCGACGGAACACGTAATTTTGAACCATGGTCAAGTGACGTGGACGACACCTGAGCTGGCACCCCCTCTCCTAACTACCACACCACACCAACGGGAGGACGTTTCAGCTCTCGACAGATTTAACGTGCATCGCTGCCCTACACGGCGGGTCTTTAGTGGTACTGGGCTCGAACCTGTGACATAGCAAGCCACGGTCCGATACCTATACCACTCGGCTACCGCGGCCACACTTCTACGTGGAAAACGGTGGCAGTGAATGGATTAATTATAAATCATACAAATTATCAAGATAAGTGTTAATGTGTGAATATGATTTTACATCCATATAATTTTATATCTAAGACCATGAGGCCACTGGTAATTATTAAACTTGGTCTTAATTTAGTATTGTTAAACTAATTATAAAATAAATTGTGTAGTACTGAGATATTTCTAAGTGTATTATATCAGTGTAAATGTGCATTTTTTTTATTATGTTGGAAGGTATTGCGTACTTTCAGTAAATTAATAGTTTTTATGTAAATCTTTTGTATTCCACTTTTCAATATGCTCAAGCATGCCTCGTAGAATTATCACACCCCCTAGCGGTTACGTCCTTGGGAGAGATACGCTGGAAACGCTTAGGGAATAGACCTTAGAGACCTGCTGTGCAATTGTATCCCCATTAGAAAGAGAGTGATGTTATGACAGTAGATAGAGGGCAGTGCACGAAAGAAAGTCCGAGGGTAAAATTAGTGAGGTTGTATGAGTTGTGAGGTAGCTTAGCCCTAGTAGTTACGGAATATACACTCTGTCGCAAAAAAATATATGCACCCAGAAGAAATTGAGCTACATTCACGAAATTTGGTATGCATGTAGTGTATATGAAAATAAACAAATGATTAAAAATTCAGAACAAAATATCATTTTATTAAGCGGTTACAGCTTGCAAAAGGTTAAAAATCAGTAAGTAGTAAAGCCACCTCTGGCAGCTATACAAGCCGAAATTCGGCGTGGCATCGATTCAATTAGATCACTTATGACCCCCTGTGGAAGATCCTGCCATAGTCTTTGCATCTGCGCAGTTAATTCTCCTGTATCTCGGGACGGCTGCAGTTGCCTTCCCAGCGCGTCCAGACATGCTCTATTGGCGAAAGATCTGGTGACCTGGCAAGCCATGGTAGGACGTCATATCCTTGAAGACATTGTTGGGAGAGTCGCGCAGTATGTGGACGAGCATTATCCTGTTGATAAATGGCACCTGGGCGACTTGATAGCATGGGTAGCACAATCGGCGTTAAAATATCGTCCACGTATCTGCGAGCTGTCAAAGTGCCTTGAAGGACCACTAAAGGTGATCGTGTGTCCCAAGAAATTGCTCCCCACACTGTCACACCTTTTGAAATTGCTGTATGCCGCTCGACAATAAATGCCGGATCGGACCGCTGGCTGGTGCGCCTCCAGACACGTGTGCGGTGGTCATCATCACTGAGACTGAATCGGGATTCATCACTGAAGATGACACGTCTCCAGTCTGTCACACTCCAAAATGCCCGAGGTCGGCAAAATCCAGTCGACACTGCCTATGATGTGGGGTCAGTGGTAAGCGTCTTAGCGGACGTCGGCTCCTCAAGCCAACTTCGGTCAGTCGTCTCCTTATGGTTTCTCTTGATGGCACTGGATGTCTGGAAGGAGGTAAGTGGCGTTGAATCGATGCTAGCGACGTTGTTGGTGCCGAAGTGGCCACTCTTCTGATAGCACGATCCTCGCGATCATTTGTGTTCCTGGGACGTCCTGACCCTCCGCGACGGTACACTCTACCTTCTGTGATCCACTGTTGCCAACACCGAGCAACTACCATATCGCTCCGACCGAGGTGGCGGCCGATACGTCTATTCGACCAACCTGCTTCTCTGAGGCCTATTATACGGCCCCTATCAAAGTCCGTCAGCTGCTCGTACTGCCGCCGGTTACGTCTTAGAGGCATCCTAAGTCTCAATATCGTCTATCAAAGTCATCAGATTCGTTTGGATAGCCGTACGGCGCTCGTACTCATGCTTTTAAACTCTCCCAGTTGCGCAACTAATATGCGCATAGCACACTTAGCCTTGTCTCATTGGCTTCGAAATTTTAATCATTTGCATATCTCTTACCAGACTACATTCTTGCCGAGTTTCGTGATTGTAGCTTGATTTCTTCTGGGTGCATATATTTTTTTGCGACAGAGTGTATTTGTTATTAAAGAATGGGTTATTTTAGATAGTGATATCATCAACAACATTTACTTTTAATTGAACCTATCAGAAAAATATAAAAATTTTACTGAGAATAATCTTTTTCATTGAAATTTCATTTTCAGAAATCTTGACGAAAAATATTTTCCTGCCTTCTTAGTGAACAATAAGTGTACCAAACAGAAAAAAAAAGATAGTTACTAAAAGATGAATAAAATTTCCTTTTCATTTGTTGAAAATCTGTTTCTTGATTTAAAATGTAAACATGACATAGAGTTTCAAGACCATTCTTAGGAGTGAAAAAAAATTGAAATTAGCAAAAATACTTATTGTATGTTTGCAAATGCAAAGATGCATAGAAGAAAAAATTATGTCCAGCAGCTTCAGCGTGAGTGACCAACAATGGTCGGAGGATATCATGAATGAGCATCACTGATCGCGTGATCTCTAATAAAAAAATAGTACCCATTGAATACTAACCATAGCACCTATTTTTGATGAAAATAGATGATAAATGTCCACTGAAATATATGGATATACCAGCAAGTGCCGTCATACAGTCACTCACTTCAATGCAGGTGTTTTCATGAACATAAGTCCCTTCATATATACTTATGAGTTATACGACTACTATAATTTACGACTACTATACTACTACGAGCGCAGGGACTGGAGAATATTTCCCTCCCCTTCAGTTTCCATGCAGAAATTGTGGAGGTGGAGACAGAGGCGGTGTCGCCATCTATCGTCCCTTCGGGGAATTTCGCCGACCTAAAATCGCACTGTCACCTGTATGGTGCTCAAGGCCAACGACAGGCGTACCTCTTGCGCATGCCACGATGAATTTCGTGGGCCTCGATCTGACTACGTCAGACAGGTGGCATCAAAAAACAACAACAACGACTACTATTATAAAATTGTACATTAAAGTAAAATCCGTCCTTGGAAATAGAATGCTTAGCGTCTTATATAAATACATCTTTAATCAATTTATTTCTTACATAAATTAAAGCACGCAAAATCGGGCATATAACGCGCACTTTAACTTTCAAGCTTTTTTTCCCCTTTTTAGCTATACAAGCCGTATAACTCGCATCCGCTTTTTTAAGAAGGAACTTATAAATATACATGTGCAATTATTTTATGTTTTGAAATCCTTTATTCGAGGTATTATTCCAAGCTTTAGAGAAAGTAGTATACTATAACCATTAAGTCAGTACTTCTCAAACTTTCTATACTCGCGACCCAATTTTCAATCATAATTTTCATTTAGCCCCCCCCCCCTTACATACAATAATATAATGTATTGAATTCAATAATAATATATTTTGATGTAAATATATACAATACGACTTTAATTATAAACCGCACAGATTATCAAGACAAGTATTAATTTTGTAAATAATTTTATGACGTGCCCACAGAGTCACTGGTAATTATAAAATTTGTTATTGACCTAGTACTGTTAAATTAATTATGAAATACATGGTGCAGTACTGATATATTTATAAGTGTATTATATCAGTGTAAATATGTATTTTATTTTTATTATGTCAGAATGTTTTTTTTTATTCCTTTCAGAAAATTAATAACGTTTTTAAGTATTGTTTGTTTTCGACTTTTCGATATACTCGCGCCCCTTGAAGGATTATGACGCCCCCTAGGGGGCACGCCCCACAATTTAAGAAACGCTGCATTAAGTTCATAAGTGTCAAGTCTTCTAAATAAAGAGTATTTTGACTTTTATATATAAGTCTAGTTTTTCAATGCTCATTTCATTGTTTTTTATTTTGTTTTTAAAGCTCTCATTTTTATACTCGGCGTATAAGGCGCACTCGTACATTTCGATGTTATTTTTCCTGTTCAAAGTGCGCGTTATACGCAGGATTTTACGGTAAGTATTCTTGAGCTAGCTTTTTATGTGTATTATAATGATATTTATATATAATTGGTGTTACTCATAGGCATTAAAGGACATTTAAATAATTTAAATTTAAGTTTACATATGAAAAATATTATATACTTTTTTTCTTTGTTGACCGTATATTTTCATTTGTAGACAAACCTTTACTCTTTTTTGCTTTCATTTTGGAGAAAAATAACTAACGCATTTTACATTAATACAGGAACGATCTACAAAAGTTAATAATTCTCCGATATATGATATACTTAAAAATTTAACATCCCTTTTTCAAGATTCCATCAAGGCTAAGTTTAATGTTTTTTTTAAGATGTAGAAAAATCCTTGCTTTCCCATATCATTTTTTCTACAAGATGTTAATTGTTACTTCCTCAGAGCCAAATTAGAAGTTATTGAACTACAGCATCACACTACACTTAAAAGCCAGTATAGAATCTTATTTCAAGGAACTTGTTTTGAATTTTGCAAATTTGCTTACCGAATTCATACCTTTCCTCAGCTTTTTTTAAACATTTTATTACTATTGCACTAAATAAAAATGTTGAAAACTATTCAATACTGTATAAAAGTAATGGAATGTAGGTAGACCCCCATAAAAAAGCAATAACCGTCTTAACAGAAGTGTATTTACTTAAGAAATTCTTTCATTCCAAGGTAAATATATGATGCAAAACAAGTGAGATGTCTACAAAATATTTTTCGATATATATACGTTTCTTTAAAGTAGTAAAAACAGATAGGCATTTACATTAACATTTCAAGAAAATGGTTACAAATACAGCAAAGACTGCCTACAAAATCTTAAGGTTTGAAAATGAGATTTTTATATATTTTCTCCATTATTTGTCATATTTCTACATATATTTGTAATTTATCTCATTGAAATATCTTTTAAGCTCTGAATTTGAAATATATTAGCGATATATTTTTGTTTTCTTACGTTTTGCGATACTTTAGGCATGCCATATATAAAAGATTATATTTAGAAAGGGATAACCGTTTTATATTAAATGTTTAGATATGTGTGTTTGCTTCCATTTTGCTTAAAATCATATAAAAGTGTTTTTATTTTTAAAACTGTAAAAAAGATTATCTCAAAAGTTTTCATTATTTGAATTATTTCAACGTTTTCACATTAATTCATTATAAAAAAGGAAGCTAGTGTCAGTACGAAATTACTTTCACACTCATTTAAACTATTTTAATTAATTACAATTTTGAATGACCTTCACAGCTGTTTTGGAAAGAAATAATTGAAGAAATAAATGCAACAAATGCGTTAATTACGAAGCATATATAAACACAAGTGAATGATAATTATATAAGACATTTATTTATTATAAAAATAATAAACATTAAAAATTTGCAAAATTATTCTTGAAGAAATACACTTTACAACAAAGAACAATGCATTGCGTGGAATCTTTGAAAATTCGAATATACAATCCAGGTGTACCAAAAATGACTGATACTAATATTAATCGTCAACATTAGGAAATTATGGTAAAATTAGACACAGATTATAGTTATAAAAGCGAACCAAATTCTGTTACAATAAAGACTAAACATGTTTTTCCAAAAAAAGGTTAAATCAGTTTAACTAAATATTTATACTTGGATATATCGTCAACAAATCATCAATTATTTCTTCGAGCTATTTTCATCGTAGTCTAGCCAAAATTGGCCTTTTCTCCATAAAACTCCACACTAACTCACTAATTCGAGCTATTTTTAAGTGCATTTTTAACGCTATTGAAGGAGTCATAAGAATATTATTTACCTTAAACGCTGTGAATCGTTTAATACAATTGCTTAGAGGTTTTCACTGCTTGTATCTTGTTGATTTTTATAATGCATAATTTTTAATAATTTCTATTAATATTAATTTGATTTGGCAGGTAAATTCCTATTTAATTTACCTTTTAAAAAACTGATTTTATAATTTGAATTTACTTATCATAAACGCAGTTTTATATTATTGTATTAATTAATTCTGTTTCCTAAGTAAATATAATAATTACGAATGCAAAAATAAAATTAAACAGTTTCAAAGATTAAAAATTTAAATGATCTACTGTTAAAATACTAAATATTTGTCAAACTTATCAAAATTCTTAAACTTTAAATCCGAATTATTAATAATTCATTGATTTTTTTTTCAAGCATGGTAATTTTTTTAATATCCCGTAGTTAATATAGTAATTTTATTTCTCTCTCGATAGTCAGTCTCCAAAATTCTTCAGATAATTCATATTGTGACTGACTTGTTAAAAATCGTTTGGTGGAGACTAATATGTATATAAATAACTAGTGTAAATGTGATAATGTATAAAAAAATTAGATACTTAAATTATTTTATTTTTCTGTAGATTTTAAAAGTTGATCAAAATTTTAAAAACTACTTTTTTTATAACAATTTCAAGCAATACACATAAAGGTAAAATAATCTAGAGCAATTCTGTTAAATTAATGTTCTTATAAAAACATGTTGGCCAAGTTTATATTTTTAAGAACGATTATTTTATTGTACCAAGGGAGTACTAGAAATAAATCACATATCATTAGGATATATGTCTTTAACCGAATATTATGATTCATAAGGTTCCACGACGTTTACGGCTCTCATGAGAATCATTACTAGTACTTAAATCTGCAAAAAAGAAAAGTAGAATGCATTCGGTATTAGATTTATAAAAAAATCAGATACTTTATTAGTATTTTCAAAGAAAAAATAATAAATTATTAATTTCATTTTTTTTAATTGCAACATTGAAAAGTAATTATTTTAAATTAAAAATTATATATATATATATCGGCTTAAATATTTATTTAGCTTAAAAGGCTGATAATACTAGTCAATCTTCAAATACATTTAATGTATTATATTTAACAGTAGTTCAAAAACATTTATTTTAAAATCAATTAGACTGAAGAATTTCAATAAATGTGGGAATTATATTTATGAGAGTAGAAAGTGTATTTCAATCAATTATATTTATCAATGATCAGTTATAGATTTAAGTGTTATTCTATCATTGATTTAAATGCCCTTTAACTTAAATCAGTTGCGCAACAGCCCATGAGAGCCAAGGCCTACTGTGCTCAACTCAGTATACGCGAGCTTGGACCCTGAGCTGCATGAGGAGATGTTCCTGTCAGGTGGGCAGTCTGACCAGAAACACCAAGTGTTAAGTTTCCAAGCAAGCTGCGTATTTATTTATCAACCCATTGAAGGGATAAAAGGCTGAGTCAATCTTGCCCTGCCCGGGATTTGACCCTCGGACCTTTGGTGTGGAAGTGCGATGCACTATCCATTAAACCACTAGGCTTATAAATGTCCTTTACAGAAGGTAATTATAATTAATTTTTATAGTTCCGAAACTGTTGTTATTTGAAGAAAAAAATGATACCCAAAATGATTTGAGTACATTTCATATTGCATGATATTTTTTTTTTTCCAAAATTCTTGTCAGGTGCTTAAAAAGTTTACTTTTCTGATGTAAGTGGACAAATGACATTATGGACGAAAGAGAATTTAGAGCATTTTTGAATTTATACCAAATCATCTTAATACATCCTTTTCATTATTTTTAATACGAACCAAAAATATTTATCTTCAATGGTGTTATTTCCATCAAAGCTGAAATATTTTGGCATTCATTTTAGATCTGTAACGGTTCTCTTACGTCATTACTGGATAAACCGAAGTATTTGACAGAATCTCGGGGTAATTAAAACATTTTAATGACATAAAATAACACAGTTACAATGGACTGACATTTAGACACAATACAGGTTAAACATTTGGAGGAAGGGGGAAATTAAATATATTACATAGTCCAGGATTAGACAGTGTGACGAGTAACGTTTACCCATTCAGTTCCCAAATCTCTCTGGCGGTAATACAGTGCTTCGCTTGGTAACACTTCCGTTACAAGTACCGCCATCTACATTTCGGTCTTAGAACTAAACCGTGTGTTACAGATCTAATATTTTTTTCTTTAGATACAAAATACATTCTAAAGGTTTTGTAGAAGTTATGTTTTAATGTTTCAATATTTAAACACATGAAACATGTAATAATGTTTCCTTAAATTTAATAAAATTATGTATAGATTAATTTTTTCGATGTTATTAATTTAATAAAATTTTACAGAATGAATCTATAAACTGATGATTTTACATAAGTAGTATTTTGAGTAGTCGTAGTTTAAGAGGTCTCAGGGGTGTTGAATTTCTCTAGAGGTCTGAAAATATAAACAATTTTCAAACAGGTATAATTCTTTTAAATTTAAATTAAATGATTCGAATCTTTTACACATTGTTTATAAAAGAACGGGGCTTCAGACAAGTATGAAAAGTTTAAAATATAATAATAACTTTAAAAATCATAATAATATTAAAATTCTATAATAAATATTAAGTATTTTTTGCTTTGTGCACGCTATTTTCTAAAAGAGTAGCCTCTGATGTATATATAAATCTTTATAGAGTTATAAAATGCATCTTACTCTTAAAATCCTACCTAATTTTAGTATTATATATCTTTTGTATTTCAAAATATTTGTATAATATGGCATTTTTTAAATATTTCTTAAAAATGTACTTTTCTAATTTATTAAAATATATAAGTTATCATTCAATTTATATAAACTAGCTACAGTGTTATAGAAATACACTTATCTTTATAAATAAACTTATAGCTAGTAATTAAAGCTACTATTTTAGAAAATAGCATGCGTGACGTAAAACTTAATAAATATATCTTATAGAAAAGTTTCTTATTTTCATATGCTTATAATTTTTTAAATTATGATTATAATTTAAACATTTTATATTTTACTGAAGACCCATTCATTTATAAATAATGCGTAAAAGATTCGAATCATATAATTTAAATTTAAAAGAATTATACCCGTTTAAAAATTGTTTATATTTTCAGACCTCTAGAGAAATTTAACACAACCCTGAGACCTCTTAAGTATTTATTACAAATATCAGGTTAGAATAATTCAGCTGAAGGCAAAATAAAACATTAAAGAATTAAACTTGTAAGTTTTGGGGGCGGGGTCACTCATTGAATTATAGCAGCAGGAACAACATGTAAGAAAAAAGTTTGCATGTTTTTGCATTTCTCACGCACACACAGAAAAAAATACTTTATTGATACTATGGAATTAAAAATAAAGCTATTCATTGTTTGATAAAACTTAACAACGTTAAACGTATTTTTTTAAAACATTCAAGCACTTTTCTGAGAAATAATGTTTAGTATTACTTCTGAATTGATTAATTGGAATATATTATTTAAAAGTTAACATTTTCTGGGATATTGTTTGTGTTACTAAACCCCAGCATATATACTACAGTTAATAATCTCATTAAATATATTTTCCTTTTGTCTTAAATTTGTTTGAATATTCAGACTAGACTACTATAAATCTTCAACATAAGTCATGATTCAGAAAAAGTGAAAAATTATTCTTCATAATATGTAAAAAATACATCTTAGCTGTCATTACAAACTAATATTTATACCTTACTTATAAAATTAAAGTTACTCAAAGTTTTGAATTGTAGTAATATATAATAGAAGCGCAGTGGCTGAGTGGTAGTGTATTGCGCTTCCATGACAAAGGAACGGGGTTCAAAGTTTGGGTTGGCAAAGATCGACTCAGCCTTTCATCCCCTTCAGCTGGTCGATAAATGCGTAACAAGTTTACTTGGAAACTGGACACAGGGGGTTTAGTGTCTGACTGACCACTTGACCGAAGCATCTACTCATGCAACCAAGCACCTAAGGTAACATAAACTGAGATAGGCACAGTAAGCCTTGGCTCTTATGGGCTGTTGCGCCACTGAGTTCAGCTCATTTCAGTAATATATAAGTATACAGGGTGTAGCAAAAAAGCAGCTCTTAAGCTCTGCCTAGTAAGATTCACTGTGGGGAGTACATAACAAATTCCAAAAGGACTGTATCTATACGATTCATAGTTTAGAAGAATAATAAGAATGATGGTGCATGATGGTTCACGATAGGAATCCAGCGCATTTCTGTGTTACTGTATTCAATTGGCTGGATATAACATACCATGATCCCTGTATCGATATGTGGGTCCAGGTCTATTTTTTTGCCACCACGATAAACAGATTTCACACTATTTGATTTTTTTCCAATGGGGAATTCAAGGAATTGGTGCATCGAGACGTAGTGACTCACAAACAGACTAAGCTGCTCGTTTGCATGCTGCGCTTGTACTTCGGTGGACACGGCACTGAACGCACGTGAGCACTTATTAATTCCACGGCTTGCTCAAGCCTGCCTTGATATGGATGGCAGACACTTCGAACATCTTCATTTGTAAAAATTTGCTAAACTGCCGTTGATGTGTAGAGTAAAGTATTTTTATTACGAGGGATTGTCCAAGGTGTCCAGACAAATATGGTGGTGTGCTGGCGATCTTTGCTTAAAGGATGATAATTTGTGACATAAAATACTCCGTTGTAGATACCGGCGTCGCATACACAAGCGAATTCAGGTAGTCCCAGAAAAAGAAATCCAAGCCAAGAAGAAGACCGTGGATCTTGGAATCTGAAGGGTATGTTGCGTCAATGTTCAATCAGGATGCAATCGGATAAAACTTAACAACTTTAACTTTATTGTAGACACATGTTCTAAATCATCTGCGAGTGTTGAGAGAGAGAGAGATTACCCATGAGCACAACGTATATATATACTGCAACCCTAGCGGAGAAAACTAGTACTATTCTAGATGTACACTTCATTGTAAGGTGCTTCCATCTAGTGAGTTAAAATATAGGATATATGCTACAATAGTATCCCCCCAGTGATGGAGAGAATCGAAAGAACGATATATGACATGCTCATGAGCAAAATCTCAAATACAATTATTTGAAATATGCTTGAAAATTACATTGAAAAGAAAATTATATATACATATGCTTGAAATTACGTTGTAAGAAAATATAATATGCATACAGAGATATTTGAAATTACATTACATAAATATACATAATATGAAAAGGTATGAAAATCATAAGATATTAAAAGTCAAACAATTTTCCTTAGAAAAATATATATGTCCATCTGGTACTTGAATAGTTTATTTAATTTCAGTTATTAGTCTCTGAGGAAATCTTACCCGTCTACCTGATTTGGTAGTTTGCATGTTTGTTGTCACTGGATGGCGATGTGATGATTCTGCACTAATGATAGGATCAGGAATGGTATCGGGCAAATCCTTGAACACAAATGCTGGTTTTACTCTATCAAGTGATACACAACTTTTCTTTCCATTTATATTAATGGTTATGTGTTTGTCATTCCTTGATAGGACTTCGTGTGGCCCTGTGTAAGGCTGAGACAATGATGGGGAAACTTTGTCAACACGGAGGAACACATGAGAACAGTCATCCAATTTAGGGTGCACAAAAATTTTTGAAAATCCATGAGTGGATGTTGACAAGGGTTTTAAATGATTCATGTGGTTTTTCAACTGTTGCACAAATCCGTAGTCTAGTGGCATTGAAGATGTGTCAGTGCATATCTCGGCTGGTAATCTGAGGGAAACACCATACACTAATTCTGCACTTGAAGCATTGATGTCGGGTTTCACAGCTACTCGCAAGCCAAGAAGAACTGCAGGTAGGGTCTCAGTCCACTTGATATTCTCATGAGCCATTAAGGCGCTCTTTAGCACTCTATGTAAACGTTCCACTAAACCGTTTGCTTGTGGGTGGTATGATGTGGTCCTGATGCGGTTTGTGCCCAGGAATTTCGTTAATTCTTTGAAAAGAGCAGCTTCAAATTGTCGGCCTTGATCAGTCGTTAGGTAAACTGGGCAACCAAATCTAGAGATCCAAGTGTCAAAAATGGCACGAGAAACTGTTTCTGCAGTAATGTTCTCTATAGCTACTGCTTCTGGCCACCTAGTGAATCGATCGACAATTGTTAAGCAAAAGATTTTCCTTCTGATGATGGTAAAGGACCTATCAAATCCACATGAATGTGTGAAAATCTTGCATCAGGTAAGGCGAAAGTGCCCAGAGGTGTCTTCGTGTGTCTGTGCACTTTGAACGTTGACAAGCAATACAATTCTGGACCCAATCTTTCACTGTTTTCCGCATGTTTGGCCAAACATATCTGGATGCGATGAGTTGGAAAGATGCTGCAACACCAGGGTGAGCTAAGTTGTGAAAATGCTCAAATATGGTTCTACGAAAATTATGTGGTACAAATGGTCTGGGAGAGCCAGTGGAAGTATCACAGATAAGTTGAGTGGCTGATACTGGAGATGGCACACGTTTAAAGACAAGGGAAGATTTCTCGTCATTTTGGAAACTTTGTAATTCGTTGTCTTCTAGTTGAGCCTTTGAAAGTGCCTCGAAATCTAAAAATGAATTGGATATTTGATTCACTTCAATTCTTGAAAGTGCATCAGCGACTGCGTTGTGAGTACCATTTATATGACGAACATCGGTACTGAATTGAGATATGAAATCTAGATGTCGCCATTGCCGTGGACTGCACTTGTCAGGATTTTGCATAAAGGCATACATGAGAGGCTTCTGGTCTGTGTAGATTATGAAGTCTCTTCCTTCGAGCATGTGACGAAAACGTTTGACCGAAATATACATTGCCAGGAGTTCTCTGTCATATGTGGACCATTTCTGCTGACTTTTCGAGAGTTTCACTGACAAAAAAGGCAACAGGTTCCCAATTGTTTTGGCAAAGTTGCATAAGAGAACCACCTACGGCTTTGTCACTCGCATCAGTCCAAAGGCTTAATTTTGCACCTGGAATGGGATGTCGAAGAAGAGTTGCGTCAGCTAAAGCGTTTTTGGCATCATTAAATGCCTGCTCTGCCTCCTCAGTCCATTGAATTGAGTCACGCAAATTTTTACAGGGAACTTTTTTAGACTTTTTAAAATTTTTAATTCCTTCCAAAAATTTATTTAGTGGGGCTAATAAATGAGCAGCTTTGGGAACAAAACGTCGATAAAAATTAAATAACCCGAGGAAACGTCTTAATTGCGTGAGTGTAGTAGGTTGAGGAAATTTTAAAATGCAATCGACGCGATCCGACAAGGGTTCTATTCCTGATTCAGATACTTTAAAGCCTAAGAATTTTATTGTAGTTACACCGAAAATGCATTTAGAGGGCTTTAAAGATAGTCCATATTGTTGTAAGCGTGTGAATAAAATTTGTAAATGTTGTAAATGTTCTTCGGGTGAAGAAGACGCGACCAGAATGTCATCTACAAAAAAGCGAACACAAATGGAAGATTTCGCAAGACTTCATCTATGAATCGTTGAAATGTAGCAGCGGCATTGCAAAGACCAAACTGCATCCGAGTGCTTTCAAATAACCCAAAAGGTGTGATGATTGCACTTTTATGTACATCATCTGGGTTAATTGGAATTTGATGATACGCCTTCACGAGATCAATGTGAGAATAAATTTTTGTACCGTGAAGATTAGAAGTAAAATCTAAAATATTGGGAACGCTATAATTATCTTTAATAGTTTGAGCATTGAGTGCACGGTAATCGCCGACTGGTCGCCACTCTGTGCTGTCTTTTTTAGGAACCATATGTAAAGGTGAGGCATAATTACTTTTGGAAGGTCGCATATGACCTAGAGTAATCATGTTCTCAAATTCCGCTTTTGCGATGCGGAGACGATCGGGAGCGAGGCGGCGAGCTTTAGCTGTTACAGGTCGACTATTTGTTTCGATGTAATGGACTACGGAATGTTTAATTTCTTGATCAGGCCGGGGAGGTTTTGTGATGTCAGGAAATTTTCTTAAAAGTTCATGATAAACACTATCACCTGACACAGTTTTAATTGAATGAATTCTACTATTGCCTAAAATACAATGACATTTAATATTTGTCTCCGAGTTTAACAATGCTTGCTTACTTATATCCGGTACTAAACGGAAGTTGTACAAGAAATCAGCACCGATAATTGGGGTTGAAACGTTACCAACTAAAAATGTCCATTGAAAAATTCTCCTTAAGCCTAAATCCAAAGAAAGTGTTTGAGTTGTGTATACGTGTATGGGTGATGTATTGGCGGCAGAAAGTGTCATTTGTGAATTATTTTGCCTTTGTGTTTTTGTTGCTGGAATTATGGACACATCAGATCCCGTGTCAATTAAAAATGTGACATTAGTACGTCTATCTCGAATAAAAAGGCGACGAGAATTTCTTGGCAAGGTAGTAGTCGCCATTATACCTAACCGGACTCGTTTTTGAGAATTTACATGGAGGGTGACATTTTTGAGCTGCTGAGCCAAATTTGTAATGGTACCAGCACTGCTCGTATGTTTTTGATTTAGAGCGATTACGTTTATGAAATGGGAGATTACGATTGCGACTACGACTACGACTTCTGCTACGCGAAATTTCATCAATGCGCAAATTTAATTTTTTTATTTCTTCAAGTACATGGCTTTCAATGGAATTTTTGTCTGAGGAAACGGAACAGGCACTTACCGCAATTGGCGTCACCTCCATGACTCGATCGGCTACTTCGGCAGCTTTCTCCAATGTCAGCGGGCTTATAGCTGCAAGAATGGATTGTACACGAGTGGGCAGATGCTGCTGAAAAAGTTCAAGCATGAGGTCATCCGGAACGCTATGAGATTCCGCGCGCCTCCTCATGACTCGCAATAGTTCGCTGGGACGTCTATCTCCGAGTTCTTCTCAGATGAGTAATTTCCTGATTTCTTGATGGGATGATTCACCGCTTCTTTTTATTAGCTCCGTTCTCGCTTTTTCGTAAGGCTCCACAGGGTCGGGATTCATAATGACGTCACGAATGATGGTTGCGGCTTCCGGTGGTAAATGTGCGATGATGTAATTAAATTTTGTTTTGCTGTCTGTTATTGCCTTGGGACAGCCAAGTTGGAATGTGCTATCGCACATTGTGAACCAGAGAGCAGGATCGTGAAAGTTATATGCCGGTATCTTGACGGCGCCTACGTCATTCATTTTGAAGCTTACACGTGGTTACCAGTTCTTACGCAATATTTAGCTATTTCGTGAAAATTTTAAAAATAAAGCATTATTTTAATGCCATAATATCTTATTCATGCAGGTCACCATTGAAGGGTATGTTGCGTCAATGTTCAATCAGGATGCAATCGGATAAAACTTAACAACTTTAACTTTATTGTAGACACATGTTCTAAATCATCTGCGAGTGTTGAGAGAGAGAGAGATTACCCATGAGCACAACGTATATATACTGCAACCCTAGCGGAGAAAACTAGTACTATTCTAGATGTACACTTCATTGTAAGGTGCTTCCATCTAGTGAGTTAAAATATAGGATATATGCTACAAATCTAAGCAAAAGACCCACCACGTCCAATCCATCTCCCGAGATATGTTGCAAGGAGGTGATTACACACCGCTGTTGAAAAATGTGTTGATTCACCATCATGCTTGAATCACACGTTCTGGTTGGCAGTGGTTGATGCTCCATCCAGCAGCTTCGTGAGAAGAGGAAAATCGGAACACGTGCAGGTTTCTTCAACTCTTACCATGGCTCTCCAAACCCTCGCAATCGCTTGACCCCTCCCTTTATCTGGCTCATCATCTTCCTTCTCGCAAGGTACTATTATTGCAATCTTCACCTTCTACACTACGACAGTATGCTCTACGGTGATTCCCTATGTTGCTTACTATTACCCCTCTAAATTTGTCGGTCAACTTTGGCGACACCTTTTATAGTAGTCCTTGAATTGTGTACACTCGCTGAATTATAAGTTTTAACAAATTAATATTATTTTTAGAATAATGGTTCATTGAAATAATAACGAGTGTTCTTTGTTAAAATTTATCTACTGTGACAGATTAAAAATCAATAAATTTCAAATATCCTAGGTTAATACCAGTTCAGAAGTCCTAACTATATATTTGAAAATTTAATAATTATAGAAGAATTTTTCATGAAATAAAATGTTTTTTGAAAGTCAGTAAGTTTTTCTTCATTTTTGTCAAAACATTACATTTTAAATAATTTTTTCTTGTAACAATATAATTAAATAAATTCTATCAGTCTATTCTGGTTCAACTGATGCTAAATATACAAAGAAAAATATTTATTTATACAATTTTTCAAAATCATAGTTCCGAACGTAGTCAGCCAACTTAAGTGAATCAGTATAAATGCTTAATGTGATTATTCCAAACTCATTAAAGAAATCAATTCAACCAAATGCATATCGAACAAAAATTTTATAAAAAGTATCCAATACCGAAATGATTTCCTTTCTTTCCCTTTTTCCTTTTTTAAATAATACACGCATCTTTTTCTTCAGAACAATTTCAAAATAAAATACATCTGATATTTGTCTTAAGAGCTACTTCAAACAGTTTATTCCAAGACAATCCATAGAACAAGTAATGGGATACATTCCTGTCGATAACGGAAATGAAAAAACATGGAAGGCATTCTCATCATCAAATTACTTCAAGCATCATTCCTCAAAGAGTATAAGCAGGTTTCACAAATGCTTGAAAATAGTTACTGGAAATGGAAATCTGATAGATTTAGAGATTTCTCCATGGCCAAAAAAAATGGCTGTCTTTACGAAGACGGCTTAAAGGGATCTATTCGACGGAAATGTTCGTGAATTACGTTTCTTTGAAGTATTTGTTTGAAATATAGTGATCGTATAAAAAAGCTTCAAGGTCTATCCCATCACCATGTGACGGAAATAATGTATAAAAGTATGCTTTTTTTATTATTTCTTCCTTATTTTATTTTTAAGTTGATTAGATGTCAAAATGTAATGCATTTTTTTAGTACTTATCGTGTATTACATTTTCAAATATGATTGATCATGCTTGTATTTATACAACGAAAACAATTTCTATTATTCAGTTAGCAATCTCAATAGACCTCAAGTAACTGTTAAAAGTATAAGTATGTGATTTCTAAGAAAAATTGAATGTTAATTAGAGATTGAGAAATAGTCACGAATGAGGCATTATATAAAACTGTCATTTACAATCCTAAATTTTTCCTCCCTTTTCATATAGAATTGTTAAGGAACTAAGACATCACACACATTCAAAAAATCGATTTTTCAATTTTAGTATTAAAATTTTAGTATTAAAAATAGTACATATATTTTTGAACCTAAAAGTTTGTAACACTTATATGTTCGTTGATAAAATAACCTTAAAATACGAAAAAAGTAATTGGCAAGAATGTAAGCAAACATTTACAAATTCTTAGTGCGTTTTGACTTTTTCGCCCAAACATAATTTCTTGCACTATTAAAAAAAATATTGCACTGTATAGGATTTCAATTTTTTTTACTTCTAAAAAGAATGCTTGAGCAAATAGTGAACTTATTTGTTTTGATCTAAGTAGTACATAGTTTTTTAAGAAATAGTCTTATGTATGATAAAGGGGAAAAAGTAAAAATTTTCGAAATCTCAAAATGTTATACTTTTTTAAAGAAATTATCTTAATATTTTACTAATATACAGGTTCGCTATATTTTGTTCATTACTTTATGTATGCGCAAAAAAAATAGTTTACATATTTAAGATGTTAGTTATTATTAATAAGTACACATTTAAAAGATTAGTTATTATTAATAGTTACATATTTAAGATATTAGTTATTATTAATAGTTACATATTTAAGATATTAGTTATTATTAATAGTTACATATTTAAGAGATTTTTTTTTAAAAAGCTAGCTATAAACATAAATATGTATTATGAGATTTTAAAAATTATGTACAACTTTAAGTAAACCGAAAAAAAAATTAACTGAAAAACTATTTTTGCATTTCTACAGAATGATTAAAATATCTATATTAAGATCACAAAAAGACTAAGTCTTATTAGAAATTTTTAAAGATATATGTCCTCTAAACAAAGAACTTTATTTTTGACATTTTACTATTTCGAACATGTCCTGGTGCACTTAAATATAAGTAATTATTTTTTTGGTAGATAATTGAGAAATTAATTAGTTATATATATTTGTAATAATTCACACGTTAATTTTATCTTGAGAGATTTTAATCCTTATTGGTCTTGAGTACTCCTAGGCTACTTTTGATAATTAAAATTTGTAGTTTATCCACCTAGCGGAATATAACCATAACCCTGTCTCTCCAAAAGTTAATATTCAGCGTTTTTAAAGTAAAGAGATTATTCAAGCGTGTATCACCCGAATATCTGGACCAATCAGAATAACCATTACTGGAAAACATGTGATTTAATAGCTTCCGGTTAACCATCGGCATAAATAGATAAGATCTGTATATAAAACAAAGCCTGTTTTTGTGACTGTCTTGTAAGCCGGGCGTGTTTAAGCTCTCTTCGTATTTTGCGACTTGTTTCATGTTTGTTAGTGTTTTTTTCTACGTCACAAAATAAATGTAGATTCAAAAGTAACAAGTCTTAATAATCTTTTCAACGCACACACACACACAACTGCACAAATTTATTTTATTTCATCCAGCAAAATGTCTTCATTCAAACCCGGGATCACAACACACACATATACACTCATATATATATATATATATATATGACAGGACGTAGAGAGTGTTAAGTCATTCTTTAATTAGTTTTGGATGCTTGATGTTATCTAGTTGTTATTCACGAGGCATTCATTCTCTGTTGACATTTAACCCGGTTTACTGCGCATGTGGATACAAACACTACAACACAGAAACTACACATCATACAAATACACGCACGTTACATTTTTAGGAAGACAAAGCTTTTCCAATATATTGGGGCTATTTATATGAACTGTCAACAGGAAGTCTTAAAATCCTTGTGATTTCCGTGGAAGAGGCTATGATTGATGGAAAAATATCGTTCAAGCGATAGATTTTAATATAATCTTACTTTTAAAAAGAAGGCCTAGTGGTCGAGTGGTAGTGTACCGTGCTTCCACACTACAGGTCCGGGCTCTATTGCCAGGCTGGGCAAGGTCCACTCAGCATTTCATCCCTACTGCAGTGGGTCGATAAATGAGTGCTAGGCTTTCTTGGGGACTTAAACACTGGGGGCCTCGTTTCAGACGGACCACCTGATCAGGACGTCTGCTCATGCACCTCTGCGACCAATGGTCTCGTATACTGGGATGGGCACAGTAGGTCCTGGCTCTCATGGGCTGTTGCGCCACTGAATTTAAGTTTGTGTTACTTTTAAAAATGCAAGCAGCCATAGTTATTAACGATACAGTTACAATTATCTCGTTATGCGGGTAAACTAGTTAATTATTGACGCTCGAGTCCTAAAAATCAGGACCATTAAAAACTAAAAAAGTGTTTAGAGAAATTAAAAAGAATCATTGCACAGTACGAGTGACACACAAAAAAAGAGAGACTGGTAAATCATAGTACCAAACAGTTGTTGCCAACTTCCACTCTTTATTCATGGCTCATATTTTGTGCGTCACATCTTGTATGTATATATATATATATATATATATATATATATATATATATATATATATATATATATATATATATATATATATATTCTAAGTTATATATTTGAAATATAGAACTTAGAAGTGGGTTTATCCATGTTTAACGACAAAAGAGGGGAGAAATTTTAAGAAAAAAATGCCGATAATAACTTCAATTTTTTGTAACTCTGAAAGCAAAGTGAATTTTTTCAAAAATCATAGTTGAGCCTCTGTACAGAGTTCTGAGCTATATACAGGCGAAATATTATTATAATAGAAGAATTTTTCACGAAAGGAGGACATTTTGAAAAAAGGTTATTCTTAGTTAATTTTTAGCCGAAATATTGTATTTAAATAATTTTCTTTATCAAAATGTCCTTAAAACAATTTTATGCATGTATTCTAATCTAAGTGACATTAAATATCATGAACATTATCAATTTATGCGCCTTTTTAAGATCATGGTTCCGAACGTAGTCGGATACCTTAAGTGGCTGATATAAAAAAAGATCAATTTTCTTTTGCTCAACTGAAGGGAATAACAGTACCAAGTGGCTTCGTTAGTGTACAGTAAAGTTCCCGAAGGGATTCATGATAGTTGCATGATTTTCTTACATCAGGAATTAAAAGTAAAAAAAAAACTAAAGTAAAGCCAAAATTAGTTCACTCTAATATCAGCACAATATTTTAGAACCAATTTTTGAAGAAGAAACTCAAACCTTATATAGAAATTACTATGATAAATCTGTGCTTCATATGGACAAAGCCTCTAGTCGCACGTTTTTGTCAACTGCGGCTTATTTAGCAAAGGTAGAGTTAGGAGTAGGAATAAAGTGTATCCCATTTGATGCAATATGTGTAAAATACCCCTTCTCTTGTGCTTTCGGTTTATTCAAACCAGCCTTAGGAGCTAAGAACACTGAACGCACTTTTGAAAACTGTTCAAGAGTAATAGAGTAAAATTTGCATGGCAGTATTAAGAAAAAGTTTACTTTCATGAAAAATTCGAGCTAGAGCTATAGTCAAGAATCATAGCTAATAAATAGAAGCAAATCGTCACAAAAAATACAGTATTTATTGATAAAAAATAACTATGAAAATCGTTTCTATAAAGTACAAAAAACCTTCTGTAATATCTGATTGAGATTTATCATTACGATCACCACTTTCATTTGAATTCAACTGCTAAAACGTGTACCGTTGACAGGAAGATAAATGTGTCAAATGATTTAAGTTTTGTGAATTAACTACTGTGTCATGATATGAATGTCGGCTTATATTAATGGCATATCTCTGCTTATTTGAATAAATAATCCGAAAAGCGGGTAATTCCTACTGCATCTGCTGCAGATTATTGTTCTGAAAGTGAAGGAAAGATGCTTGAACATATCACACGCTGACAAAACGTTATGTCAGATTAAGTTTATGTGCTTATTACGTGTCATAGTATATCGGGTGAAGTGACTATGTATACCAAATACTCATTACTTAGACATACACCCACGCAGTATCGCACGTAGTTACAAATATGTAAGTTTTAACCTATAATAAATCATAGATTGATAATAATATAAAATATGAATATTTTTACAAGCTTAAAAATTAATATGTAGTATTAATTTATTTCTGGATATTATACAAATTACTGTATATATATATGTAAAAATCTATATAACATATATATAATTTATATAAAATCTTAGAAACCTGCATATTACCTTTTCAATCAATATTCGCTCGAATTTATAAATCATTTTCTTCTGAAGTAACTGCTTAGAAAAAGCTCTGTTTTATAATAGTAAATATTTTGTAAATTTAATAACATTTGTTTCCCAAATGTATAGCTTTTTTTAAGTAAAACGCATTTTCGTTTACTTTTCTTCTTTCAGTCGCTAATACTGTATTATCTTTAAAAACTCTTTTAAAAATTATTTTTTCCAATTTCTCTACTTTTAAATATGTACCTTAACTGATATATTCAAGGCCTCAAATTGCAATTCTAAATGTAACGATACTATAACATCAATTAGTTATCGATTTTTCACTTCATAGCTTTTTTTATACAAGAATAATGATCTTTACAAGAAGTTCCCTTAGCAATAAGTACAATGTTATAATAAAGTCTTTTTATTTTTTCTTTTACTTAGATTTCTCCAAAAATACATATATAGTATTTTTCACTTTTAAGCGCTATCGAGGTATTTTTTGGTGGTTGCATTATTTTAGTCAAATTTTTTCAGTCTTTAAAGAATTTTCAGTTCTGATACATTACTTTCATCAAATTTTACTATAAAACATTATAAATACCATGAGAAAATGTGTCAATACATGAAAATATATCTTTGGTAATACATGATTATACGATATTTCGAAATATTTCATTAGTATTTTATATAACTGTAAACACAATTTCTTACAGCGTCAGAATTAAAAATTTTTTTAAATATTAGATAAATGGTATTCAAAACAACAAGAAATAGGTTTTTATGTTTTTGAACATGAAATTTATGTACTTTTAGGAATATAACAAGGTACGTGCAATGTGTGAAAAAAAAGGATTGCATTTTGAGATGTTTATATGCCTTTTACTAAGAAACTATTGAAAACCAAAGCTTAAAAAATTGTATAAAAGCACAATATATATGAAACATATAGTAAAAATTTACAGTTCATGCATACAGTAGATTTATAGAAAAAAGAATACACAATTATGTAAAAATTGTCATTTTCTGCACGAAGACATATTTTTAGCTAAACATGTTTGAGGAATATTTCAAAGATTTGACATAAAAAATAAAAAAAACACCAAAATATATATGAAATATATAGTAAAATTTCCAGTTCATGCATACAGTGGATTTATACAAAAAAAAGAATACACAATTTAATAAAAATTGTCATTCTCTGTGTTACGACAACTGATATTTAGCTAAAAATGTCTGAGAATTTACATGATTTCCCACAAATTCTGTATCAATCATGAAAGAATTTTCAGTTTTGTGATGCATTAATTACATGAAAGTTAACCATAAAACATCTTTAATGCCTTGAAATAATGTATCAATATGTAAAAGTAATTATTTTAGAACATGTGATTATACGATAGATCGAAAATTTTCATTATGGATTTGAATGTTAATATACTCACAACCAGGGATATCAATTCTGGTATTCCGGGATATCGAATACCGGTATTTTGAGAAATTTCGACAATTTTGAAATACCGGTATACACAAATTTTAATACCGGTTTTTCGGTATTTACTAAAAAATTTTAAAATCGTTTCCACTATATACTCAGGGATCGCCAACATAGCAAAATATTACATGCTTTTATGTCATAGTTTTATTTACTGCGCCATGATTAAAATATATTGTAAATGAAAAAAATTTACATCCATTTCAGATGGTGAAAGTATTAAACGCGTCTATATTCCGCTCATTCCGTTGTTCTTATTATTTATTTTTTCTAGCTGGTCCTACAGTTCTCAAGCAACTCATTAAAACTATCTAATTATTTTCCATTATTTGAATTGCAGGATAAAAGACTACTAATCTGAACTTAAAAATATAAACATAAAATATTTCTCTGATAAATTGAACTAAATACACTACTCCTAACTAGGTTCTCGTTGAAAAAGAAATAACATACCTAAGCTCATCTGCCTTTCTTCATCCGTCAACACCTGTTACTACAATGTCTCCCTAACGAGCGAAATTAATTAGACTGTGGATACAAAGTTGTATCGTACAATCAAAAGAAATTATAAATTTTGTGAATCATCCAAGGCCAAAACTATTATATTACAGCTCAGAGCTATACTACACTCGCGCAGGTTTTGCAGTCTGATATTCGTATCTGAGAAACCAAGGTTGTACTTGTGAAGATATTTTAATATATATATATATATATATATATATATATATATATATATATATATATATATATATATTAAATATATATTAAATTTTGTTATTCACATTTTATTTGTAAATCATACTATAGGTTTCAAAATATTTTCAGATTCATTATATACACTGCTGGACAATTGCTAAGGACGGATAACACTATCATCCATAGCAACCACAAAATGAAAGGAAGCAAAATGTGGAAAATTAGAATAAGTGCGGGATATTAGTAAGAAGAAGTATGAGTATGCAAATTATTTCCACGTCTGTTCATCACGTGATAGCGTTCATAAGAGCTTTAAAGGTTTTGACGTGTGTGGACAGTTGTTGTTTCAAGTCAAAGTTTTACAAGAAAGATTTAATAGACGAACTTAAAAGTTTTGGCATGTCTTCCCGACATCACATAGATGATTTTAATGCGTGGCCGAATTACTGGAAAGATCGAAGAAGGGCGAAAAATAACAGATGTTGCCTGGGAGTTCGACATCCCTCACAGCGTTGTTTCACGGCTGTGGAAGTCATTTAAAACTACTGGAATGTGTAGTAGACGGCACGGGGGAGGTCGTGTTAGAAGTACGAAGCCTGCAGAAGACAGATATATCGTCCTATCAGCAAAAAGGAACAGGTGCACCACAACTCAGCAGGTGGCAAATCAGTTTCTTGCTGCCTCAGGAAAGCAGATCTCCCGAAAAACTGTTGCCAGACGTTTGAGGGGAGGAGGACTATACGCACGCAGACCTGTTGTGTGTGTCCCATTGACCAGACAGCACCGTACTGCCCGTTTGCAATGGTGTCGTGAGCATCACAATTGGACTGAACAGGACTGGGCATGCGTACTATTCTCAGATGAGAGTAGGTTCAGTCTGTCATCGGATTGTAGACGCCAACTGATCTGACGCGAGAGTGGTACTGCTTATCGTCCAGAAAATATCCAAGAAAAGGACCGATATCCAAAATGCAGTATCATGGTGTGGGCCGGCATCATGATCAATGGCCGCACGCGCCTACATGTCGTTGCGAATGGGACTATGACGGGCCAATGATACATTAATGAAGTTCTACTTCCTCATGTTCGTCTTTTCCGTAGTACTGTCGGTGATAAATTTGTTTTTATGGACGACAACACAACATGTCATCGAACACTCGCTGTTCAGGATTGCCTAGACAGCGAGGGTATTCATCGTCTCGTATGGCCAGCGCGTTCTCCAGATCTAAACCTTATTGAAAATGTGTGGGATGCTTTGGGGAGGCAAGTTGCTGGTCGAAACTATCCTCCGACAAACAAGAACACCCTCATCCGTGCACTCACAGAGGAATGGGATAAATTGCCTCAACAGCTGCTGGATAATGTTGTGCAAAGTATGGTACGACGTGTGGAATGTTGCATCACACTCCACGGTGGACATATCCCGTACTGATAACTTTCTTTAAGGTGCCTGCTGACTTTTAGATGCATTGTTCCATTTCTCCGTACGCAGATCAAATGAACGTTTTTTTTTCTTTCATATGTTTCACAGCTTTTGTACATTCCAGAACAATAAATATTTTTTATTCTAATGTCTGAACAGTGTGGCAACTATATTTTATCCTACTAGGCCTCATGTCTCGCTTAATGTTATGCTACATAGCAATTTGTGATCCGTCCTTAGCAATTGTCCAGCAGTGTATATATATATATGTAAATATATATATATATATATATATATATATATATATATATATATATATATATATATATATATATAATAAATATATATACATATATATATAATGAATCTGAAAAATATTATATATATATATATATATATATATATAAATATATATATATATATATATATATATATACATATATATACTATAAATATATATATATATAAATATTATATATATAATGAATCTGAAAATATTATATATATATATATATATATATTATATATAAATATATATATATACATATATATATATATATATATATGAATCTGAAAAATATTATATATATATATATATATATATTATACTATAAATATATATATACATATATATATATATATATATATATATAATGAATCTGAAAAATATTATATATATATATATATATATTATATTATAAATATATATATATATATATATATTCATAAATAATAGCCCATAATAATGAATAATAATAACTTTAAAGAACGTAAGAAATCAGTTGATACATTGGTTTCAGTTAGGTTTCATCTTTTATATGATGAAAATAACATGTTGGCACACTGTAAAAAATGTTCTAGAGTTATTAAAGTGAATGGAGGAAGTACAAGTGGACTCCATATATGTTTAAAAACGAAACATGAAACAACTTTGTTAAAGAGGAAAAAAATCTAATTGTGATAAAGGTACAAATTTAGCACAGTTTCTAAGCCGAAGCCGTCAAGAATTTTAGATTATTTCGAAGAAAAAAATGATTTGGATGAAATTATAAGTAAAATGACAGCATTAGATGGTTTCCTATTTCGAGTGTTTTGCACTTCTACTGAATTAAGGAGATCACTATCCGCCAGAGGTTTTAAAACTTTACCAACGTCGATTAATACTATACGAACTGTTGTAAACTACAGTGACAGTGTTCGCAATTCTTTGAAACGCGAGCCAATACAGTTTAAAGTAAATGGTAAAAAATTCAGTCTTAGATTTGATGAATGGACTTGTGTAAGAAATAGACGCCGTTTAAATACGAATGTTCATTTAGAAAAGAAGTTTTGGAATATAGGACTTACACATACCTCGGAAAATATGCCAGCCAAAAAATGTGTGGAAATGCTTAAATCTAAATTAGTGAAACATGGATTATCCCTGAAAAAAGATGTTGTACTCATAACCACTGATGGAGCAATAGTTATGAAAAAAGTTAGAAAGTTCATTGGTGCAAAGAAAAAAAAGATTTACCCCGAAAGAGCATTTCTTACAGCTGGTAATTTTTGCACAAAAATACGTTCCAGGCTTAGTGACAGTACAATTGATGCATTATGTTTTTTTTAGATAACATTTCAAAAATTTATAATAGTACCACAGACTGAATAGTGATATTCACAATTTTGTTGTGTATTAAATAAATAAGATGCTCCGTTACTTTTTTGTGATTTTTTATATACTCTTATAATTTATAAGTTACAAACTATTTTTTGTGATATTTACACTCTCTTGTAAAACTGATAAGTAAAATACATAAGGACCCAGTGTTTTCTGTTTTTCTCTAAAATTTCTACTACGGATTATAAAAACAGTATTTAAGTGTTAAATTCTAAGAAATACCGAATACCGGTATTGAACTTAAGGTCCGATGTTGCAATATCTACTTACAACTTCCTAAAGTATCAAAATTTAAGTTTCTCTATATGTTAAACAAGTGATTTTCAAAACAGCCAAATGACTGCGTTTTTGTTTTTTTTGTTTGGTTTTTTGGTTTTTAAATCTGAAATTCATTTATTTTTTAATGTTTGTAACAAACTTCTCGCAACGATAATGACAATATTTCTTTTGTAACTTTTTCTCAGAAACCATTAAACATTAGGACTCAAGATTTTGTCTGTATATTGAATAAACCTTTATCTTTCTGCTTCAGTGACATTGTAAAAATAATTTGTTTATTTTTTTATAAAAAAAAGATAATTATTTAAAACATAATTAGGACTTTAATAAAAATTTTAATTTTATGGTTATGACATGAATCTTCTAGCTAAATTGCTTAGAAATATTTCAAAAAAATCACTTAAAAATACACAAGTAAATATTCATGCATGCAGTAAGTAGGTTTAGGTAACATAACAAGAACAATTTTAAAAATAATATTTTTAGTAGACAGTAAATTTTATAAAAAAATCTTACCTTTTCAAAATAAGTACGCTTTACATCTTATTATAATCCTTGTTTGGTAATTTACAAATATTAAATTTAAACATCTATTAGTTTATAATCAAGCTTCAAATCCCTTCAACCGTTTAACAACAAATTCTGCTCCAAAATCTAACAGTTAAATTTGCAGTTATACTGTTATCTAAAGCAGTGCACCACAATTATCAAATGATCAGTTTGAAATTGAAATAAGAAATTAAATAACTTGTAAAATCTGAAGTTTAACACATCTTAGAATCTCTTCAGTATTTTATTCAATTTCAACTATTACTTCATACTCTTCCTATATATATATATATATATATATATATATATTGTTCAAACATTAAATCTTTTATAAAATACTTTTTATTCATCCACTCAAATTCAAATACATTTTATAAACACTTGCAGGAAAGGACACTTGATGTTAATATACAGTTTTTTTCAAATACTAATTTATTCATTTAATTCAATGAATTAATTATAGTTTAAGGGGTGTTGGAAAGCTAAAATCTTATTTTTTTGACAATTTGAGATTTTTACATTTTCAAACTGTATAGATTTTAACCTTTCTAAAAATACTTTACTTTAACCTCTAGGGTAATTAGAAGCCTTTAAAACGTATTTTTAAATAATCATTGAATTTGGGCCACGCCCATTTTAATGGCGAAAATTGTAAACAAATTACTTTGTTTTTCCTTAAAAGTGTAACGACTAATATAAACCAAAACATGTATCTTTTATTTTAAATTGAGCCTTTTATTTTTTTTTATTTCCCTGTCGATTAAAAGTCTCACTGTATACATGTAAAATCGAGGCCGTGGGTAGCCTAGTGGTTAGAGCATCGGACTCCAGGCCGGAATGCCTGGGTTCGATGCTCGATGTCACCAAATACCCTCCGAGTGCACACGGAGTACGTGCTCGTTAAATCAGTGGGTCCGTAGTCTTGTGGGCTTATTCACTAGCGCAGGAACTGGAGAATTATTCCCTCCCCTTCAGTTCACTTGCAGAAATTGTGGAGGTGGAGATAGAGGACGTGTCGCCATCTATCGTCCCTTCGGGGAAGTTTCACTGAGCTTAAATCGCCCTGTCACCTGTATGGTGCTCAAGGCCAACGACAGGCGTACCTCTTGCCCATGCCACGATGAATTTCGTGGGCCTCGTTCTGACTACGTCAGACAGGTGGCATTAGCCACAACAACAACATTAAAATCAATTTATCTCAAAATATAAATTTAAATGTGCGATTACCTCTTCTGAGAAACTACTGTTCACAGGTATGTAAACTTTTTATGAATTATTTATAATGATGTCTAATATATACTAAAATGAGCCTTTTCTAAAAAAACTCAAAATATATATATATATATTAATTTTTACAAATTTTTTAATTAAAAAATGGGTCAAATTTCGCAATGTTTGATAAAATATTTAATAATTTATTAAAAAATTCAAAATTAGCTAAAAGCTCATTTTAGTATAATGAGAGAGGTGTACTTTAATAGTATGAAAAATTTCAAGCATGTACATAAAACAGATTTTGAGAAAAGGTACATCGAAAACAGCCAATTTAACATTGTCAGTATAGAGAAGAAAGAGGTTTCTAACTCCCCTTAAAAGAGACATATTTCAGTCGGTATTATTCCCCAAGATGGTAGCCTCATTGGATAAAACAGCTTTTGTTAAATTTGTGATAAAGATTTAACGAAACCTGCATAAAATCCAAAACTAATTAGACGTCAACAATCCTTTTCACACTATAGTTTTAAGATAAATTCTTACCTATAATATTCAACATTTATTAAAAATTGTAATTACAAATTAAATGTGGTTAAAAAGATTTTAATGCGTAATTTAAAAGTTGTTTTGCTATTTAATACTGTGATTCTGCCATATGTTCAAACGTATTTATATTAATTATAATTATTTAATAAAAAGTAACTAAAATAATTTTTCTTTTGTTGATCTAAGTAGTAATTGACATAGAAAAAAATATTATTACACTTGTTTCGTTGTATTATGGAAAAGATATCTTTGATTTTTAAATTTTAATAAAACATTTCCTCCTACATCTTGAAATTATAATTAATAATTAAAATGATGAAACAAAAATTAAAACCCATTGATTTTAGATTTCTAAAACCAATATTTACATTCATTTTGTGTTAGGTTCTTAAATGTGGTATAAAAATTAATTTCTTAAATAATGCATAAATGCATAAAACACGGACTTGGCAAATAAAAAAAATGTCTGGGTATTAATAAAAATTATATTTAAATGGTTATCTTAACGTAAAATTAATTAGTTAAATAAACATTTAATAATAGCAGAGATTTAAGTTAAGTAATCATTATTACGCTAGAAACAATAAAATAATCAGCTGTTATTAATTATATAAATGATAAGTACTTTAATTTGAGAAAAAATAGCTGTTATAAAAGAAAAATTTATAATTAAGTAACATTTTTCTCATTTAAACTATTTTCTAAATAGTTTAGTTAAAAATTATCATTAAATAGTTGTTTTTACTAGTTTTACTATCAAGAAAACTGTTCATGTATATTGAGAAAGTTACAACGATAAATACAAAAAGATCAAGAGCTACTATATTGGGGAGAAAAGTTAACTAAAGAGAGAAGTTTTCTTCACATTTTTGTTGTGGAAAAAATTATTTTACGCATATAAAATACAGATCAATACTGCAACATGTTTCCCATTTGGTTCAGTTCATAAATATATATAGATAACGGGTGTTTGTTGCATACGCTTCATTTATTACGGATATCTCCACTTCCTTTTAGTTAAATAACATTTATTTCGCTCTCATTATTCAAGATATTTTTTTTTCTAATGCAAACTTTATGTTATTTTTCAGGAAACTGTTTTCAGTTATTTTCTGTTAATGTTTAATCAGTAAAATTTATTTAATTAAGTGGTATTTTTGTTGTTTGTTTTTCATCAACAGTTTTCACTAGAGGAAATTTTTTATGTATATAAATTTGAGCATTACTAGACATAGACAATGATTGGCTTTAAATCATGAAGGTATTTCTGTAAAAATAAAATATTATAGAAGTAAAAATGAAGGTAACCTATTGCTCTTCAATATAAATATAATAATGAAGAAAAATCACACATAAAATTTTCAAAAGCATAATTTTTTAACAAAAATCAGAAAATTAATAAATGTTAAATTGTTTTCTAGTACCTTCATTAGAAAAACTGCACTATTTACCATTTACATCACCATTAAAGAAAATAAATATAAAAAAGATATTTATATTATGCGTAAACAGTATAACACGAAAACAAAATTATTAAATTTGCAAGCAGTTTGGAGGGTCATAGAGGTGCGAAACTTATAAAAAGAGCTGCCACCCTTGGCATCTAAAATGTCCCTTACTTGGGGTTAGGCGTAGAGTCGAAGTGGACTTGGAAAACTGAAATGGGTAATTAAACTCATGCGGCTTCACATTTATGCTACATTCCGCAACCATATTAGATCGAAAGTGATTGCTGGTCAGTCTCTCAGTAACCCAAAGCCAGGTGTTTTCAAACGATGACAAATCTGGAGACCGTGCAAGCTGGGTTAACAATCGAGTACCCTTGTATCGGGGGATGTAAAAACACGACACAAAAATGTGTATTTGCATTATTTAGTTGACATATAGTGTTTTGCAAGCTTCGAAATAGAGTGCAAATACTAAATGTAAGATGTTAGAAACATAACGACCTGCATCAAATTACCTAAGTTATCACACCAGGTGTATTATAGCTCCTACGCTAATATCGAAATCAAGCAGATAACTAGCGATCTTATCAGAGGCTCCATACACGTATAAGGCTATCAGATAGTTGCGTTCAGAACCAAGACCAATATGAAAAGACGACATTGTGCCACACTCTTGAATCCAGTATTGTCGTTCGGTGCACCAGAGTCGATAAATGTCTCTATACTTCATTGTCAAGGGACCCCGATGTAATGGCCACCGCGTTCTGGTAGTCTAATCTTCTCTACCGTCGTCTCACCGTATGAAAGGGTACTGGATGAGTTGTAAACATGTTCTATGATGTGGTTGTGCCAATTTAAATGGCCAACCATACTACACTTTATAACAAAAAAAGACGCTCCAAGAACGAGTTGTCCGATAAAAACAAAAAATGGTGGGTAGAAAGATTATGTACGGAGTAGAAAATGATTAAAATTTCAGAAAAATTGAATGATTTATGTCAGTTACATAGTTACAAATTAACGAGCTCAATAAGGTATTGACCCATCTGTAGCCCAGATGCATGCGCAGTTCCGATGATCTGTAGCACCTGCTATTCATTCGTCGGGCACTAAATTTCAATCATTTTCATGTTCATTACAAATATCTTCGCATACGAAATTTCATTACAATCGGGAAACTCATGCTTTGTGCGTCATTTTTTTTGTTATATAGTGTATATGTCTGTTCTCTTGGGTGTTAGTCACAGGATAACGGAGAGATACTGAATGTCGTTCGGTATAACCCTAAGAAACCCATTCATCACATTATCGCATGACAATGGTGTGGGAGATGATTTCGATCAATCTGTCGATTACTGAATGACTTGATTTCCTTCAATAGCTGGTAAGCATTTAAGCATTTCCTCTTATTATTTGAGGCATAACACGGTATTTTGAGCAAACTCCGCACTTATAATGTGTTTTCCAAATGAGAAATTCACTACACAACTTTTCTTTCATGCCGTGTTTCAGATGGTATTTTCCCTTTAGCTGAAATACTAACGATTTGCATATTCCAGACTGTTCTTTCTTTTCATGTGATTTTGATGTTCGTTAGATCACATTTCTTCCTGGTTTTGAAATTTTAACAGTTTACAGTGTATTTCATTAAATATAACACCCGTCTAAAATTTCTGTTTTATGTAAATAATTTTCAAGTATTTATTACATAAAGGCATATTTCTAGTTGTTCAGAATGCAACATCAAGAAGAAAAAGAGGTATAACAGCCAAATTTATTTATTGCATAAATAATGCAGTACGGTAAAAAAAATAACTTTAAAAGACAGATTTCACCGCATTGTAGCAGATGATTAATCCAATTTCGAGAGTTTCCTCCATGGTTGGCAATGTAAATAATATCATGACCTGTGGCTGAAAAAGGATATTTTTAATACCTTTGTGGGATATGGAAGTCAATTCTTCCCCGCAATGCTAAAGCTGATTTGGAGTCGGTTTGTGGTTAATGCCTTTTCAGCCTTTAACCAATCATTGAACAGAGATGTTCAATAGGCCGTTTGAAAGAATAGGAAGGATATACCAGCGATACAGTTTGATTGGCTGAAAGAAGCCTTGCAATCTGTTTGCTATATGTAATCAAATATTGCCCTTTTGAAATAAAGGATGCAAAAAGTCTTAATTTCTCGGGTAGCGGAAAACTATGCGATTAAAAATCCCAGTGCCGTAGCGATAAATAACAGCTCAGTATACAGCACTCGTTTTAACAACTATGTACACTAGAGGGATGCGAGATTGGAATAAATACAACACCACACTAGACCATAATATCTAGTGTAGGATCAGAATGGAAATGCATGAGGTAAAAGTTAGATAGTTTCTTTCTTCCTTACCTCAAGCTTCTCAAACATCAGAATGTTGGAATGGTACATGTAGACAGCAGACCACATTTGTTGTTTAGGAAGGCGTGACCAATTCAACCTTTTAACGGTCATGAAGATGTGAAAACCCAGACTTTCTAAAGGACTCACTTTCAGATTCACGCGAACTCTTTCAAACCTACTATCTGACAGTTCAAAGTTCTAGCATAACGCACATCATGTCGTCTGAAAAAATCCGACTACTTGCGACAACTTTTTTTTGAAAAAATGGAGATATGGGGAATTTTGTGTGGCTTTTAGGTTTATTTAGTATATTTTAAGCAAAAAACGTAAAATTAAAATTAGAAAAAAAATTCATTATTATTAAAATGGGAAAAAAACTGGTGAAAAGGTACAAAAAATTACATAAACAGGACCATCTCCGTACAAAAGTTTTTTGAACAAATTTTCAATTTTTCAGTTTTAATGTGTTACTTCGTTATTCATGTTTGAAATAACCTTCAGGATAATAGATAGTTCAATTTTTACAAAAACTAGAGCACTCTCTATCTTAGTGACTATATGAAATTGCTTTAAAAAACAGTGATTATATTCACATAAAGGACTGTAAATTTTGAAATAAAACAGTTATTGATAAATCTGAAGGTCAAAACACTTCTACCATTATAAGAAACATTCACAAAAAAATTTCAACAAATTATTTTCAAAACTTTTTGATTAATCGCTGTCCCCGTTTGAGTTTTTCGAAAATAAACCCATTTCGAGTAAAACGCATTTTAAAGTTTGACATCTTGTGTAAAGTTATGGCATCTTCTTTTATTAAAACCCTTGTTGTTTTTGTTCTAATGAATAAAAATTAAAAAGCTTGGTATGTTTATTAAGTTAATAAGATGGTCTATAAAATAAAATCATTGGAAGGTAGTAAGCAGCTTCTGTTGATCATAGAGATCTGAGCACCTTGAAGGTAGAAGTCTTTTTGGCTCGTGGTGGTGTTCCTTTTAGTCTGGCACTTACCAGACAGGAGGGCAGGAAGACTTGGCCTCTGCCGAACATATCCTGGACTGTCTGGGTCTTTCCAGAGAAGACTTGTACGATTCTCCCCTTCTTGTTATCGATTTTTTGAGGGTCAACAATTTAATGGATCTTGTCTGACTTCGTCAGACAATTAGAGGATAAGAAACAACAACAACAACATAAAATAAAATCATTAAAAAAATTTGTCAAATTTTGAAAAAAATCATGATTTTAGGGTAGTCGGATATCTTAACGTAGCTTTCTCGTCAATGATCAATCTGTAATATGCTCTACTCACCATGATCCCCAGAAAACCACTGGACTAATAATTTAAAACAATTTTATGACATTTTTCCATAGTAATACGAATGCAAATAATTTATCCTTTATCCAAGTATTAAAAAAAAAGGTTTCGTGATGTATGTATACAATAAGCATAGTATAATCTTGCTATATGCTCGTATTCTACTGTTCTTATATGTATAAAGTTAAAGATAAATTTATAGATGAAATTCTTTCATTAAAAAATATATAAGTATATACGAAAACTACTGTGACACTTTTAGGAAGCTTTTTTCTAGATTACTTCAGTTCATTCAATGAAATTATTTGCGTTATAAATGAATATATATGGAAACAAGTAATATAAAATAGCTAAATCAATTCCGTAGAATGAAAGAATGTTCATTCCGTCAAGAATGAAAATTTCTATTTTTTTTAAATTAAATTTTATTAATGGATTCATATTTGAAGAACTGTATATATATATAAATGTTAAGTGTCATCCACGTAAGTTTAAAAAATATATTTGAAGCCGAAAAAAAATTCGTTAGAAAAACTTATGGGCCCCATCTATTGGTGCTATTTCTAATTTTGTCAGAAATAACGTAGAATAAATTCAAAATTAAACATAGTAAAATGTTTGAAGAAAATGTATTAAAATCAATAGTCATCCACAACACACAGGTTTAAAGAAATGTATTCGATTTTCAGTGGATGAATAAAAAGTATTTTATTAATGATTGCAAATTTATACAAGATATATATATATATATATACAAGGAGAAAGTGAACTAACAGTAGGAATTGAAATGAAACAATTTTCTATAATTTTGATAAAAGAAAATGCAAATATAGCCATACTTTTTTTTCTATTATTCCCTCATTTTAACATAGGTAAGAACTGAATAAGAGATTTCTGACGATTTAAAACACTCCAGTAGATTTATGAGTTTGACTGTCTGAACTGAAAATTATCGTACAAACGATAAGGTATAGCCTTTGAACTACGGTTTTATAAATCAATAACAGGAAATGAATGGAAGCTCTTGTCAAGCACAGAACAATATTTTTTTTTTACTTATTATCCAATATTGAGCGACTGAAAGCGAGGAAATCTACAGCATGGAACAAGAAACTTTCATAAAATGCAATTATATCTTTGTATTAACAATTATTTAATAAGTATGTTTTGTTTCATATCGTTAATTTGGGATATCGTCTAAACGCATCAGATTTTAATTTGATTCAGATTTCGAAAATTTTACAATTATTTCATACCTTTTTGATTATTTTTAAATGTTAACGTTTCAAGTACCATAAATTCTATGGTTAAATTTCTGTATAATTTATAAAAAGTTATTGATTACTTAGAATTATATTTAACCCGGCACTCTTTTCGCGCGCAATAAATGAACGGAACTTCATGCGCTGAAACTCTTATAGCTAATGGTGTTTACATTCTGTTTTTACCGTTAAATTTGCACACAAAGGTGAAAGAAGAAATACAATATATTTATTACACTTTTCACACGTGAATTTAGTTTTTCTGTTTTTTTTTATTAGGGTATTAGGTAACTTGATTTTTTTTCCTTAGAAACATTTTTTTTTTTGCTGGTTTCTACATTCGTTACATTCTTCTGTAAATCGAAATCCAAAACACTTCAGAAATCAACGTTTGGTTCGATGTTTAAGTAGGTGGTTTCTGAGTATATAACAAAGTAATTTTCGCATTTATTATCGCAACGCTTAATAACACAACAAATATTGTCATAGACTAACGATTGTATTTCCTAGATATTGAATATGATGTGGTCATTTTTTATCAAGGACGATGATTGCTTCCTCAATTAAATTATTTGGATAGATTTCTCAGCAAAGGAATCATACTTGTTATTATACACTTCATCATTCGATTCATCCTCACCCACCCCCACCCCGCAAAGAGACATTCCTCATCCGAAAATACTGTTGTACTATATCATTAAGTATCTATCTATCTATCTATCTATCTATCTATCTATATATATATATATATATATATATATATATATATATATATATATATATATATATATATATAATGCATCTATTCAATTACTTAAAAAATATCACAGTTTTCTATCATAACTAAAATAATACACCTTTGCATAAGAAAGCTCATGCATTTAGAACTGTAAAGGCAATTCACGCGCAGGGTATGACATACCCGAAGAGGCGGTATCCAAAAATTTACTTATAGAACTCGCCTAGAAACTAAGGCCCCTCAAAAGATATGGTCTTAAAATCAGCTACACGGAAAACTATTCATCTTCCCAAAAAAGATTTAGATGGAGTCTTGAAAAAAAGTTAGGTGGTGTGTATGACATACCCTGTGTGAGAAGTGCCGGCTTTTTTATAATGTTAGCAAAAACATAACTTTAAATCATTAAAAATAATACTCGAATTATTTCATGCTCAGGGTTAGAAAGAAAGCAATCTTGTTTAGCTCAAGAAAAAAAATTGGCGATTAATTTTATAAATGAATACACAGTAAATATGTAGAAATACAAAAGAGGTAGTTATTTTCTTAATTTTCTGACCTAAATCTGATATTGAGCTAGATGGTTCAAATAATTAAAAATATTTTAAACAATTTTCTTTTTTTAAAAAAAACTGTTATGTTGCATATTTCAAATGAGTATTCTTAGAACAAAATGCACGTTTTATAACGGAAGTGGCTTAAAACACCCATTTCAACACGCCATATTTCATTTCAACGTTAATAATTCCCCAACAGGCACATCATATTATTTAAATAGCAAAGTTAACGCTTGAAAAAAAATTAAACTTAAGTAAAATGTGAGAATGATATTTAAAACATAATGTGCAACCAAATATAATATCCAGTGTTCTAAAATGGACCGATGATATAAAAAAAACATACGATTTGCTACATTGTATTTTGGGGAAAACCAGAATATTTATTCTCAAAAAACTTCAAAATTAGTTTCTAAGTTTGACAATTGGTGGTGCCTTTGACTGGGAAAACCATAAAACAATATTTTATATCCGTGTCGCAGTGAAATGATAAAATTAGGAATTAGATCAGATCTCAAGAGATATGATTAATTTGCGGAAGAGATTAAAATAAAGTTTCTTATAGGTCAATTCCCTAGACAAAGTAAGTGGTTGAATCAAATCTCTGAACTGTTTCAGTGAAATGATAAAATAATATTGCTCAGAGTTCAAAAGTGTATATTTAGCAAAAATGGTGAATTATATATGTTGTAGAGTAAGTAATACAACAATAGTCAATGAGATACAAATTATTTATTCGAAACTAATTAACAAAAAAATTAGATAATAGACTTTTTTTAAAGAAAGGATATTTGTAGTAAAATTCAAACATTTTTTTCGTGAATATAATTAATAAAAAAAAAGCTTGTTCATATATATTTTTGTTAAAACACGTTGTTGATTTGTGGTATCTCGAGATACAAAATACGTCACTTTTTATATAAATTTGTCTTTTTATTTTACATTCTAATTTAAATTGTATGCTCACAAGAACCCTTCTTAAATCCTTGACCTTTAAATAAGTATAATTTTCACGCGGAGTTAGATCTGTGGAATTATTTATGAAAATGTTATGGGCGTTTCTACGTAGCCAATCCTTTATAATTTTAACTGATGTACAAATTATATTTCTTAAATCTAATACGATCCCCACTGTGCTATATCCATCTAATAGGTTTCTATTTATCGTAGGTTGTAATAACCTTTTTGAGGTTATTGGTGTTTGGGGATTCTAGTAAGAATTTAGCCATAGCCAGTTTGAATTGCAATTTATAATTTCTTGAACTGAGAAGTCAAAACAACTCAAGGTAGGAAATGAGCAACATTACGAATTATAAGAGCAGTCCCACAGCAAAAAGGATACTCTAATAACTCTAAAGTATAATCTAATTTACATACTCTTTGAACACTTTGGACTTCTATGGTCTAATTCACCGTAATTCTATTACTTATTGTACGATCTCCAGTCATTTTTTTCATTAAAATCTTCATTATGCCCAATCGTCAATTATCTATAATTGATTATCTAGAAACTACTCATCCACTAACTCTCGACTAGCTCACAACTAACTTCGCGTATCAAAAAGTCTATGCTTAAGTAGAACCACCCATTTACATGCATCAAGTCTTCTTTTTCGGGAGAAAGTTTTCAACATAACAAAATTTTAAAGGAAATAAATTATCCCTAGAGGATTAGTCCCAGGTTTGTGGATAGTCCCGTTACAAGTACATACACCAGCATTGTAAAATTCACTACCACATCTTTTCTGGTGTTTTGCAACATTTTCCCTTTGATCTTTAATGTTTTTTTTCTCTTTAGGGTAAATAGCATAGGAATTTCAATCCGTATCCTTCTTCTCCTACTGTATTCTCGAATAATGCATACACCCGATTTTTACACATTTCCCATGAATGGACTTCAGTAGATTTGACAACATACTTTATTGCCTCTGACGTCTACTTTCCATTCTGATGAAAGTAACATTACACATGTTTTAAATATTAAAGCAGAAGTTGAAGTAGAGTTGTTAGCTGGTTCGAATTGTTTTATTGTCGATAAAGGAATTGATAGTTTCTGGTGGATCCTCTAAATGTATAGTTTTATTGGAGAATAACTCATTTGATGGAAAATTTTGTTACATTGGAGTGTTATCGTTAATTCCTTTAATTATTAATGTATCATTTGAAGTTGAAATAAAGTAATCAATTAATTCAGATGCTAGGAAATATTTTGAATCTGAAGTTCTGTTGATGTACTCTAAGGAAGCGGCTGGTAAGTCATTTGGTATTAAAATACAGTAGAACTTGTTTTTGTGCGGTCTTTTTTATGTGATTTTATTTTTGTGCGATTTTTTTTGCGGTGTATGAATTTCGATGGCTTTAGCGCCATTGTAATGCTTTATATCTATTTACCAATAGCGCAACGGAGAATGTTAGGACCCCCACCCCCACCCCTGAACGTCTACATTTACCTTCAATATTTTATAAATTGGGTAGATATGTGTTTAGCGTAAGTCAGGCTTTGAGCGCCTAGTCATGTCTCCCCGTGATGCGAGGGTGTACGTTACGCCACTGAAATGTAGATACTTCAAGGCGCTCTGTTCATTTGTTATAAACAGTCTCTCGACAATGCGCACTCAGTTGCTTTCTCTCAACGCTCCAGCAGCCCACGCTTGTTTGAAGACAAAACTTTCATTGACAGTGGCATTATCAATAATCTGATAGATTAAAAAGACGGACAAGAAGAACCGGATTCTTTGAGAGCGGATAAACATATGCAGGGATCCAGCTTTCCAACAAATTGGAAAAACATTATTCTTAAAGTAAATACCAATTAAGAAAGGAGTATAAAATTTCAAAAAGGGCTTCAATCATTTGTATCTGGTTATCGTGACCTTTACAAACTACTGACCAGCCAACCTTCGTCACAAAAACTTATGTCTTACTTTATGTTGCCAAAAAATGAATCAATTGAAATTGTACCTTCAAATGACGAAAGCGACTTTTAACTTATTCATTACAGGGTTTTGTATTACAGTGAGTGTAGCAATGAATTATATGTGTGCAGTTTGTGAAAACTTGTCCGTGTATACAATGAGAAACTATATGTTTTAAAAATGTCTCCATGTGTAACATTTACTTATTTATTTTGTTATGGAAGTACTCTTACATAAATTTCGTAAATATGAGAAACATTTTATGAATGCGACTTTGTTTGTGTGATCTCTATCCACCACATAAAAAGAATTTCTGTAGTATTTCTACACCTTCAGTAACAAGTCTTTCAAGTAATTATTTTGAACTATGACTAAATTGAAGTCTTGTTCTTGTCTCTGTTCAAAATAAAGCTTTGTAAAGGAATTCATTAATGGTTCGATGAAAAACAATTTTTTTCAGAATTGAACAAATTGACAAAGTTTGCCCAATTTTTGTGCCATTTACAATTAGCCAAGAGCGCAACACAGCTGCAATATCTTAATTTGATTACTCTACGGATTCTTTAGTAGCTGGTGCCTGGGCCTACCATTTACAATGTTAATTGTTAATTCTTGTATAACAGCAGCTGTAAAATCACGACCGTTGTTTCTTTTTAGTGCATGAGAACATCATACTGCTACCCTTTTGTGAGTCCAAATAACAGTTTCCTTTCTATCGAACTAATTCAAAAATTCCCTAATAGTTTCCTTAAACTGTTCTTCAGAAACTAATTCGGTCAGATTTTTTTTCTGCATCTGAACCAATTTTTAATTAAGTCTATATCTTTAAAAAACTCAAAATATGGAACACAGTAATAAAAATACACTCAAACTTCCTCGCGTAGTGTTTGGGAACAGTGAACATGGACACCAGAGGTGAGAGGAAGGTAAAGGGAAGTGGGTACAAGCGAGAAAAGAACTGCCCGATACCCAGTCTTGTTCATTTCATCATTTCACTAAAACAGTTCGGGGATTTGATCAAATCACTTACTTTCTTTAGGGAAATTACCTTCAAGGGACTTTGTTTTAACATCTTCCAAGAATTTGTCATATCCCTCACAGGAATTTGATGAAATTTTAAATTTTATCATTTTCCCTGTGACATATGTCCCATCAGAACGATGTTCTATGATGCGCTCGGCATTCCAGGGCTTCGGAAATACATTAGTAGAAATATTTTCTTCAAAATACCATGGCTGAATTTGAACAATGCATTTATTTTTATTAAGAGAAGCCTGTAAGATTTAATAAAAAATATATAAAACTAAATATATTTTGATGATAATTGTGACACTGAATAATAAAATACTTTGTACTGCGTGAAAAAGAAACAATGGGGGTGGGAGACAAATTCAGCAAAGCTACTAAAAAGAAGAGAGATGAATGATAAAAACAAACTGTTTTTGTAACGCTCAAACCATTCTGGGACTCAAAATTGGTTATGACGAGCATTTTATAAAATTCATGCTTATAAAAGAAGGATGAGTTGTTCATGTACAAGTAGATGTGTATATGTATGTGTGTGTGTGTGTGTGTGTGTGTGTGTATTTGGGAAATGACGAATGAATAATTAAATACAATTACTTATTTCATGCCCAGGAATTACATTCAAGCAACGTGTATTAAATTTAATATGACTTACACAATTCTGTAAAATTAAGGTTCTTTTAAAATGCATTTCTATTTATATAATTCCGATTTTAAATTGATTAAAAAAAGTATTACTACTTTTTTTGAAAACACATCTAGACAGGATTACATTTCTGTATTTTTCCTTTCAAAACTATTTCCTACATTGATCAGATTTTACAGCTAGTTTTATGTCCACATATAAATAGAAAGAGGGCCTTTATGTGCATTCTACTTTTTTATTTCACATCTATACATCATACATTTTTTATCAATTCGTAGGCTGGGATCTAAGCTTAAATTGTTCTCATATAAAAATGTGGAGTGGATGAAATCCCATAGGTTATATTTTTCTAGTTGCTTCTTTTTTTCCCGTGATGAATGAAAACATTTTCTGTCTCCTACCCTTAAGAATGTAATTTAGTTCTTAAAGATTCAAGAACTAGTCCGTATAAAATAAATTTAGAAAAGTTTTCAAACATTTTCCTTTTTTTTCATTTTGTCTAAAATTTCTTTAAAACTTATACTCTCCTCTAATTTTTTTTGCTTATTTATGTTAAAATTGATATGAAAAAAATTGGATAAAACAATCTTTTAGTAATTTGTGGACGAAAATGCTTTTAAATATTTTTAATATTAGATATTTGAGAATTGAATTAATTAAACAGTTTTCAGAGAATAAAAACTACAGAAATTCTTATGCATTGAATTTACTAATACTCCTTTAATCGACTGTAATTCACATTTGTTCCATTTTTTTATGAAAAATTTTAAACTATGCCATTTTTTATTACTTTTAATTTAAGTAAAATTAGCATAAATTAAATGTTTTTTTCATAAAATTAAATGCATTGTTTTAAAGTGTTGAAATACAAGGAATTTTTTTCTTATACTGAAAAAAATAATGATATATCATATTTTAAAGTAGGAACAGTTTTAGTTTAATCTACATAAGATTTTATAAATAACATATGCTGTTTATAGCTTATAAGGAATTCATTATAAAATATATGACATTGAAATGAACTACGAAATTTATTAGAATCTACGCCGCAATCAATTCTAAGCTGCACCCAAAATTCTCAACAAACTTTTGCGAAAAATGGTATAAGATGGGTTAATTATATGTAATTTTGCAAAATTGAAATAATTTTAAAATGAGAACTAGTAAGAAGTGAATAATTATTTTACCAGTATTATAAACTTTTGAAAACATACATGAAACTGTAATTGCTGCAATTGCACCATTCAACAAATTTTGTTTTCTTCTATTCTAAGCCGCACCCGATTTCCAGCAGCATTACCATTGAAATAAAGTGTGGCTTAGATTTGAATAAATATGTCAACATGCTTTTTCATGTCTAGGACTTTTTATACACCAAATGGAGAGATTTCTGATAAGAAAATATCCCAAAAATACATCTAGAAAAATTACTATTATTTTCAAACTGTTTGATTCATAGTTCCATATAAAGGGTGTTTTTTAGAGGTATAGAACTTTAAATTGCAATAAAACAACGAGGTATTATTCGATTGACATGAATTTTTTTTATTCGAAAGATAATCTTGTGGCACTACATTTTAAATATGATCAAGCAAGGCGTAGATTCGTGGAATGGGCCCAAAACGAGATTGCCGTTGTTCCCGATTTTCATAAACAAATTTTGTTTAGCGATGAAGCGCACTTCTGGTTGAATGGCTACATCAACAAACAAAACTGCCGCATTTGGAGTGAAGCTAATCCACAAGTGTATGTCGAAACACCGTTACATCCAGAAAAACTGACTGTTTGGTGCTCTTTATGGGCTGGTGGAATCCTTCTTCAAAAACGATGAAGGCCACAACGTTACAGTCAATGGTGATCGGTATAGAGCCTAACTTTTTCATTCCTGAATTGAACAATCATGATGTCCAGGAGCTGTGGTTCCAACAAGAGGGCGCAATATGTCACACAGCTCGTGCCACAATCGATTTATTGAAATACACGTTTGGTGACCGCCTAATTTCACGTTTTGGACCTGTGAATTGGCCTCCAAGATCTTGTGATTTAACACCGCTAGACTATTTTCTGTGGGGCTATGTAAAGTCATTGGTCTATGCGGATAAGCCACAAACGCTTGATTATTTGGAAGACAACATTCGCCGTGTTATTGCCGATATACGGCCACAAATATTGGAAAAAGTCATCGAAAATTGGACGTCCAGATTGGACTACATCCGAGCCAGCCGTGGCAGTCTTATGCCAGAAATCATATTTAAAATGTAATGCCACAAGATTATCTTTCGAATAAAAAAAATTCATGTCAATCGAATAATACATCGTTGTTTTATTGCAATTTAAAGTTCTATACCTCTAAAAAAACACCCTTTATTATTATAATAATCAATATATATATTACGTAGTTCTATAGTATATTATTTAATATATACTTGTTTCTGCTGTTCTTGTTGAATCATACCGCATACGAAGCTTCCGACGAGAATTATTACCTACGAGCATGTGAAAAGTCTGTTTAATTAATTCTATAAATCTTTAGATGTAGGCTAGAGAATTCCCAGAATCAAGTGCCCAACGTTAATTGCTTTCCCTGACAAAAAGCTGATCATTAAGCATTTCAAATAGTCTTGTTTGTATCACCAAAACACGTTTACTTAGATAACAGCGAAAAGCATACAATGATTTATCGATAAAAAGTACGAATGTTATTCCAGTCGTGAATGCCCCATTCCCTTCTGTCCTTAAACAACTTGACACTTGCCTTTTTCTTTATCGCAAGCAAGACGCAGTGTTTTCTTGGGCCTACATATCGTAAAATCCTGCGTATAACGCACACTTTTAACACCAAAAAAATCGAAATTTGCGCGCACGTATTATACGCCGGGTATAAAAAATGATAGTTTTGAAAATAAAAAAAAAATACATGAGGATAAGAAAAATTAGACTTCAACATATATTGCAAGCCTCTTTATTTGACAGAAATGACCTACCTAATGGAATCAAAGAGTTATGATTCTAAAAGTATACTATTTTTTCAATGTCTTGGGATAAACCCTTGAATAATTGGCATAAAGACATACCAGCATTGTACAAGTGCACGTCTTGTTCCTTCGTACAAAAGGGGGTATGCATTACACGGCGAATACAGGATGCGGCAAAAAAACGCGGACAGATTTCTTGCCTCCTAAAATAATTAACAAATTTCCTTTTAAATGGTGTTTTCATGTTTCCTTATCCAACAGTTTAATAATATAATTTTCTTTTATATAATTATTAGTTCGTACTATGATTTATGTGTTTTTGATAATATCGAACAAAAGGTCTGCTATTTTAGAGTTGTTTCAGCAAGGACAATGACATTTCGTTTAGTGAATGTACCTCGGCAAACAATGTCAGATGCAATCTGCCGAATTAAAGAGCTTGTAATGAAGGTCAACTTTCAGGAAGTGGACGAAAACGCACTATAAACACTTCAAGGAATCGAAAGGCCATCGAAAAGCTAGTCCATAGAAATCAGAGGGTTTCCATGAGACAGATCTCTCTTAACATGGGAATAAGTGACATATCAGTGAAGCAAATAGCAAAAACGGAGCTAGAAGCCTTACAAGTTGCAAAAAGTGTCACTGAAAAAAACAGACTTGTACGGCTCCGGAGACGGTGAAAACTTTTGAGTCGGACCGCCAGTCAGCGCTGGGAGAGATTCCTTTTCCTTGATGAGAAGCTCTTTACGGTTCAACAAGTTCATAACTCAAAAAACGATGGAATATGGTATGTGGACGTTTCCAAGTACTTCGGCAATTGTTGAACATCGCCAATGTCCAAAGTCGATCATGGTCTGGGGTGGAATTTGCGCAAGTGAAGAAAACTCTTTTGTTTTTGTTGAAGAGGGCGTTAAAATCAATCAAAAAGTGAACCAGAAGTACATTCTTGAAGCTGTTGTACTTTTGTGGGCCCCAAAGCATGTCGGAAATGCAGATTGGACGTTTCACTAAGATTTTACATCAGCTTACAAGACCAAAAAGCCACAAGAGTGGTGCAAGGCAAATTTTCCAGACATGATATCATCTGAAGAATGACCACACTACACCCTGGATTTGAATCACATGGATTACAGCGTATGATCCATTTTGTACTCCAGCATCTGCACGAAACCGCACAAAATTTTGGACTCTCTACAGCTTTCTAAGCTTCTATGAGAATGGGATAGATTAAAGGTAAAAGACTTGTGGTCCATTTTTGAAAATATCTGCAAGCATTTGCACCTCTGCATTGCTGCAAACAGCGGCCACTTTGACACCAATTTAAGTTATTTATTAGTACGAGTGTACTCTAATAATTATTTGTTATATTTTGTTAATTTCTTAATTTTTTGTAAAGTTATATAAACAAATTGTTTGTCCAGGGTTTTTTTTGTCGCACCTTGTATACCTAAAATTTTTTAAAAATGTAGTTTGAAAGTATGGGTACGCGCTATACGCCGGGTTTTACGGCCCATTTAAATTCATATTCATGGAGTCAACACAGTGTGGCACATTTTAAGTTCTCCTTGTTCACGTCACTTTCTATTTTTGAAACGGCTTTTTTCTTACAATGTATTTATGAATTATATTTTTATTTGTGTTTTTCGCATTTATATCAATGTGTGTTCTAGGATTTTTTTTTAAATTTTAACTTTAAGAATATTATTTTGAATTTTACCTATAATTTCGTCTTAACATATGCTTTCGATAATCATGCATACGCCAAATTGTTCACTGAGTAGAGTCACAAACAGAGTTTTAGTACCAACCAGTATATTTGCCATGCAATCCAATTTTTTACTCATAACGGACATAAGTTTAACTTTAAAACAAACTTTTATGCGTTGCTTATATTAAGCTTTACAAAGTTTAAATTATTAGAATTTCATCAGCAGTTCTGATCAATTAGAAAATTTTTTAAACATTCTGTTATTTTCTACCGTTTATGGCAATAATTTAATTTTTGTGTAATATTACAACATTTATAAAATATGTAATAATAATGATGTCTTATAACCCATAATAATATTATCAAACAATAATATCTAACATTAATAATATGTGATAATTATAATATCTAATAATATTAATTTCTAATAATAATAATAATATCTGCATGTATATTTCTGAATATAAGCCAATATTTGTAAAAACAAAGAGTGAGGTTTTTTTTTTTTTTGAATTTACTCAAAACTATAAATCCATGTAAAAACTGAATTAGGAGGAAGCTGCTTGTAATTTTCAAATATGTATAACTTATGGATGAAATGGAAGGAAATTTTTTTCTTATCCAAGAGCTGTAAAGTATGATGAAGGTGATAATTGTGTTAATTCTGGTAATCTTATTCCAATATAACACCAAGTTTTCTTTCATTTGTTCACTATCGGTCCAAGCCAAACTTTGAGCTCCATTTTTTGCTTATAAAGAGAAATTCGTATACGGCAAGTGATCATCGACCCAGGAGGAAAAAAATTCCTACCGTATAAGTACATACATTCAGGCAGCTAAATGAGCAAATGTTAATTTTAGAACTATTCAGAAACTAAGATTATGACACAAACTTTGAAGAATTTTTGAGACAATCATTTTTTTTTCTTAAAAAATTACAATTCCACAAAAAAAAATTAATTTTGCTTAAGAATTATAAACAGCGGAATTTTTTTTTAATATTAAAAAAAATTCTTTTGCTGAACTATATTTTCTGCGAAATCAACGAATCCGCATCTAAGCCAACCCTTTTTTTTAACATCAAAAGTTCAAAAATTTTCGGCTTATACACGGAAAAATATGGTAATCATATGTCAGTTAATAATTGTTTAGAACTTTTTTTTACAGAATTTTTCTTTCTACCATGAACACTTTCAAAACATCAAAAACCTTAGCAAACATATTATTGGCATGGAAGAACGAAAATTTACACATTGTCTTTCCCTTTTCGCACTTTTACTATTTATTTTCAAACTGCTCTTTTAATACGTTTGAAGAAGAAAAAAACTTTGCTTGTATTTTTACTTCATTTCAATGTAATTGAATTCCTTTCCATTAAATATACTTAATTTAAAAATTATAGCACACATGAGTTACGGCAATTACATATCGAAAAAAATAATCGTTTAAAAAAATTACAAACTTCTTTCAATTTATTCGAGCATCTGTGATCTTAACGGAAGATTTAACTCACAAAAAAATATCTATTGGAATGCATTTTCATTTTTATGGAACCTAAGAATCAATTTTTTTAAAAGTTTATCTACAAAATAAAAAAAAATTCTAGTCTCTTATTGGCATGGAAAAACTTCTTGGAAGCTTATCTAAGAAAAAATTAGATAACGATGATATAAATTCGTACAAGAATTTCAAAGAAGTAAAACAAGTTGAGAATAGAAAATTGGCAGGTGTAACGAAGCGAAGGAAATCTTTCTCTTTTTTTTTTTTTGGTTAAATGAAAGCCATTTTCCGACTAACGGAAAGAAAACTTTACATTTGTTATGTATTCGCAATAACTTATATATATATATATATATATATATATATATATATATATATATATATATATATATATATACTGAATGGCAAATAATAATAATATAACTTTATCCAATTTTTATGTGTTCTTTAGAATGGAAATGAAAATATGACTTTTGCGATGGAGAAATTCTGCACACCAGGTATTCCTAAAATGACCGGTCATTTGAAAAATCAATTTTAAACAGTAGGTGATAGAATTGTATGGTTTGCTGCAATCAACTTTCATGTAAGTAGGGTATTTATTTTTACCAAGTTACAACATTAGAAAAAGCGTGTCAGTAGATGGCGCTTCTGGCAGTGAAACCCATGAAACAATGTTTTCTAAGTAGCACCACTGGAGGCAAAATCATGGCGCAGTCTGAGGACCACATTTGCAGACACCACTGTAAATATTTCAGCTCGAATGGTCTGATATAAATCACTGATGTATGCCAATTTTTCGTTGAGGAACTAAATGTTTACAACATCGATTACCCAGGCTTCCAGCTTCAGCAGCATCGAAATCACGAAAGCTTCACTTGCATTAATAGCCTTATGACTCAGAGGTTAGTAAATCTGAATCTTGTTATGAATCATTTGAAAGTTGCGGTGCAGGATATGGTATGTAGTTTTTCTTCGTAAACTAATCTAATTAGCAACATTTTGCTGCTGCTGTTTCTTATCCCAAATGTGATGCAGCATAGGTACACCATCTCCATAAAACCAAAGATCGCCAAAAATGAAATAGGATTTCCTAAAACCTCGTCAATTTTAAAGCAATTTAGAATATAACTGGGTGGAAGTCTGGTCGTCCTCGCACCTATAACACGCTGAAAAGACTTTCTGGGACTGTTGAAAAGTAAGAGATTTGATGTGGCCACTAAAAAAGCACAATATAGCAGTCTGCCGATCCGTATGATAATTAAGTTGGTGACAAAAAAGGGGGTTTTCCTCAAAGTACCAAGGATGAGAAGAAGGATTAGCAACATGATGAACCAAAATTCGGTGTCGCTGTTAGATAATCTGTAGAATAAATGCAATATTCACTTCTGTAATTGCTGCGTTTGGGCAGCCGACTATTTCGGCACGGACATCATTGACATTCCCAATACGGGAAAATGTTTGGAACATTACTTTTAATGTACTTTTGGAAGGCCCATCTTTGATATTGAGTTATTTTTAAAAAAATGATCCAGATGATGAAATGAAAACAAGAAATAATCGCTGTTCCAACGAATAAACCATTTTCGAAGCACAGGCCAAAAGTTTAACAAATCTTACGATTATATGGACATAAAACTTTGTTTTATATTGTTTCCCAATAAGGAGCCCTATTTGCTAAATAACTTAGTAACTAATTTTGAAACTTGATAAGAATAAATTTCTAGGTTACCAAAGTATAATTTAGGAAACGGTGTTAATTTGATATCAGAATGATGAGCGCTAAGTTGTTGTTTATGTTCGCCCAAAATGGGCGATAACATTACAATATGTGTATCTTGATATATTTTCCCTTCGGTAATGTGGTTGCTAAGAAGGAGAGAGGCGTAAATTATAGTTACTTTTTATTGGTTTCTATTTTTTTTCACGGTAACTCTATCAATTTCAGACAATTTAATTTCGATTTCTTAAAAAAAATTAATCGTTTTCATTGTATTTATACTTCAAGCTGCTGCTTCAATCTACTGTAGAATTTTGTGCTGCTTCTTTCAAATATGGATGTTTTTAATATCAGTGGTGAGTACCAGGATATTTTTTTTAGAATATAAAAGTTATGTTTTTATTTATTATTATTATGAGCCCATTTGGATTACTTCATTTTCAATTGTAGTGTATTTTATTTTCTAAAAGTTATTATTTTTTTTATTCTCTTTTTTAATTAAGATTTTGCTGATATCAGCCGTCATAAAGTATGACAAATGTGAAAGTGCCATGAAAATTATTTCACAGCAACATAAGAAGTTCGATGGCCGAATGTTTTATTTCGGATATTGTGCCCTAAATCTTTATTGGCGCAATATAATAGAAGTTAGGGTCACGGACTTGTGGTCGGCGTGTTATGAATATTACTCGTAGTGTCACTGAATACTCGCCATGTAGAGAGGATGATGTACGTTATATCTGTCGAGGTGAGTAGTTCGAAAAGAAAGTTGCTAGCTCAGGTGTATTCCTGGTCAATTGACCTAGTTCTAAATTACGAAGACCATATCCCTCGTCTCATAATGCTATGTTAATAAACACTAACTCGATGTGTGCCCTAAGTCATTAATACCCTGATAGCATAGAAGTTAGGGTCACGAACTGGTTGCCGGCGTGTTATGAATTTCCTTCATAGCGAAACTTAATACTCGCCATGTAGAGAGAATAATGTACGTTATATCTGTCGAGGTGAGTAGTTTGGAAAGAAGGTTGCTAGCTCAGGTGTATACCTGATCGTTTGACCCAGCTCAAATTTACGAAGTTCATCGCCAATAGCCCTCGTCTTATAGTGCTATGTTAATAAACTCTAACTTGATGTATGCCCTAATTCCTTATTGGCGCAATAGCATAGAAGTTAGGCTCACGAACTCGTGGCCGGCGTGTTATGAATTTCACTTGTAGTGTCACTGAATACTCGCCATGTAGAGAGAATAATGTACGTTATATCTGTCGAGGTGAGTTGTTCGAAAAGAAGGTTGCTAAGTCAGCTGTATTCCTGGTCACTTGACCTAGTTCAAAATTACGAAGACCATCGCCAATAACCCTGGTCTTAACTTATAGTTTGAACTTTAATAAACACTCACTCACTTAATGTATGCCATAAATCATTTTTGACGCGGTAGCATAGTGGTTAACGTCACGAACTCGTGGCTGACATGTCCTGAATTCAAGCTTAGTGCCGTTGAAGACCCGTTGTGTAAAGAGGGGCAATGCACGTCAATTCCATTGAGGTTTAAAACGAGATGCTGTGTAAAGTTAGGGGAGAGGATGACAGCTCGCGTATCATTCATTCTGTTGTGTACATGAAAGTAGTAAAAATGCAATTATGAAGCATTTCTTCATGTTCTGAAACAATTTATTAAGCATTACATTTTGAAGACTCGTTATATTGAGCTTATACAATATGTTATATTACCTAAGAAATTAATGATGAAAGCTAGTTATATATATTTGTAAAATTGTGTTAAAAAACAATTTTTGCAATTGGCTTTGTTTTCAATTAAGGACCTATGTATGGCACATACTATTTTTCTACACAAAATACACACATTAAATCACTGTATAGGATGAGCCCAAAATCTTGCCCAGTTTATAACTATTAGTTACAAAATAGCTCTTTAATATAATAATGTACTTGCGATTTGGTTTCACGAAATTAAATCGCCCCTTTAATGTTCAGTGTAAAGTTCGATGTTGTTATAGAAGCAAGCCTCCAATTGCAAAATCAATAAAACGAAGGTATGAGAAGTTTATAAAAAAGTAGGCAGTGTTAAGAATCGCTCTGTAACGCTTAGACATTCTTAGAGCTACCTAGGCAAATTTACTGAGATAAATGGTCTTATTTAAAATTCCTAATAATACTTACAACAGTACTTCTCAAACTTTCAATATTTGCGTCCTAATATTCAATCATAATTTGCTCGCCCCCCTCCTCCATACAATAAGATTGTTTTGAATTCAATAATACTATACTTTGACGCTAAAGTTATAATACGACTTTATCCCTTTAAGGGCCAACGGTGTATATAAACGTCTCTTTCAGCCAAAGTGGTAGTTGCCCTGAACGTATATATACGTCTTTTCAATCTCTTCTGTGCATTGCATCCACATATAATTATTCTGAAGACTTTGGAGTTCATTGAAAAGATCTTGACAGTGTTTGTGAAATAATTATTTATTTCGTGTAATTTACTTATGTGTATTGTGGCGTATTGGACTTGAAAACACACAGTCAGGATAGATAGATATAATCAACTTTAATTACATAAAACATGCTAAAACGCCGTCGTCCACTCTATACCTCGTTTTTCTCTCACTTCCAGCCGGGACACTAAAACCAGTCTCGGCGCATGTCCTTTCGAGGAGTCTATCTGGGAACGCAGATGAATTGGATTTCAGGAAAACCCTGTCCCCCTACTACAATCTAAGGCAGTCCCTATCGGCTCTTCGTCTCTGACGTCATCAACTGCTTTCATCTCTGACGTAACTGGATTTTCCTAATGTTCACTACAGTATATTATAGATGTTTTTCTCTCCCCTACCCAATACATCGCATACCTGTGCCTACAAAGAAAACAATGGCATTGTGAAGTGAATCGCACAATTTTTAATCGACAGTTAAGGGATTAAATATGAACCGTGCAAATCATCAAGATAAATTTTAATGTTTGTATTTAATTGTCAGTGGTAATTGCATTGCGCTTCCACACCACAAGTCCGAGGTTCAAACCCCGGGTCCGACAAGGTTAACCAAGCTTTCATCCCTTCAGTGGGTCGCTAAATGAGTACCAAGCTTAATTGGGAAGCAACACTGGGGCTTAGCGTCAGAGTGACCACCTGTCTGGAACATCTACACATGCACCTCAGTGCTCAAGTTCGTGTATACTGAGTTGAGCGCAGTAGACTTTGGTCCCCATGGGCTATCCCACTACTGAGTTAAATTATATAAGTTTGTATATGATAAGCCCATGAGATCACTGGTGATTATTAAACTTCTTAACTTACTTAGTATTGTTAAATTAAGTATTAAACAAATCTTGCAGTATTGATACATTTATAAGTGTATTATATCAGTGTAAATGTGTATTTATTTTTTATGATGTAAAATGTATTTTTTGTTTGTTTAATTTTAAGTAAACTAATAATTTTTTTAAATAATCCTTTTTTCGACTTTAGAACGTAATCGCACCCCCCTCCCTCGTAGATTTATTACGACCCTCTAGGGAGGCGTGCCCAAAGAGAGTTTGAGAAACCCTGACTTACTACGTATCGAAAAAAGCGTAAGTCTAGTTATAATTGTTTGAGCGCAATAAAAATTTTTACTCAGAGAAAGGTTTTCTTTTTGTTCACCCTACATTTTACAGGAGTTTTAAAAGCGCATTTACTGACCATGCAATATTTTCCCACAAAACCAGAAAAAATAATCTTAAAAATGTTCTGAAGATAACTGGAAAAGGGTAAGGCAATATTTCCTTCCTTATATGCTAATTTTCAGTCAACTAATATTCAAAATTCGCAGTGAGGACGGCATTTCGTACAATCGAACAAATTAAACTACGCGCATATTTTTGCAGTTTCAAATTTCAAGAGAAGGTAACAAAGAATATCTTATTTAATTTACATGTACAGTACAGTCCCGCTAATCCGAACACGGCTAATCCGAACATCCGGTTAATCCGAACGACTCCGCGGAAAATTTTTTATAATTTTAAGGACGAAAAAATCGGTGAATATTTCAATATAAAACAGTGTAAACCTTAATTCAAAATAGTTCTTTATTTAATATTCACGCACTGTACATCAAGTTATGGTACAAATTTTAAAATGGAATAAACTACAGAACAGAACACTAATGTTTAGTATGAAAAATTGTACAACAGAACCTCTTTAGAACCTCTAGTTTGTCTTTAAGAGTAAGTGTTGAGTGTTTACGCTTACTCGCCATAACAATCTGTTTACGTACACTGTATCACAGATAAATGTCCAAAACACAGAACAAACTGTTTTCAATGTAGAATATCACACTGTTATTAACACAGAGAAAAAAAGCAGACGAGTATAGAACGATCGCGGAACGACTGACGGCCAACAGTACGGGCACACGCACACGCAGTCACACTGACACACTAAGTTAGGAGTGGTGGAGGGAGGACACACGCGTCGAGGATTGGGAGTACAGTCCACGCGGCAAAAAAAAGCGGGCGCGTACGCTCACATTACGACAAAATACATAGACACAATAGACCCGTACTCCCGGTTCAAATAGTGATTTCGCTGTTACTCCGGCTAATCCGAACAATCACGTAATCCGAACAGGGGTCGGTCCGATATTGTTCGGATTATCGGGACTGTACTGTACTAAAAGGAAAATACAAGTTTGAATGTTTTACCAAAGAAGAGGCTTTCAAAAATTATCTTGCGAATATTTATCTTACATTTATTTTATGTATTTTTAGAGGATTTGAGAGTCAGTTCACAAGAATGCAATACAAATAAAAGTGAACAGAAATCCTTTTTCGTGTTACTAAAAAATTACAGAATTGCCTTGCAATTTCAAACTTTTTCAGAGGGAAGAAAGTGTAAAATTTCAAAGATTACAATATAATTTACATTATTTATGAAAGTGTAAGAAAATAGCTATACATTTTAGAAAACTTCAGTTGAATAAATAAATATATAAATATTTTACTTAAAAATAATTTTTTATGGAATGCATTTTTATTACTGGTTCTCTTTTTAAATAATTTGTATGCGAAAAGTATGAATTGCATGATTCATAAAACATTTTCACTATATTTTTCCTTAAATGCAACCACGTACTCAATTTTGAGTGAATTTACAAACAGAAAAATCTACTCCTGGTACAAAACTATTTTACAGACGTGATATATGTAAAAAATACCGCATCAAAGTAAAGCAGTGCTTCTTAAACTTTCAATATTCGCGACCCAATATTCAATCATAATTTCCATCGAATAATAATGTTGAATTCAAAAATATACAATATTTTGACGCTAAAACTACAATAAGATTTTAACCTCTTAAGTGCCAATTTTTATTTTATTTTTACAATTTTTTAAGCATGCCTTAATTTTTTCTTATACTCATATGATATCCTTCCAGTTCGCATTGAATTTTCCTTTATTGTATGACGGATTTAAAATGGACTTCATGAAGAGTCAATTCAACCATGGAAGTAAAAATAAATCACGTGGTACTATATCAAGTACAGGCGAATTTTCTGGAACTATATTTGTTGAACGCTTTGTAAAAAAAAATGTGAATGACATTGGCATTATGAGGAGAAATATTTTATCATAAAGAAAATTCCACGAAGTATTTTTTGCTCAGTTAAGATTGTTTGAAAAAAATTGCTTCTCACAAATGCCACAAAATATCCAAGGAACTATCTATTTGACCTTCTGCTCAGTTGGTAAAAATTCTCAGTTCGCTGATACGTAGATAGAAATACAGTCGAACATCCATATCACGAACCTCTGCATTGCAAACTTATTCCTGGTACCCAGAACCTGAAGTTGTGAGCTTGTTTCTTCGTAAAAAAAACCTCCCAATAGCGAAGTGCATTTTCTATATACTAAACTTTTTCTCTCCCGTTATTCAAATTTTTTTCTCCCTAATTTCAAATTATGCTCTCTTTTAACAACTTTTACGGTTGACATGAATCTTGAACTGGTTTTATTAAGTGTTTTACTTCCTGAGAGCAATAGAATTCTGGACGTTTCATCCAAGATGTGCAATCCTTAACCCCCAATGTCCAGTTCACTGCAAACAGCATCGATATCTCTTTTCACGCTCAGTGGAGTTGCCTTATGCCCCCATGTCCTTAAACTAGTCTCCGTTCATTTGTAATGTTGAACTGCCGTATTGGTAACTTCGTTTCTAGTAGCTAGAAAATATCAAAACGTAAGTGCTTGAGCATGAAAGAAAAACATTTAATTCTTCAGGAAGTGGATAAATGCGTAAAAAAATTTCCTTTCCGCTTTTTTTATAGGTAAAATATATAAAATAAGTGTCTATTAATTTACAAAAAAGGTGTGAATAATAACATTTTTTAAATAGATAGTGCTTCTGAATTTAAAATATTTTTATGTGGTTTATAAAGAAAATTGAAAGATGAACCTGTGTATAGTAAATGTTTCATATCAGGATCTTTTTTTTCAAGATTTAGTGACTTCGTAATATAGAGGTCCGACTACAACAATATTTAATGAGTGAAATGCACATAAGGTTTATAAAAGAAATCTCTCATGACATTTAGGCAGGCTTCCTATTGCCTAGAAAGGTTAAGAATTTCGTCCGCGAAGAACAAAGTCCGTTGATCATTGAACCAGTTCAGAACAAAACTGATGGATACGTTGAACTCATTTGGGACGTCACAAATGTTTTGATGTCGTTTTTTCTTGATTGTAGTGTCAATGTGCATTATACGCTTTTCTGTCACAACTGCGTACACCTGACCAGGTCGTGGGAGATTCCTTGCCTCCTTTCAACCATCGCAATACATTTACGCCAATCTTATCACCGTGAGCTTCGAGACACATATGTCTCTGTACACAGCCAACATTCTACGAAGAATATTCACCGATTTCCACCCTTCCACAGTAAAAAACTTTATTAAAGTAAGTCTGTCCGTTTTGGAAGCAGTGCCCTTCTCGACAGCCAATTTTAAACTAATGCCAGGTCTTTAGGAATGCAGTTATTACAATTTTGCCTGCGCTCACGCATGCGTGGTATATACACCTTCATTACCACCTCTGTTTCACGAAAATATATCGAAAACTGTTCGCATGCGATGCTTCCAATAACTTTCATTTGAACACGCCTGATAAAGTGCAGTCTTTATCAAATCTTCTTATGGTTTTTAAAATGTGTTTGTAGCAAAAATTCAATTACAGAAGCAAAACATATTACATGCTGTTTGCCCAACACTTAGCATTTTGAAGTGAAGGTTTTTATTAACGTCTCACGATGAAGCAACACGGAGGGCTAATGGCGACTTATCTTGTAATTTTGAACCTTGGTCAAGTTGTTGTTGTCATGTCCTTCCCGAAGTGAAGGAATGAGAGTTGTGCCAAAGCCTGAGGCAGGTTAGACTTCTACACGATGGATGGCAAAACCCCCTATCTCAAATCTCCACAATTTAAGCATGGAACTGGAGGGAAGGGAAATATTCTCCAGCCCTATGCAGCCGTTTTTTTCTGCTGCGACCATCCACAAGACTTACGGACCCACTTATTTAACGAGCACGTACTCCATGTGTACTCGGAGAATAATTGGTAGCATTTAGCTTTGAACACAGGCTCTCCGGTCTGGAGTCCGATGCTTTTAAGCTAATCATGGCCACACCATGGTTAAGTGACGAGAAGGATATCTTCGTGGGCGTCACGACTTAATAACGGAGTCAACATGAGGATTTTAAGCCTCGCGTGCATTAGCTTCCCTACACGGTGAGAGTTCAGTGACATTAGGACTGGAATTCATGTCATGCTGGCCATGAATTTATGACCATGAATACTATACTACAGTGGTCATTGAGTAACACGGAAAAAGTCAAAAAAGTGAAAAGTCTTCTTTACTTAAAGGTAATTTATTTTATAGACGTTAAAATGACATAAATTCCTGAAATTTTCACGTGTTTATATCAGTCGTAAGAATATTTTATACAAGTTTACAGACGATGCCAACTATGTATAAGTACTATATTTTAAAGGAAACATTTCAAATATATTTTGATCACAGTACTAACTCAACATAATACAGATCAAATAAATCTATAAAACATAAAGGGGAAAAAAATTTCAGTAGCGAACGCATATAAAGAGAATTGAAAAAATCATTATACATAGCATATAAAATAACGAAATTTACAGAAATTTAAGTTTAAAAACCTATTAAACGCGTTTCCTCGTGAAGTGATGCAATAGAGTAAAAAATAGTAATCGTTACCAGAGTGTTTAAATTTGAAAAAAAAAAAACACACATATACAAGAGAAGAAAATATTTGTCTTAAATTTTTCTCAACTTTTCTTGTAAGGTTAAATTAAAAGTCTTCAGCTTTGCCTCAGTAATTATACTTAGATTATAATATTTGAATAACCTCCCCTGTAAAGACAAACCTTGATTATTCCATTCCATATTTGATAAATGAAGAACGTTTTGAGAAAAATAATAAAACTTAACTTAAAAACATATGCGATTAATAAATTATATTAGATTTTTTAATTTTCCAATTAAAAGTTATGCAATATGCTTCCCAATACAGTCGTAAATAAATCCTTCTCTGATAAGGGTAGAGCACAACTACGGAAAATCCTTTGGTTTCTAGAGTTGGTGTAATAGATGTACTCCTTTGGGTAAACATCAATGTAAAAGTAATACAATCCTACTGTTTAGTAGAAATAAGAGAAAACGGAAAGAAAAAGAAATATTTTAAGGAAAAAAACTTAATGAAATAAATTGTATATAATTTATTAAAATCTCCTATATAGTCGCCCAGCCAAGTGGTGACCCTCGGCTTGTAACCGAGTAGGTACCAATCCCGAGTAAGACTTGGTCGTATCTTCTTCGGGAAAGAAGTCGGTCTTTCGCCTGAAATGGATTCCCGTCTCGAAAGGAAAAGCAGCGCACCTCTTCTTGTTATATGCTGGGATCATCGTTTGTAATAAAATCTGTATTCTTCTGTGGTTGTGTTATATGTCTCTGTTCATCTATCTCACGTCTTTCATATGTATCCCAGTAATAAACTCACGACAACAACAACAAATCTCCTATATAAATGATGAAAAGTTTCCCTAGGCAGTATTTCTTTCTGGAGTAAAATTAATGAAATAATTTTGAATAAAATATTCAAAATAGCATAAATGTTTGGTAATATTTGCTTTAGTAATAAAGGGTGTTTTTTTTAGAGGTATAGAACTTTAAATTGCAATAAAACAACGATGTATTATTCGATTGACATGAATTGTTTTTATTCGAAAGATAATCTTGTGGCATTACATTTTAAATATGATTTCTGGCATATAACTGCCACGGCTGGCTCGGATGTAGTCCAATCTGGACGTCCAATTTTCGATGACTTCTTCCAACATTTGTGGCCGTATATCTGCAATAACACGACGAATGTTGTCTTCCATATGGTCAAGCGTTTATGGCTTATCCGCATAGACCAATGACTTTGCATAGCCCCACAGAAAATAGTCTAGTGGTGTTAAATCAGAAGATCTTGGAGGCCAATTCACAGGTCCAAAACCTGAAATTAGGCGGTCACCAAACGTGTCTTTCAATAAATCGATTGTGGAACGAGCTGTGTGGCATGCTACGCCGTCTTATTGGAACCACAGCTCCAGGACATCATGATTGTTCAATTCAGGAATCAAAAAGCTAGTAATCATGGCTCTATACCGATCACCATTGACTGTAACGTTGTGGCCTTCATCGTTTTTGAAGAAGTATGGACCAATGATTCCACCAGCCCATACAGCGCACCAAACAGTCAGTTTTTCTGGATGTAACGGTGTTTCGACATACACTTGTGGATTAGCTTCACTCCAAATGCGGCAGTTTTGTTTGTTGACGTAGCCATTCAACCAGATGTGCGCTGCATCGCTAAAAAAATTCGCTTATGAAAATCGGGAACAACGGCAATCTTGTTTTGGGCCCATTCGACGAATCTACGCCTTGCTTGATGATCGTTTTGGTGAATTGCCAAACCAAAAACAGAGAATAAATCACTTGACAGCTGTTAAATCGGTCGCCATCTTGAAAAGTAATGCCAACTTAAACTTCTATACCTGGAAAAAAACACTCTTTATATATATATATATATATATATATATATATATATATATATATATATATATATATATATATATATATATATATATATATCCCTTTTATGGTTAACACAACATACACTATATAACATTGAAAATTGTTTAAAAAATGTAAATATGGTGAGAATATTATGCAAATTTTAGGGTAAGTGCACCTAATATAGTATTGCAAAGGGCATGTAATACGCAGCAGTCCTGCATACGCTGAGAAGAATGTAAGTGAAGTAACCTGCCTAATGGTCAATATCCGTGCCATTTTTTTTCCAAAGAAATTGTTGTCAGAGTTTTTTTCTTGGTTCGGATGATGCATGGAATAACAAATAATAAAAAATTTCCATCAATGTTGACAGTCCAAGCTGACAAGCAATTTTAAATGGGTGTGGATATTTTATTCAGAAATACACACACAAGTTAGTCTTTGCATCAAATATCAGCTCACAACACCCAGATTCTCCCAAAATGCAGCGACTGTGCCAAAAATCTTTTTAACAAGGCGATAAGAGGAAACAATGCGACCATAGTGATGTCAACACAGATGGATCGATAAATCTACCGACTAGCCTTTACTTCCCTATGCTACTTCTGCCACCATCTTAAAGCATGATCATGCTCTTGATGTTTGCTTATCGACCAGAATCATATCTGTTGTTAATGGTTCCCGTTAAGAGTTTTATTATGGATCCCTTAGTACATATACGACTCCATTTACAAAAGTGCTTGGGATCATTCGTGGCTGATGGAATGATACGAAAACCATGTTCTCAGATAAAATACGCTTGTAACTATTCAACATGTGAGAGTGGCGTGACGTTTCACAATGCAATACCACTTGAAAACATATACCCTGAATTGAGACACCATCGCGTTCGATAGCAAACCACCCCTCGTTTGTATCAAGGTCCCATACATATATCTGGTAATTACTTAAACGTCAGTTATATGCTTTATCTTTGCATTTAGGAAATGAACTATGTTAAATGGTTCGAAGGAAATGAGGAGCCTTAGGACACCCTTAGGATACTATGCAAAACTCATTGTTTTTGTATATAGACGTGCTGCTTCGTGTGGCTTCGATTCGAATCCCCGCATCATTGATCCGTTAAGTGCTCTTAATATTAACCAGGTGTGATTTTTTGTAATATCCAATGGCAATGCAAATGCTGCCACGTTGTTATACAGTGAGTCGTTCCACAAATAAGACCGTTTAAGATTTTTCATAACCATAATCTCACCTGACTTAAAGTACCCAGTGACTTTCATTAGACAAACAGATCTGTGACTTTCGTATGAGAACACGACGCCGTGCTGTTCGGTCATATACGTCATTTTAGATTAGCAGCAATATAATAGAGTTTAATTGTGCGGTGAGTTCAAAAGCAATCTTTTCATCAGATGTCATGAATGCACTTTATTACCAATCATTCAGTGAGCAATGGTTCTACACGATATGAGCTATCTTACACACACTGGAAAAATGCTGAGAACTGGTTTGGGAGGCGGCTATCGCCTACCCTTAGATCAGTTGATCCGCATGTGGTGACATCGCCTTGACCACACCGGTGTCCTCAATCATTTCTTATTTCCAAGTTCTAACTATTTCAGTCACAAACGGTGCTTGATGAACTCAACTAGTGCGGCAAATGTTGTTCCGACACCAGTTGATGACGTCGGAGACCAGAAGCGAATGTTGTTACTGCCTGAGAAAGTGGGGGGAGGAGGATTTCCTAGAATACAGTCCCCCTACGTTCCAAAATGGACTCATCTAGAAAAGGAGATGCGCGAGGACCGGTTTTGAGGGTCCCGGCTGGAAGCAGAAGGCAGAAACGTGCTCTGGATGTAAGATGGCGGCTTAGAATGTTCTAAAAATAAATTGTACATATTTATATCTCTAGCCTGACTGTGTCTTTTCGTATCCAATATGTCAAACTAGATTGCAATCAGCTGAAATTTGACTTTTGAATCAACCTGCCTTTCTCAATCCTATCAATTTACCGTGCATTAAAATCAGGCGTATAAAATAAATTATATTACGCCTGAGGGAACTGCCTCCGTTTTATTCTTTTAAAGAAGTGTTTTTTAAAGAAGAAAGTAATTTTCACAATGACAGAAGTAACTGCGTTAATAGTAGTCAATTATCAAGGGCAGTAGCGCACACAGGAATTTTTCAAGAGGGGAGGGGGTTCGGGGTCGAAAGTTCACCATTTTTGTATCTTGCCCCTTTTGATTTTGCAACAAAAACAGTAAAAAACCAATTATTGAATAAATAATTAGCATTAATTAATAAAACTAATCATTAATAACAAGTACTTAATTAAATTTTACGTACTATATACTTAGAATTGTAATCAATCGGAAAAAAGTCGAGGGCTTTGGGGTGGGGTCCGGACCCCTAGGACCCACCTTTGTGTGGGACACTGATCAAGGTTCCTTCTTATATATCCTACACAACATGTGCTTTAAGCATTTCATGTTCTTTGCTTTATTCAATGAAACATGCGTACTTCTAACCTTGTAAAATTTTAGGACCTACTAACTTTTTACTTAATTTCCAAAATCCCGTGAAATTTTATGTAATTCTATAAAACCTGTGTGCGAGTGTTGTGTGTCTTGTTACAGTACATGTTGCTTAAATTTGTATTAAATTTTATACACATGAAACTCTACGTATCTTTTAAGATATGAAGAAAAATTTAGCTTTCGAATCCATAAATGAAAAAAATCTATTTTTACTGAAATGGAAGACGCGTTTTTAAGCATTAAGAATTTATTTCGAATTATTTTCCTTCACTTTAGTTAGGATAAGAAAATAGATGGCAGTGTGATCAATGTCTGGATTAAGTTTCTCGCGAAAAAGTTATAGGAAAATGTATCTTACTTGATTTTTCTAAAATGTAGAGACAATGTTAGTGGGATACTGTGATTTTGCTAAAAAACTGTTAATTTATCAGTAGTATTTGAAGATACAAAAAAATTACGTTTACTTCAGGATTTTCCTTTTTTACTTATCGTTCTACGCTGAAATTTAAAGTAAATTATATGAAATTCTTTTTTTTTTTTTTTTTTTTTTTTTTTTTTTTTTGTAGAAAGTCGGGATATCGTAATATTTTTTTCTCATATTCTCTTGGGAAAAAAACATAGCTCTATTATTGCTAAATATATTTTTAATCTTATGTGATTTCTGTTTTTTTAATACTTTATTTTAGTTCTTTTGAACATCTTATATATGCTACTATTAACTGTTGAAATTATATAAAAGTAATTTTTTGGTGGAACTAGAGAATTCTATGAAAATAATACATTAAAATGCAAGTATTTTACTAAAATAATTGTGCTTATTAATATATTTCAAACGCTGCAAATTGTAAAAAACAAACTTTTTCGCTTTCAATGTATCAAAATATATAATAAAGTTTTATTTTTTTTTCAAACTATGTGAGTTTTCTGAATTTAAAATAATGTCACTTGAAATAAAGGAAATTATCATAGTATAAGGTAAATATTATGTGTTCGTCAATAGTTTCATCTTTTGTTTTAAATTATACTTTATTTATGTTTGTTGAATTCTTTGCAGAAATTTTGAATAACTCAATGTATTACTTGCTAACAACTGGTTATTCCATAATAAATCATAATTACAAATTAAAGCTTGAAGTTTTATATTGTTTGTATGGAATTTCAACTATACAAATATTTGTTTCAGTACTGTTCTTGGAGATTTTATTGCCCTAGTGCGCTAAAAATGTACAGGGAAAATCGAAATCATCTAATGGCTATTTATTAAAAGAAATTAGGCAGTCATACACACACATATACCAGAAGTTAAATTCCATATACCTATGAATGATTTAAGACTTACACTACTACTTCGAGTATAATATTATAAATATTACAAAATTTTATCAGTCATCTTGATGTTAAAGCTAATATTAAAAATAGTAAAGAGTTTAGTAATTTGTACTAAATAAATATATTTACTCCATTCATAGTTATAATTTTAACTATTTATATAAATCTAGAGATATAAAGGATGCAATTAGGGTTCTTTTATAAAGTTAAAATAATTATGAGCTTAAAAATAATATAAAATGCACAAATTTTAAACTATTACTGAATTAAATTAAAGGATATTCAAATACGAGTATCAATTTTAATTGTAATTTATGTCAAAATATTAAGGATGTATCACAAGATGGACCAGTTAGCAATGGTTAATCTAATTTATATTAATGCTTTTCTGAATGTTATATTATTAATGATTAGTTATTTATATATTCTTAATGAACTAGATTTACAAAAGAAAAGTTTTATTTCAATAAAATTTTAAGAATTTTTTTTTTAGATTTTTTTATCTGCTCAAATTTCTCTAACTTCAAAATAATAGGATTATTTTTCATAATGAGTTTAAGAGCATTTCCTGAATTTTCAAAATTACTAATTGTTTTCTTATTTAACTCAAAAATTGGGAAGCATCCATGGGTTATATTTATTGTTTAAATATTTATCTAAATATCAAAAAATTTAAAATGAACTTATTTTTGTTATCCACATAAGAAATAACATCAGTATTCTTTTAATAATAAATTTTAACCTAAGTTAAGTTGGGGCTAAGTGAATTTCTTATAACCATTACTAGACAACATGCTGCAAGAACTTTAGCGAGAATGCAAGTTTACTATTACAGTGACCTCTTCTCCAGAGAGATTCAAAAAGCAAAACACAGGAATAATAAGTATACTTAACTACTGGCTTAAGTATAAGGATTCCTTTTTTAGCCCCAATCGTATTATAAAGATTTTTGGATTCGAGTACAGGCACAATTTAAATCACTCTGCCCCAAAACAACTGTCAAGATCACCACCGCAATTTACCACAGAAGAGGTGATTCAGAAATTTAACACTAGATGGCAGCACAGTTAATGGATACTGGTTAATTATGCACTCCATGCAGAATCTAACTGAAACATCCTTACTAATATTATAAACGCGAAAGAGTGTATATATATGTTTGCTATTCTCTCACAGAAAAACAACTGAAATGGATTTTAATGAAACTTTACAATAATATAGCCTATACATCAGAATAACACATAGGCTATAATTTATAAATATATTGTGTAAAGTTTACAAGATATAATGATAATTGTCAAGAAAGTAGGAAAATAATCTGTCATCTGCAAAAAAGCCCGCGACAGTATGTATCTATCTTTTTTGTGTGAAGCAAAACTTTCCCTATTTGTTTTGTTTACGCCATGTCTCAGTGCACGCTCGCTTTTAATTTATTCCTTTGATTAGTTTAATCACTATTTTTTTTATTTCGTAATAAAACTACATTTCGAAGGGAGAGGTGATACAAAGATTTTAGCTTAGAATAAATACAACAGAAAGTAATATTAACGTATTACACTTCCAAATTTAAATTGTTTACACTATTTTAAGCATTCAATACACGAAATTTGTGACAATGTGTTACTTTTACTGAGCAGAGATCAGCTTAGGATTGGTGTTTTCAAAAATCGACTGACAAGACAGTTACGGGAAGTTATAAATAAATAGAAACCCCTTTTATCAGCTATTACAACAAACAGCTGAACAGATTCAACAAACATGTTTCTTTTTATATTCAGCTGAGATATTCAAGTAAAATTAACTCATTTAACATTCTTTATTGTTTAATTTTTCATATTACCCGTTCGAAGAACAGGTATACCAGCTAGTTACCAATAAATTACGATTAGTGATCTAAAGCCGCTGTAGCTCACGCGTCAACTAGACCCACCATTTTAGCAAGATATTGTCCGCAATATCAAGGAAAGTTCCAATGACACTCAAAGATACTGGGAATGTATTTCGCTTTCAGTAATGGCTAGAAAACTACACTCTCTATAAATAGCTTAAAAAGTTCTTCTTTTGGAAGAGTGTATTCAGCGATCTTTTTTCTGCATGTTACAGACAGAAAAGAATAAGAATAAATAGTGTTTAGCGACTTGTACGAAAAATAATTACATAATGTCTGAATCGTCTAACGCTTCTTTAGGACCCTCGTTCCTCATCCTGGTTCTCGTCATCAAAACGGCTTACCACACGACTACAATGGAGTTATGGCTGTATAATTCAGTCCAGTACCAGGATCAGCAATATGTTTCTTAATTTGAAACCTGGTCAGATGACGGAATTGATTCCTGTACTGGATAAGGTCACCTTGAGTCAGTGCTTCTCAAACTTTCGACATTCGCGACTCAATTTTCAATCATAATTTTCGTCGCCCACCCATACAATAAAAATGTATTGATGAGGTAATAATGTATAATACTTTCACGCTAAAGCCACAATACGACTTTATTTATAAACTGTACTAATTATCAAGTATGAAATTTCGAATGCAATTTTTTTTTGTATATGATAAGCCCATGGAAACAAATCACTAGAAATTATTAAACTTGCTCTTAACTTGTTATGGATACTTCAATACGTTCACTGTATCAAATACATTGTGCCGTACTGATACATTAGCTCGTATAAGTATAGTATATCATAGTAAATGTGTATTTTATTTTTTATTATGTCAGAATATATTTTGTTTTGTTTCCAATTCTAAATTGATAACTTTTTAAATAATCTTTCATTTTCAACATGCATGCGCCCCCCTTGTAGGGTTATCCTGCCCCCCCTAGGTAGGCGCGCCCCACAGTTTGAGAAACACTGCCTTGAGTGAATGAAGCCTTCTTTAGAAGTTTATTACAAGAACTTAATTTATGTTCAGGAATATACCAGTTATCTTTCATAATTAAAACGTAAACTTATAAACAAAGTATGCACTATATCAGGGATGTCCAACATGCGGCCCGCGGGCCGCATGTGACCCACCGACTATTTTTAAAATAAACTTAAATATTCGGTTTTTAAAGTTTTTTCATTTTGAATTTTACTTCAGGGGAAATTATATATGTACATAAAATATCTTCAATGAATTTGCCTGTTACCTGTTCCTGTTTTCGAATAAATTCTTTTTGATAAAAGAAACGTCCTTAACATTAAAATAGATTTATATTTTATCAAATGGTTACATTTGTTTTTACAATAATAAATTACTTTTCTATTAAATTCCGAATTGCGTTATGCATATACTTTACTATGGATGGTACATGATTCTCGGTGTGTGTGGCTTTCATTTCTCCTCCTACTTTTCTGTTTGGAGTGCCTAAAAAGCAAGAGGCAATCAGAAATGTTTTTAAAGTTTAAAAAGTATATATAGTGATGGGAGGCCACCGGTCCCCAAGATACAATTGCAGTTTTTATGTTTGCCCTGTTTACAGGAAACGGGATTCTAAGGAATTTGGGGGTGCCTCAGGTCAACGGACTCTATGGCGGGCAAAGCTGTATTCTTGCACAGCTTGTTGGCCAATCGGAATGGTAAAATTTACCGCCAGAATTTCGAGGCGGATGTTTTTCCGAGTGGTGCGGTCGACCTTTAAAAGGGTTGGCGCGTGAATTCTCGGGGCTTTTTCCCTCTTACGTCTGCCAGAAAAACCTCCCGTCTAAAAGAGAACTCCCTGCCCGGGGTCAATCCCTCGTCCACTCCTTCCCTCTCAGATAAGTACCACCCTTGTAAATTTTAACGTTGTTTTCAGTATGTTAATCAATAAATATAATTGTTTACCACTATACGATCGGACTATTAATTTAGTGTACAGTAATTTGTCTATAGAAGATTAGTGTTTAATTTTAACTTAAGTCATGATGCGATGTGAAATTAGGAATCTGGGTTCAAAGATTTAATAATTTAAACGAAGTTAAAATAGCGTTGCATCAATATTCAGGGTGGTGTTAAGATAAAGAACAATGTATACTTAATCTTTTGCGAATGACAGTACAATCAAATTTCAACAATGCGTTACAAAAGTTTAATTCAAAAGGAACACCGTTTTTTTCAAGAAAATGACAACTGTAATATTTGAAACATTATTTGATCATTGTATTATATTATAAAAACATTATTATATTATCTATGAGGGTATTCGTGAAAACAATGAAAACAATAATAATAGTTCTTTCTGTTTTAAATTTTCTCTCCAGTAAATATTTTTTTTTAAATCTGATATAAAGGTACATATTTTGATGTGCGGCTCGCGAAATTATAATGTTTTTCGAAGTGATTCCCAAGGTCATTTGTGTGTGGGGGGTTGGATACACCTGCACTACATAATAAAAATTCAATGTGGAAGATTTTAATATTCATTCCTAACACAGCCTCATTTTTATTTCATTGTTTTATATCAATATTCCTTATTTTTTTAAAAAGTCAAAAATTGAATAAATGCTTAAAGTGTAGCAATAATTTTTAACTTGTAGCTAACTATTCGTATACAACTAGCGGTTATTATTCATATAACTATTCGAAACAAGTCATACTATTGAAGCAGCAATTTTTTTCAGTGATTTCGGTACCATTAAACAAATAATATAATAATAAATATGGCAAACAACTAGAAAAATAGGTTTCATTAAAAATATGTTTAACCTGAATTATATATAATAAGGCAACCTCTCCTAAAATACTTTTTTCTACCAAAACTACTTAGAAACTAACAGAAATTTCTTAAATAAAAATTGGAGCTTTAGGTTAAAAGGAGAATTTTCTCTGAACTGATTTTCTAAAAGGCTTTTTAAATTGTCCAGATTTATTATCTTAAGGCATCCCATTACTGTTCAATTTGTCTGTCCTCAAGAAAACACCATCCACTTGCATTCACTTAGCGATTGATACATCGCAGTGATTCTTATCTTTAAATATTAAAACCGGAATTAGGCTTTGCGATCAGATATTTCGCTTTCGTAATTTTTCTGGCTTTCAGTACTATATATATATATATATATATATATATATATATATATATATATATATATATATATATATATATAATCCAATAGCCATCTTATCGTTATTTCCCTTTACGTGACTTATCGGTAAAATTAGAAGAAAATTGCTTGCAACCAGTTGATAAGATAATAGGATGGGAAACTTGATCACATGTATGCAATGCCTAGGGAATCCAAGCACCGTAATAAGGTAGATAGAAAAGTAGGATGCATTTTTGGAAAAGAATGTGGGGGAGCAAACTTTTTACGCTGCGTTACATTGCTCACGTAAAATTCGTATTTTATAGACTTGTTTAATAATTGATATTTTTATTTAATATAAAGTAAATATTAGGTTTCGTTGCACTAAACATTTTCAATTTAAGGTATCCGACTACTTGCGACAACTTTTTAAAAAAAATAATGGAGACATGGAGATTTTTTTGTGGTTTTTAGATTTGCTTTTTACATTTTAAGAAAAATATGCTAAAATTAAGGTCAGAAAAAGAAATTATTATTCCTAAAATGGGGAAAAATAGGTAGAAATTTGTAAAAAAATAACATAAACGGTCCTCCTTTTGTACCAACAGCTTATGAACAAATTTTCAAAATTTCAATTATAATGTGTTAATACGTTACTCATTTTTGAAATGACGTTCTGGATAAGAAATATTTTAGTTTTTCAAAATCTTGATCACTTTATCTCGCTTATTATATAAAATTGCTTAAAAACAACAATGATTATATTAACATAAGGAACTGTAAAATTTATAGTAAAGCAGTGACTGATAAATCTGAAGGTTAAAACACTTCTACTTTTATACAGAGCATACACAGAAAAACTCAGATAATTATTTTCAAAACATTTTGAGCAATCGCTATCCCCGTTTGAAAATTTTCAAAAAAATAAACATTTCCAGTAAAACGCACTTAAAAGTATGACATTTTGCATAAAGTAATGGTATATGCTGTTATTAAAACGCTTGTGGTTTTTGTTCTAGCGAACGGGGAATAATAAACTCGGTATTTTTATAAAGCTAATGAGATAGCCTATGAAATAAAATAATAAAAAAAATTGTCAATTTTTGGCAACATTCACAATTTTAGAGTATTCGGAAACCTTAAATTCATCTAAGGTAAATGGTGAAGGAATCATATTGTTTTCTTTATTTAATCACATGTAGTAATGAATATAATATTAGCGTAGAGCATTATCTCACACAAATAACTTAGTTAAAGGGAAGTATTTTTCATTCTTAATTTTAAACCTAATATTTCAATTTGAAGAAGGGAAGGTATTTACTTTTGGGTTATTACACTATCAGCTTTGAACAGAGGTCTATTAACTCTTGAGGGAGAATATCCAAAGTGTAAATGAATAGAAATAATTAAGGTATCGAACAAACAGTTCCATTCATACGCGTGTGCAAGATTCAATGGATTCGATAAAGAATGTCGAGGTCCGACTAATATTTTTCACAATATTGAAAACATATTAAAGCACGAAATGTTCTTTTATTCCTTTCAATACTCAGAGCTATCGAAGATATTTTTCTCTGTTTAAATGCAGGATCAACTATTGTTAAAATATATTAAGAATGAGACTTTCGAAAGTTTCGTGAAAATGTCTGTGTGCCAATAATAACGCAAGTTCTTTATTTAATTTGCATGCACTATGTATTTTCACATAGTTTACACAGCAAAACACACTTTTTAAAGGTTTTAGTTTAACCACACTAGTAATGTTTGGCGTTTATAGTGTTCAGTTCTTTCTTGAAGAAGGAATAGTAGTCAACAATTATTTCTTTGTTCTCTATTGATAAAGAAACATTATAGTAGGCATTTGTTAGTGAAATCTTCCAAGTTGCTCATCACGATCAGTTATTTCTTTGTAACTGGATATAACTCCAGATGAGATTGTAAGCAATTAAATGTTATACGACTGTTAGGGATTGCAATACCGGACCAAAAGTTCAATACCGGTATTCGGTATTTTTTAGATATTAATACAGGGATACCGGTTTTAATACCGGTATTCGGTATTTTTTCGATATTAATACAGGTATACAGGTTTTAATACCGGTAGTAGAAATTTTAGAAAAAGAAAGAAAACACAGGTGTATCTTTGTTTTATTTGCCAGTTTTATTAGAGATAGTAAAATTCACAAAAACAACGTGAAACTTATAAATTATAGCACTATATAAATAATAACAGAAAATTAAAGGAACGTCTTATTTATTTAAATAACAAAAAATTGTAAATATCACTATTCAGTCGGTGGTATTAAAGGGTGTTTTTTGAGAGGTATAGAACTTTAAATTGCAATAAAACATCGATGTATTATTCGATTGACATGATTTTTTTTATTCGAAATATAATCGTGTGGCATTACATTTTAAATATGATTTCTGGCATATGACTGCCACGACTGGCTCGGATGTAGTCCAATCTGGACGGCCAATTTTCGATGACTATTTCCTACATTTGTGGCCGTATATCGGTAAAAACACGTCGAATGTTGTCTTTCAAATGGTCAAGCGTTTGTGGCTCATCCGCATAGACCAATGACTTTACATAGCCCCACATAAAATAGTCTAGCGGTGTTAAATCACAAGATCTTGGAGGCCAATTCACAGGTCCAAAACGTGAAATTAGGCGGTCACCAAACGTGTCTTTCAATAAATCGATTGTGGCACGAGCTGTGTGACATGTTGCGCCGTCTTCTTGGAACCACAGCTCCTGGACAGCATGATTGTTCAATTCAGGAATGAAAAAGTTAGTTATCATGGCTCTATACTGATCACTATTGTCTGAAACGTTGTGGCCTTCATCGTTTTTGAAGAAGGATTCCACCAGCCCATAAAGCGCACCAAACAGTCAGTCTTTCTGGATATAACGGTGTTTCGACATACACTTGTGGATTAGCTTCACTCCAAATGCGGCAGTTTTGTTTGTTGACGTAGCCATTCAACCAGAAGTGAGCTTCATCACTAAACAAAATTCGCTTATGAAAATCGGGAACAACGGCAATTACGTTTTGGGCCCATTCGACGAATCTACGCCTTGCTTGATGATCGTTTTGATGAATTGCCGAACCAAACTGAGAATAAATCACTTTTAACAGCTGTTAAATCGGTCGCCATCTTGGAAAGTAATGCCAACTTAAACTTCTATACCTGGAAAAAAACACTCTTTATAAAGGAAACAATTTTAAAAATTTCTAGTAAATACCGATAAAAAATGGTATTTAAAATTGGAAATACCGGTATTACAAATTTGTACAAATGGCTCAAATTCGAGGCATTTGGTTTTCCGGTTTACCGGTATTGCAATCCATAATAACGGCCTAAGTTCTTCAAACGTTTTTCCTATTTTGAACTGCGCTTTTTGTTTATGTTATTCCCAAAAATGCTGTAAAGCGTCGTAGAATGAGATGTATACATTTTTTTCCTATCTTTCTACAAACAGATTTCAACCAGCTGTTTTTTCTAGGTTTTTGAATATCTAGATCTAGAAATGCAATTTCTTTTATTTTAGCACCAATATTGGTGATAATCCCTTCCTCCCTTCCTCAGTGGCTTGACAGCTCAAGGTGAACCTTAGCTTTTTCAAGAAGTCTTTTTCATACCACTTTCTTCCTGCTAATGTTCTCCAATTTTTAGTTCTCTAAATACTAGAAGATCTTTTCCTAGGCCATCAATCACTCTTAGACTTGGTCTGACTTTTCTTCCCGTGCCAATTATTGGTTGGGCATTGAAGACTTTTTTTAGTAGATTAGTAAGAATATATATGTCTCCCAAATACAAATGTTTTACTAGTCCGGTTAACAACTTAGGTATGAAAAATTTTATCAATTCCAGCTCGATGAGGAGAAAAATATATCCTCTGGTGCTACTAGAAATCGTTTAATTACAATTTAACCAAAATGTTCTATAGACCTTCAAGAAATCAACTTTTGAACTTGATATAAACTTCTTGCATGACAATCCCATTCGGACATAAAGCTTGAATAATTGGCATAACATTTTAATTCCCTGAAGAATACAAATGGTTTTCTTGTCACCAGAAATTTTCGACTTAAAATTGTCATGCTTCCCACAAATAAATGCTTCTTCAAGGTATCATGGTTTTTCTAACACTTGTAACATACTTTACGGTGATGAGAGTATATTTAATTCCATGGGGCGAAAGAATACTATTTTTAAACTCATCTTAAAAGTTACCTATGAAAAGTCGCCCTTTCTCGGGTTATGTCAGAGATCCCCATGATTGGGGCTTTAAATCTTAGAATATTGCTATATAAGCATATTTCACCACCGTTTTCGTAAAAATTAATCAAGTTTTTATGTTTATTTTGGTATTTGGAATTACATGCAGGATTATCTAAAATATTTTACGTCTAAAAATTCAAGCAATATGTTTTATTATTTAATCCCAAATCTTTTAAAAGGTTGTTATCATAGAGGTCACCAAACATTTCTCTGATGAGGTGTATGTTTCACCAATAGGGAAATTATTACAGTGAGGTATTGTCATTTTTGCACTATTTAAATTGGAATACTGAACATATGCTTCTGTTACTTAAAAGTAATTCTTCTTGCAGATGGAATTGTAACAATACGCTATCCACAGGGTCTACCCTCTTTAACTCTGATTTTTTTCCATCCAGTTAAATTAGCAGTTTAAAATAAAAGCTCTTCTCAAATGGACGTTACTACTAAATAGATTATAGTCAGTGAGATAGAGAGTAGATTGAGATGTGAACTGCCGGAATTATAGTCGCTTGTTCTTGAATTACAGTCGTTATTAGAAGTTAGAAGAAGATATCTTTTAGGCGAGTTCATCTCATTAAAGAAAAATGCACATTAACTCTTATTATTTATTGCAATGTTTTCATATCATGTATTTAATTATAACACATTAATAAAAGTGGCTAATTGTGAATAGCAGCATATTTTCCATTCGAGTCTGATCTAATAGCTTCTGAATCACTATTTCGTTTCGATCCCCTGAATATCTGTTTAGTGAGAGAAAGCTTGATCTTTTTTCACCTCAACCAACACGAGGTGAAGGTCCTGTGAACGAGCCACACAAAATTGGTAATATTCTATTTGATTTCTAGGTGCCCAAACACCAACACATTTATAATAATCGCGACTTATTTGAATTTCTGTTTTAATGCATCTTACTTCTTTTACCTCACTAACTTGGAGAACAAATTAATATGATTGCAAACATGAATGTATATGCAAGCATTTTCCTCCATTTATTAAAGATTAAATTTACACATTAAACAGACTTGCACAGACTTTACCAAAATGATAATAATTTTGTTTATTTTACCCCTTTTATAACATTAAAAGATATCAGGATACATTTGTTGCTTTAAATAAATTGTTTCTCGTAGATTTTTTGGATTACTCTTTTTATATACAATTTACGTTAAATAAATACCAACTAGTTAATGTTTCCTTTCTTAATTTAACACCCTTGGTGGCATTGATGCGTCTGAATTGAGAGAGAAATTCAGACAGTTGAATTACAAGAAGCCCATGCTTCTTTAAATGTTAGAATTAATTTTTCTAAACTCTAATCAGTATTCTTAGCATATGATGAATACTTTCAAATAAAAGTTTCAGCAAAGGAAACTAAGGATGATCTTTTTTTAGCAATAATTTAATTTCGCTTCGATTTTCTCTCCTTTCTTTTAAGACAAATATTGATTTTCAGATAAATATTTTGTTCCAACAACGTGTTATTAATTCTAAAAACATTTACAGTTTATAACAGAAATTCTTAATTTTTAAATTGTTCTTTTAACATTAGAACGTCGGGGATTTCGAGTACCCTTAAATAATTCCTGGTGTCGTTCGGACACTGTGATATAGAAAATGTAAAATAATTTAAAAAAATAAATAATTGCTGGACTACTGTTCAGTAGAGTTTAGTTTTAAGACTTCTGAATATTATTTAGTATGATTATCATATTATTACGGCCCTTTATATCATAATAAAATGTAACAAAATAAAATACTTTATCTTATGTAAAATGGAATAAAACTATAATATTCATAATTGTTAGCATAATAAGCAAAATCGTAATTTTTGTGAGAATGCGAGTTTTTCATCATTATTTATCTTTTTATGCATATTTTGTACATTTTCCCGGGCTGGGCAAGGTCGACTCATAGTTTCATCTCTACTGCATTGGGTCGATAAATGAGTACCAAGCTTGATTGGGAACTTAAACACTGGGGGTCTCACTTAACCCTTTAGCAGGCAGTGGCTAATAGGTCTAGCCACATATTAATAAATTTTTTTCCAAGCGGGTGTTGGATATTTAGTCTATCCACATACGTTAATTGAAGCTAAAACGCATAAAAACCAATACAGATGACAGCACGATACTTTTTTTTAATTTAACGTCCTCCGATGGGTAGTTAGAAACAGTTTTTCTCGGTGTAAATCTAAAAATTGTATTTCGATTACTATAAATAAAATTTCTGATCTTTGAGAAAAATTTCGACATGTTTTAAATATACTTTCCTCTCATCTTAATGAATTAAGTAAATGTGCAATGAAAAAAAAGTTTTATTTAGGTTTTTTGGAAAGCTTTTAATATTAGTATAGAAGCTCTATTTACTGCCCACATAGAACAGAAAAATTACCTTGAAATTTTCACTCTTCTCCACTTGAGAGAGTAAAAACAGAAGGTGATCTGTATAGAAGATCGCTTTGCAATACCAGAAAAGACGTTCATCGCTCTAGATGGCTAAGTCTGTCCTGCAACGTACCACTGTGCCTTCAAGCAAATAGTCCTACTTGCTTTGAAAAGTTCCACAGTAAATAGCTCATCAAATTTGTGAAATAAATAATTTTAATGCTCAAAAATATTACTTTATTTAAAACTTTTTTATACTAAAATTAAATAAATAATAAAATGTGGATATAAACCAATTTTAATATATATTGTAGTAAGTATTCTATAATGCACAATTATTCTATTATTATTTTATTACGCTTGTTCTTTGTGTTTAATTGTTATTGAAATAGTTATTATCATGAATGTTAATTTTTCAAAAAAAAAGTTTATTGTAATATGATTAATTTTTTCTTTCCTAAAAAGTAAGTTAAAGGTCTTAAGTACGTGGTGGCTATAACGTCTAGCCTCCTCCCAGAAAAAAAAATCCCTGATCAGTTGGTTTTTTTTTTTAGACTAAATAATGTGTGTGTGTGTTTATAGAGGGTGAGAGCATTACATTTTTTAAGTACTTTATAACAAAAGATTTATTTTAGCTATATGCCCGTTAAAGGGTTAAGACTAACCACCTGATCTTGACATCTGATCATGCACCTCCGTGTTCAATGGTCACGTGTACTAGATTGGGCACAGTAAGCTATGGCCCTTATAGGCTATTGCGTTATTGAGTTTGAGTTTGTTTTGTACATACTTATTGACAATAAATACAATTTTCTTTGTACATTTTCCGCACTCCATTTTCTTGCTAGAAACGCATTTTTTAGTTGCATTCCCATTTCGCTCTTTCTGCGTTTTAATTACTTTGAAATTCCTTTAAACTCAGTATTTACCTGAATTTTCAACTTTCTGGCACTTACGTAATTTACACTTAATAACAGATAAGGAAATGTTATGTTATGCACTTAGACGTAACGATTTTAGTAAAACTGACTCATTACCGCTGTGGATCTAATAACACAGCATTCATGGTCAAATAAATGTGTTTGTGCGACATTACTTCCTTAAGTTTAATTTACGAACAGTATCTTCTTAATGAACAACAGCTATTTATAATTATAAATTGTCTTGGCGGCTAAACAACACCAACGGACATTGTAGGTATATTTAGTTGTAAAATCTCTCCTAATTAACCTAGGACCACAAAACTTTTTCAGCGTAATCACTACGGATAATGATTACAAGTCAAAGTTTCGAAATCCCTGCAAAAATGTGGAAGAAGAACAAACTAAACAAAATCGACACTGACGAACTTTCTAGTGTTACAATAAAGAGTGTAACTGAACAAGCAACTATGTCTTATCGGTTTCTCCGTTGGATACGTAAGTAAATAAGTTGAACAGATACCACATGAATCATTATCATTTTATATCATTCAATATTATAAGATTATTTTTTTAAAAAAATATATTAAAAAAAGTTATATTACGGGGGAGCTGTAAAACAGGAAAAAAAACTGGGTATAATAATAGTTTATTAACATATATGTTTATTAACATATTTTCAAATTTTATTTTAGAAATGTCTTACAACTAGGTGAATCAGTATTCAAGTACAAATTGAAAATTTTTATACCTGGTATACTCGTAATGCACAATTACTGAAAAATGTTAAATCAATATACGTGTTTTTAGAATGTTTCCTGTACTAGTAAAAGTTTACGCAGTCTTTCTCGGATTTTTATTCACGTGTCGATTAGTTTTGATTTGATTTAATATTAACGTCCCACTGTTCAGCTACACGAGGGCTTTTGGCGATGGAGCACGTAATTTTGAATCATGGTCAAGTGACGTGGACGACACCTGAGCTGGTACCCCTCTCTCCTAACTACCACACCACACCAACGGGAAAACGTTTCAACTCTCACCAGATTTAACGTGCATCGCTGCCCTACACGGCGGGTATTTAGTGGTACTGGGCTCGAAATCGTGACAAGGCAAGCCACGGTCCGATACCTATACCACTCGGCTACCGCGGCCGTCTTATTCACGTGTCATAAGAAATTAATTTACAAGAATACTTCTTCCATAACGATGACTTTAGTTGATATTGATACTAATATTCTTGAAAACTATTTGGCGCACCATTAATGACCATTAAAATCTTAAAAATATTTTCTACTGTAATGAAAGCCTGCCTTTTAGTTAAAAATAATAATAATAAAACGAATTATGCATACATGCTGAGTAAATGTTGCCGTGATGGTGGTGGGGTTGAAAGTAGCCTAGTGGTTAGAACACTGGACTTCCGACCGGAAGTCCTGGAGTCAATGCCCGATGCCACCAAATACCCAACGAGTACACACGGGGTACGTGATTGTTAAATCAGTGGGTCCCAAAGTCTTGTGCGTGGTCGCATTAGAAACCACGGGCGCAGGGTCTGGAGAATATTTATTTTCCTTCCAGTTCCATGCCTAAATTCTGGAGGTAAAGATATAGTCGGTGTCTCACCATCTATCGTAAATAAGTCCAACCTGTCTCAAGTTCTGGCAACACGACAACAATAACAACAAAAATTTACACGTGATTAATTCCTTCCAAGTTCATTCTATTTCCAAGTTATGGATGAACACACACACAAGTAATATAAAAAAAAATTTAATTCAATTCCTACTTAGATCAAAGAAAAATTGTATATAATCTACTTTTTATTAAATAGTTACAATTGTTATAAATATGTATATGCATATGACAAATCACAACATTAAAGGGTAATTAAGTTTTATTAATTATCATTAAAGTAGCGTATTGTCATCGAAAACAGTCGCGTGTATAAAATTTCAGTTTAACTGCATGCTTTAAAATGCTTTAACGCTTTATATTTTTAGTGACTAAGTCACTAAAAATGAAATCAACGTGGCCATATTTGTAATTCTTTAAAAAATTAGTTTCGGTCAATTCATTTTGATTAATTACAATTAAATTATCGTATTTTTACCTAAAACAATAGTGTATAGAAAATTTCAGCTCAAATGATGGCTTTAAAATTTGAGAAAAAACTTTTCAAGTTTCGACACAAGTCGCCAAAATGGTCGCTATATCACCAAAAATGATGCCAACATGGCTGTATTTGTAATTATTTGAATAATTAGTTTTAATCAATTAATTTTTATTAATTATAACTAAATTACTGTATTCTCATTCAAAAAAATCATGTATTTAAAATTTCAGCTCAATTGAGCGCTTTAAAATGTATTTTATTAGCGATTGAAAATTCCACCAAGATAAATAAATAAATAGAGAGTGTGAGCTAATAGTAAGATTTGAAAAAAATTATCTTTGTTTCCTTATTTTTAATCGGACATATCTGTTTAAACATATAACATCAATCGCGTACAACATGTCGCAGAAATATTAATGTAAAAAAAAATATCTATTTAAATCAGCGTTCCTGAAACTGTGGGGCGCATCCCCCTTGAGGGGCGTGATAACTCTACAAGGGGGGCGCGATCATATTGAAAAATCGAAAGCTAAGGATTTTTTAAAACATTATTAATTTACTGAAAGTAAGCAAACAAAATATTTTCTGACCTAATAAAATATAAAATACACATTTACACTGATATAATACACTTATAAAAGTTTCTTTGCCGTACAATGTATTTTATTATCAATTTAACAATACTAAGTAAAAACAAGTTTGATAATTATCAGTAGCCCCATGGGCTTGTATTAACACTTACCTTGATGATTTGTGCGGTTTATAATTAATTCCTTAACTTAACTGCCGATTAAAAGTTACGCGGTTCGGTCCTCAATGCCACGATTTTCCACATAGACGCGAGTATGTTGATGTTTTTTTGGAAGGGGGAGGAGAAAAGGAATAAATAAGCAAAATCCTCTTGAATAAAGTAAATCCTTTTCAAAGACACTGCCAAGGTCTTTTTATTGTATTCCAAAGCCTTAGGAATAGTTTTATGGATAGCAGTGCACAGAATAGATCATACTTCGGAAAGACATATATATACGTCCAGAAGATTAATGTTTTGACTGAGCGAGACGTTTATATACGTCGGTAGCATGTAAGAGTTTAAAGTCGTACACACACACAACACAGCACACACACACACATACACAACACAACACAGCACACACACAATACACAACACAACACAGCACACACACACAACACAACACAGCACACACAATACATAACCCAACATAGCACACACACAACAAAGCACACACACAACACAACACAGCACACAACACAGCACACACACGACACAACACACACACAACACACACACAACACAACACAACACACACACAACACAACACACAACACAACACACAACACACACATAACACAACACAACACACACAACACACACTAAACACACACACTGTAGCTTTAGAGTAACAATATAATATTATTGAATTGAATACAATGTTATTGTATGGGGGGCGTGATGAAAATGATGATTGAATATTGGGTCGCGGGTATTGAAAGTTTGAGAAGCACTGATTTAAATAAATGAGTAATTTAACTGTAAAATTGGCTTTCTGTATGGCAGAAATCATCAGACTTTGGAATAAATTCCCACCAACTATAAATATAAATCTCGGAATACCTAGCTTTTATTTTGTACAACATATTTTATTTACATCTTTTGCATTTACTTAAATAATTGTGAAATTAATAATAATGATAACTAATTTTCATGTAAGAGGGAAAAATTAAAACCATTTTGATGTTTACAACAGCTAAAATACTTCTGAGAAAATATACGTCGACACATGATGACAGCACACGATTGCTGTACTTATAGAAGGTACACGAGTAAATTAACACTAATCTGCACTTTAAAACAAAATAATTATAGAGGAATGATTTTGACTAGACTTTTTTGATAATATGGAAAAATGCCAGATTTAATCTCTAATTACAATAGGTTTTATAACCATCTTTTGACTTCTTTTTTAATTTAAATAAATAATACATACAATCCTCTTCGCCTAGTCGAGATTTTGATGGTTTTCCAGAAATCATGGAAAAGTTATGCTGACATATCAAATACATCTATGTATTGAACTGAGAATTTATTCTTTGAAGATATATATATTTCTTTACAAATATATTTCATTTAGATGTTATTACAAATTATTTTGGTTTAAAATTTATTACAAATTGATTTCGTTTGTGACTAAAATTCCTTTGAATTAAGTAAACTTATGTATAAATTTAAATGAATTTAAATAATTTATCACTTTTTTAACGTTTTGCGTAGATTTTTTTTTACAAAACCAATGCTAAAATAAAATTTAAATCATCTTTAGAGTAACATTGTACACCTCATATAATCTTTTAGGCCTTGTACATTTATACAATTAACAGAATGCGAATAGAATTATAGAATTCCAAAGTTTTACTCTCTATATTCCATTTGTTTCTAACATATACAAAGTAATACCATACATTATATAATTAATGTGGCATGATTTAATTGTTGGAACTCCAAACATACACTTCTAAATTGTTTGTTACTATATATGAAATATGTTTTACTGTACAAAATATATAGTTTAATAGGATACAAATTTATATGGCCTTTCATTACACTGAAACATTATAACACATTCAATATCGGTTGTTTGGCAGGAAAGCAAACATGTCATATGATTCTAGCACTATAAATCAACTAATGCTATTATATAGAATTGCATAGACGTGATTAGCTTCTCTGTGTATATATGATTAAGCATACTTTAATATACTCTCAACGGCATGTGTTACTAATAATTGTTCGAGAAAGCGGGTGAACCATTCAAAGCCAGCTCGCATTGTCAACTCGTTATGTTAAATGAAATACTACTTTTGATAAATGTGTTAACTCTTTAAAGATAATAGAATCTACTAAACCAGTACTTCTTAAAACACAGTTCATGACCCGAATGGCGTCGCTTGACTTGTAGCTGGGGTTTTAAAGATTTTTAGGGGTTTTTTAATACATCATTTTGCATAAAATAACTTGTTCCTCATTAATAATAATTTATTTATTTAGATTCTTATTGGAGAAAGCCAACAGATAATTTAATTTTAAAATGATAATAAATTAGTTGCTTGCTTAGACTTATCAAACTCGATCAAATCTAAAGAATATTAATGAAGTACATCCTCCGGCAGTTTCGACTATTATTCTGAGATTCAATAAGATAGTTTTAAAAAAAATCACAAGCACATTCTTCCCATACACTGATATTTAAATTTTGCGTATACCATTAAAATACCGATGTAATTTTCATAGACTGATCTCTGAAGTGAACTCAAAATGATTGCTCTTAGGGGTCTCAGGGATGGTATTTTTTTCTCGGGGGCTGAAAATATAAACAATTTTCAAACAGGTATAATTCTTTTAAATTTAAAATAAATAATTAGAATTTCTTAAACATGTTGTTGTTGTTACTGATGCTACCTAATCGTCAAAAGCCAGATCGAGGCCTACGTAATTCATCATAACAAATTGCTAAGTGCCGATTGTAGTTAGCCGTAGCTTTGAGCACCATACAGATGACAGTACGATTTGGCTCGTTTCCACCCCAATTTTGAGGGAGGACACCTGGGGGTGATCAGGGACTTCCTTCCTCTCTACCCCTTCCACCAACCACACGAGAGGACTTGCAGCTCGACGGCTATTTAGAGTATACCCATGCCACAAAGGCACTATACATATAAAAACACCCATGTCTTCTTCGGGATTTGAACCATGTCCCTAAGGTACTGCAGACAGCGTCGCTAACAACTATACCGGTTGTGCGACTTTCTTACACATTATTTATAAAAAAAATGAGGTTTTACAAAAGTACAAATGTTTTCAAATATAATCATAATTTTAAAAATTATAAGCATATGAAAATAAGAAAAAAATCTTTAATAAATATGAAATTATTTTTACGTTGCGCATGCTATTTTATAAAATAGTAGCCTTTGATTTAGAAAACTTTACAGAATTATAAAATGTATCATTCTCTCTTCAAACCGTACCTAATTTTAGCATTATATATCTTTTGTATTTCAAAACATTTGTAAGATATTGACATTTTTAAAATAATTTTAAAAAATTATTTTTTTATTTTTTAAAAATTTATTTTTTATTTTTTGAAAATTTAATTTATTTAAAAATTATTTAATTATTTATAAAACAGCTACAGTGTAGTAAGGATATATTTAACTGTATAAATCAACTGACTGCTATTAATTAGACCTACTATTTTAGAAAATAGCATGCGCAATGTAAAACTTAATTAATATTTCTTATAGAAATGTTTCTGATATTCATACACTTCTAATTTTTAAAACTAAGATTATATTTTTCATTTCATTCATTTTTTCAAACCTCATTCTTTTTTAAACCCATTGTAAAATATTCGAATTACTTAATTTTAATTTCGAATGTTATATCTATTTGAGAGAAAAGTGTTTATTTTTTCAGCCCTTGAGACAAAGTTAACACCCCTGAGACCCTTTTAAACATATTATAGTTTATGTATAATTTGCTGGGCAATTACATTATATATAATAGGTTTTTTTATTGTATTACTTATTGCGGTTGATTATTACTGCAAAACAATAAAATACTACAAATAAAACTCTTATAAATATACCCAATGGCTTGTAAATTTTACACAATTCTTGTGGGTTAGCACACAATTTTTATACAAAAAAATATGTGGTCGCCCCCCGAAAAGTTTAAAAACTCTTGTACTAAACAATGATTGTTATAAAAGTATACGTATAAAAAGTCCTTATGTTATTACACAATGTAATTTTTACCTCTATTCTTATTATAAAATATCGCCCTTAATATATGTCCTTTTGGGCTTTTGGTTCTTTTTTTCTCCAAAAAAAAGGGGCAAGTAGAGGGAGTCCAAATTAAACATAAAATCTATTATAATGTTTATTGTGTTAAATTATTGTTAGAAAAAGATATCCAATCGCATTTCTAAGCAAATTATGTACTCAGGAGCACAAAAATAAGGTTCTGCACATTTAATAAAGTTTTTAATTTAAGTCTGGTAAAGAAAACTAAGTAGCACTAACGATTTGAGCCTTTTAAGATCCAGGAAAAGCTTCAAATGCTGTCAAAGCAAGTTAGTGAAGCTTATTGGGTCAAGTTAATCAAATCGTTGTGTGTCTCCATCTGTTGAGTAAACAAGTAAATATTTCATTTTTGTATAATTCTAATGAGATAAATGCTTCGATAATTTTTAATGAACATAATTCTTTGATATTTTTTTCTAATGGACATTTTTAACCTTTGCAGTCCTAGTACATTCCCCAGTACATTCATTAGTACATTCGTGGAACCATATAGGCGATACCAATTACCAAAAGAAATTTCGACGCCCAGTTTCTCCCCAGAGGGAGACATCTGAGCCCTGCCGATGCGAACATGCACTAGGATTTAATTTTGTCAAGAGCACTCAAACCAAACAGGCACTCTAGGGTTATTTTAGATTCCATATAATCATATGATATGGCCACTTTAGATTTTCTTCATCATGAAAATCCACCGGCCGGGGTCGAACCTTAAACCTTAGATGCAGAAGGCCAGCGACAAATCAACCATGCCACCCAGGCGGCTTTATGATGAACTGAGACATGTAGAGGTTTTGGGTCAATTTAAACAATAGATTTGCGATACTTTACTGATTTCTCTATGGTTATAAGTAACTTTAAATTTATAATATATATATATATATATATATATTTGACCCATTTAATCCCACTGTCCTATTTTAAGTACAGCTGAATAATATCATGTGGAAATCATTATTCGCATGTTGGGAATATTTTGTCAACTGTAACATGTAGGGATACGTATTAGCTTCCCTGAGTTATATGTTTCTTCCCCTCCCCCTTCCTCTGGAAATTTTGCATATTCAGCGCATTAATGGGCATGATTTGTATCACCTCTTTGGGGTTGCAGATTTTTTTTCAGTTTACTATCGACACTTAACTGGGCATTTTTTTATGTGGTAGTACTCCTTCGTTATCATCTTGGTGGTTAATTAGAGCTATATTGTGCTCAGGTAATTTTTAGTGCATTATTTTTAACTGTCCTCCAAATAGGACATCGGGACGATACGTTTGCAATTGACGCATTCTTTCTCTCTTTGTAACTAAGAGCAAATAATAATAATAATAATAATTCCCCTTCAAGGGTTTCACACCAGCTGAGTTATAACAGTGCAAATGTTTCTGAAATTAGAGGAAGCATTAGAATTATTAAATAGTTTAGATTCAGATGAGATCGATGTTGAAATTGCGGTTTTACCACCAGATGCCTTTTAAATACTGGTAACATTATTAAAAATAATGTTCTTGGGTTTCTGGAGGTTAAAACTTGAGATAGTTTTAACCTGAACATAGCTTTTCTATTTCGACAATAAAGAACAGAAAAAAGCTAAAATGCATCAGTTATCTTAGATAAAAAATAAATCACCGCAATATACAAAATGGGAAACACAAGCTTAATCAACTACAAATAACTTGCTCAAGCAAATGGAAACTGCAATTGTAAGTAAAATTCCATCAAAGCGTTTTGAGCAGTTTCATTTGAGTGAATTTAATGATCTCATTGTAAAAGAAATGTGCGATATGCAAAAGATGTAAAAAGCGAACACGATTTTTTGATAACTGCAAACCAAAAACGTGTTTTGATAGGAATTTTACTTCTAACCGGTTATCACTCAAATACCTGTGAACGTGATTACAGGTCGGATGCTCAAGACCTTGGCATTACCCTGGTGAAAAATGACGTGTCACAAAATCTTTTGCAAACTTTTAAATCTTATTTATACTTTGTGGACAATGGAACTCTATAGGAACTCTGACCAGGATTGATCCTTCATAGTAGAACCGTTGTTTTCCATACTTTATAATCATTGTATGGAATTTGGAGGCAAGTATGAGAGCACAAAGTTAACGTGACGAAGACGAATTTGATAAATTCTTACAACAGACATATGGGTGGTGTGGATCACCACACTAGTTGGCTGGACTTTATTTCATTAAGATTCGTATGAAAAAAGGGGTGCTGATCACTTGTTTACATTCACTGGATATGGTTATGATAAACGTCTGGATATTTCATGAAACTCTCAATAAAGATGATCCTAAACTTGAAGGAGTTTCGAAGAGTTGTAACAACAGTTTATCTAAAAAAATGTGATCAGAATAGAAGGTAGACCTAGGATATCGACTGTACCTTCTAGTGCAAAATAAGACAACCGTAAATGCAGTAATGGTATTTTTTTTTACTTAAGCGAGAAGAATAGTCTTTATCAAAGGCAGAGCTGCAAAGGGAAACCAAAAATATGCGGTGGCCTGTATGACAAAACACTTTCTCTGGCTTGTTTTCAACCTTTCCACAAATATTAAAGGGAAATTTAACTGAAATGTGAACTATGTTGTATAAAAGCAAATATTATTCAAGTAAAATAAAATTTTGTAATCGGAAATAGCTTTTCATCATTGAAGAAAACACTAAAACATGTAATTGCAAATTTTATCCCCATGCCGTATTAAAAGGACGGGTCGGATTTCTTATATAAAATACAAATTTTTTTTCATTTTTTTTATATTTAGCGTAATTAGGTTTAATTAACTTCAGAAAATATGATTCTTCTCAAATTGGAACAAAATAACTAAATTGGGATTAAACGGGTTAGATAGTTGGTAAGTGTATAAGCTCTCAAAAAACAAAAGAAAAGCTATAGAAACTTTAAATTTTTAAACATAACTAAGTTCCTTATAGCAAATGACTTACACATATGTAAACACAAGTCAATTATACGCATTGACAATCTCCACAGTAATAACTAAAATTTATGAACATATAAATTAACTTATAAGTAACATGCTGGGGTCAAATTTCCTGATAATTTTCTGGCCTAAGGGAGAAATTTTGTTGCGTAGATTTAGAACGGAGATGCAAGTCAAACAAGTAATATAAAAAAAATCAAGTCAATTCCTACTTAGATCTACAAAGAAAATTTTTATTTTAGCTATTTTTTATTAAATAGTTACAATTAATACAAATATGTATATACATATGACAGAATCACAATATTAAGAGGTAATTAATTTTTATTAATTATCATTAAATATCGTATTGTCATCCAAAACAATCGTGTACATAAAATTTCAGTTCAACTGAATGCTTTTAAACGTGAGAACAAAAAAATCTTTTCATGTTTTGACCTAAGTCACTAAAAATGAAATCAACGGGATTGTATTTGTAATCCTTTAAATAATTAGTTTCAATCAATTAATTTTAATTAATTATAGTTAAATTATCGTATTTTTATCCAAAACAATAGCTCAAAGAAATTTTAAGCTCAAATGAGCGCTTTAAAATGTGAGAAAAACCTTTTCATATTTTGGCACTCCAAAATGATCACTAGGTCACCAAAAATGATGCCAACGTGGCTGGATTTGTAATTCTTCGAATAATTAGTTTCACAGTAAATTAATTATAATCAACTAATTTTTATTGATTATAATTAAATTACTCTATTGTCATCCAAAATAATTATGTATATAAAATTCCAGCTCAAGTGAGTGCTTTAAAATGTATTTTAACAACGATTGAAAATTCCACGAAGATAAATAAATATATAGAGAGTGTGAGCTAATAGTAGGAATTGAAAAATAATGCAATGAATAGTTCACTTTTAGTGTAATACTATTGTTGTTCGACTTAACTATGTGTTAGAAAACACAAATTTTCTTTCAGAAATAAATGTGATGATAAAATTTTATATACCAAAAATGTCAAATGTAAAATCCAATATGAATTTGATTTCCTTTTTACAAAATCATTCTGAGCATTCAAGTAAAATCTGCGAAAAAATAATAACGATCGAAAATTTCACGTTTTCTTCACTGAAAATACATTTTACATCAGAGTTCAATTTATATTGCACTGGAATTGAACATTTATTTCTTGATAAAATGAAGAAAACAGAGTTGTAGTGTACATAGGGGAAAATTTTTGATTCTTACAAAGGTGACAGATTGTCGAACACGTTGTTTCGCATTGAAATTTCCATTTAAAAGAATATAATACCTGTTCCAGAAAGTATGTGTAAAATCATATTTAATTTGCAAAGCAATTGATTTAATAACAAAATATTGTGTTTATTATTGTTCCAAAAATGCAATGAAAAAGAATTTGAAATAGGTGCACTTCGATGTCTTTAAAGTAACTTGATTGATCGTATTTTTTTGGTTAAGGACATTTAATATATACCTTTTAATAATAAATGATTTTATCAAAAACGAAAAAAAATTGCTAAAACAATGAAATTTTGTTTTCTTGAATAAAAAAATCTATTTAGGATTTGTTCAATTCATAAAGTTGCTTAAGAATATTTTTAACAATATCTTATACATATAATTATATATATATATATATATATAAGTATTATTATTATTATCACATAATATATTTCCTATCAAGAGTCTACAGTATTATTTGTAATGTACTTTAAAAAAATTGATTTATTAATTTAGCATTTTTACACACACACACACAAAATTAATTTAATTTAAAAACATTCCAAAAACTCTCATCAATGTTTCAGGAAAATTAAGAGGAAAGTGTCTGCTAGAGTGTTATGTAATTCGCTACATTTTATTAAATGCACTGTTTAACATAAAAAGCCATGTACCAAGAAGGGATTATCCAAATATGACAAAATTGCATTTGAACTTATCATACGATATAATATGAAAATAATTAACTTTTGGCCGTCATTGATTTTCTAGTTAGAACTCCAGCAAATTAAAACTAAGCATCTAAATGGTGTGATAAACAGAAGACGTTCCAAAGCTGAATAAAAATTTTCATGCAAATTTTTTTTCATTGACCATCTTGGGATACGCCAAATCCTTGCTGTTAGATCCGTGACTAGTATGAGCAGATAAAACCTTTGGATAGAAAACATGCAGTTGGACTACAGTAAACAAAATCGTCCTATCGCTGGATCTTTTGACATTTGGAATGAAATATTGTAACCACTTGACGTTAATTGCAAGAATGGATGATTTATAGCTAGACAGTACAAAAAAAGGAGATTATGTTCCACCTAGAATATTAGCTCTAACAACATATAATGCTACCTTACAACTGACGTGTATCTGAGATTCCGGGTAGTAATATCCATACGTGACTTACACAAGGAAAGCTGAAAATATGGAAGTCATTACGAGGTCTACCACTCAATGTTCCTCACTACATAGGACGTTTTCTGTGGTGACAATAGCATTTCACAAGAAATCGTATTGACTGGAGTAAAATTGTTTTCAGTGAGGACCCACTTCGAACTGAGGGCTGATGACGAACAAAGACGACTCTTGAAATGTAAAGGGTGTTTTTTTGAGAGGTATAGAAATTTAAATTGCAATAAAACAACGATGTATTATTCGATTGACATGAATTTTTTTTATTCGAAAGATAATCTTGTGGCATTGCATTTTAAATATGATTTCTGGCATAGGACTGCCACGGCTGGCACGGATGTAGTCCAATCTGGTTGTCCAATTTTCGATGACTTTTTCCAACATTTGTGGCCGTATATCGGCAATAACACGGCGAATGTTGTCTTCCAAATGGTCAAGCGTTTGTGGCTTATCCGCATAGACCAATGACTTTACATAGCTTCCCAAAAAAGTCTAGCGGGGTTAAATCGCACGATCTTGGAGGCAAATTCACAGGTCCAAAACGGGAAATTAGGTGGTCACCAAACGTGTCTTTCAATAAATCGATTGTGACACGAGCTGTGTGATATGTTGCGTCGTTTTGTTGGAACCACAGCTCCTGGACATCATGATTGTTCAATTCAGGAATGAAAAAGTTAGTAATCAAGGCTCTATACCGATCACCATTGACTGTTACTTTGTGGCCTTCATCGTTTTTGAAGAAGGATTCCACCAGCCCATAAAGCGCACCAAGCAATCAGTTTTTCTGGATGTAACGGTGTTTTGACATACACTTGTGGATTAGCTTCACTCCAAATGCGGCAGTTTTGTTTGTTGACGTAGCCATTCAACCAGAAGTGCGCTTCATCGCTAAACAAAATTCGCTTATGAAAATCGACCATTATTTTCGAAATAAAATTGCTCAATTTGAAAGCGTTGTTCAGGCGTGAGTCTATTCAGGATGAATTGCCAAACCAAACTGAGAATAAATCACTTGACAGCTGTTAAATCGGTCACCATCTTGGAAAGTAATGTCAATTTAAACTTCTATACCTGGAAAATAAACACTCTGTACAAAAAGGGGCAACTGTTTTACTGTAACTACTTGACTGTTTTCTACCAGGTTAGCTGGATAACCAGCCTTTCTCTTACACAATAAGGTGACAGATCAACGTCATTGTGTTTGCAGTATTGTTGTCCTTCCTTTCACTGACTCATACCGTATCATCGTTTTATGAAAATTTACTTCTTTCTGATAGTCATGATTCTTGAAAATATCTCTAGCTTTAATTTTTAAAGAAAGTAAATTTTTTCTTAGTACTGCCATGCAAATTTTAATCCATTCCATTTGAAACGTTTTCCAAAGTCCGTTCAGTGTTCTTGAATGCCGTATTCCTAAGGCTCTTTTTAATATACCAAAAGCGCAGAAGTCCATTGCAGAAGCGTATTTCATCAAATGGGATATACATTATCCATGATTCTGATTCTTCCTTTGCTAAATAACGGTTGACTTAGATTAGATGTGTGACTAGAGGCTTTGTCCATACGAAGCTCAACTGTATGAATGTCATCTCCATGTAAAATTCGAATGTCTTCTTTAAATGTTGGTTCTAAAATATTCCGCTGATGGTAAAATGGATTAATTTTGGCTATACTTGAGACTTTTTCGATTTTTAATTTGCCGTCGTTAGAAATTATTGCTGTTATCATGAATCCCTTAAGGAACTTTTCCATTTCGGACAGACATTCCCGTCAGTTTAGTGATAGAAAATTCACATCTTATTTTACTACGGTCGCTTAAATATGCCCACACCTTATCGAGTGTTACCACACATTTTCATTTTTTCGCAGATAGGGGTTTTTTATATAATTTCCACCAATTTGCTTCTTTTCCCGCAATATGTTGTAAAGAAGAAGCGAAATTCAGGTTTAAAAATTTGTTTTAACTTTAAATTCTTATGAATGATTTTAATTACATTTTAGAAGACATTCCTAGTTTCGATATAATGAATCTTTTAGTCGGCAGATTTTCTTTTAGGATCAGAGACTTCACTTTCTTGGTAAAAACCTGCGTTTAAACAGTCTTAGGAGGAAGTTTCATGGTCATGTATTCATTTATGCTTTCTGTTAGACACTGTTTTTGCTTTAAAATTTAACATATTATAAATATATTTGATTGAAATGCAATAACCTAAATTTTTACACCACTTTTTAAATTGTTGATACAAATATTTCTCCTTGGAAAGTGTAATTGCGTAACCTTCCGGCAATCTATCAATTTTATATAGAAACCATTTTTAAAATAAATATTTTATTTTACATTCCAATCAAAAGGAAACCTATACCGACGATTATTCTGAAGTTTCCAAAGTTTTATCTCAAAATTCAAAAAGAAAATGGATAGAAAAATCGATTCCATAAAATTTGAACGACCTTCTGTATTACAACAGAAATCATTAATATTTCTATAGGATAATTATCAGGCACACAAGACCCGTTTTTATACTTCGTTCTCTTACTTCTCCAATACTTTCTTCACTAACGTGATTATCAGGTATTTCTTTCTCAAATGGTGCTCATGAGTAGACGTCTGCAACCGTCTCTGGATCCAACTAACCAATTGGTAAGCATTGCAGCGGTAAGACATCCACCAACTCTGCAAGTTGATGCCTAACTTGTCAACAGTTTGCATCAGATCCAGAGGTAAACGAACGCATTATTGAATTTTTTTATTCTTGTGATAGTATGTTTTGATTAATCTTTGGATTCTTATTATTCTGTTAATTAAAGCTTTATTTTCAATACATGTTAATTACATTTACTAATTTTGGTCGTATTTGGATAACTTCTTTTTGCTTCATCACTTTTCAAACAGGGTGATTTAGAAAGAAGTTTACAATTCCAATTCACTTTAAAGGGTATCAGCGGTGTTAATTGTGTCTCGAGGGGCTAAAATATAAACAATTTTCAAACAGATATAATTCTTTTGAATTTAAATTAAATAATTCGAATTTTTTACCCCTTATTTTTAAAGAATTGTGGTTTCAAAAAAGTGCAAAATGTTTGAAATATAATCATAATTTTAAAAATTATAAGCATATGAATATAAGAAATAAATTTGGAAATAAATATTAAGTAATTTTTGCGTTCCGCACGCTTTTTTCTAAAATGGTAACCTTTCATGTATAAAACTTCATAGAATTATAAAATGTATCATACTCTTTAAACCTTACTAATTTAAGAATAATATATCAATTGCATTTTAAAATATTTGAAAATATTGAAATTTTTAAAAAAAATTATTTATTTTTCTATTTATATAAAAATACTACAGTGTAATAAGGATATATTTCACTCTATAAGTAAACATTTTGCTAGTACTTATAGTTTTTATTTTAGAAAATAGCATGCGCAACGTAAAACGTAATTAATATTTCTTAAAGAAATGTTTATTTTCATATGCTTACAATTTTTGAAATTATGATTACATTTCAAACATTTTACACTTTTCTGAAGCCCCATTCCTTTATAAATAATGCGTAAAATATTTGAATTATTTAATTTTAATTTCAAAGGGTTATATATATATATATATATGAATATTGTTTATATTTTCAGCCCTCTAGAGAAAGTTAACACCCTTGAGACCTCTTCAATGAAGAACAATTTACGTTAATATATGTTACCTGTGGCACAATTGTATAGGATCATTTTATGTTTTGCTAGATATAGTGACATATGCTCTATGGGTGAACATTTAGTAACACGTGACACATCAAGCCGATAATCCATTTCCACCCAAATCTGTATTAAGGTATTATCGATAGCGGCTTATTAAGCTATTTTAGATCCACCAAATCAACAGAAAGAGGAAAGACGAACTAACATAGCCCCACAGGAAGAAAGCATAAGGTATTACATAAGGATTTCTGGGTTCCCATTAGAAGAGTGGCATGTTGTAGTCCGTGGCTCATCCAATCCATCGGAGAGGGAGGTATTCATCGAGGTACTTTTGCAGATTGCCTGACTAGTAGGGTGGTGTACATTTAATTAAAGAAGGAGTTAGGGTGAAATTGTCGAATCGGCCGCCTTTCCGCCAAATTTCGAAAAATCCTCAATTTGGTGCGTTTTTACGTGTTGTATTTTGGAGTAGCAACCCTATTACAACCCTCAACGCCGGAGCTCAACGCCGGAGCGCAAAATTTAAGATGGCGGAAGGAAAATGATTAAAAAGTAGCATTTTAATGTTTTAAAACTTAAACTCACTGCAAAAGTATGCAATTGTAAATGGGAAAATAATTTCACTTACCTTCAAAATATGCTGCTTTTTTACATTTATGATGATGATGTGTTTGTTCTCTACAGAAATTATACCAGTCTATGACTGCATATTTCTGAGGGCACCTTCCAAAATATTTTTTCATCTCTAACAAAACGGTACACATATCCATATTACTCAGTTCAAACAAAAACCCTTTTCTATTTTCACACGCGACTGATTTCTGCAGTACAATTCAAAAACCATCCTTCACTTTCTTAGTCGTTCTTTCTTTCAATTCCATACTTTTTCCACATTTCGGACATACATACGATGGTCCATTCAAACCATCTTTCATGCATCATTCTAAAACAGCTTTTTTTCCAAGCACAGACAACAGAGCAAAAAAATCATTCATACTATTATCGTACTTTTTCACGCATTCATTCAGATTTTCTCTAATAGCATCACTGGACATCGTGGCAATCTGCGGAAATTTATGCGGAGAAAAAGAGCAATATTACCTGTGAAAATGATTCCACAACGAAAGAACAAATCCAAAGGAAACCGCTGGTCTAAAGGAATTTCCGGAGCAAGCAAAGAATTACCGGTTGCTAAGGCCGTTAAAAAAGTGAGCTGAGCAAGCGCATTACTAATTATCGGTAATTTTTAAAGTAATAAAAACTTCCTGCCCATGCGCGAACAAATCGCCGTTGGAAAATTAAACTGTTTTCATTAAAGAAACGAATTACGCATGCGCTAACTTGCCACAATATCGTGAAAAGCTGTTAAAATTAAAGAAATGTACTGCGCATGCGCAAAATTTCGACAAAACCGACTTCTCCTTCACTGGAAAACAAATTTAGAAGGGTTACCAGATTTGGTGCATTTATCGATTTGGCGAGAAAACACTTGGCGCATGAGGCGCTTGACTCGACAAATCAACAGGAAATTGTCAACGTCGTCCTGCAACAATATCAGCAAACAAAGAGTTAACACATTTTAAGCAAAAGTGGTTCCTGTGACAGTTTGCTATTTCAAGAACAAAAAAACCTCTTTCTACTGCAGATGCTGCCAATTTGACGGACTTGTCTCTGTTTTCAGCTCTCAAGTTCTAACATCCAGAGACCAAAGAACATCGTTTGCAATAATCTCACCAGTAGTTACTCTATTATCATCTCCTTTAACTTTGTCGGTCAGTTAATTTGCATCTGGTGGTTACACAGAAATTCTAACGTCGATCTCATCTGAATCTAAACTATTTAATAATTCTAATGCTTCCTCTGACCTCAGAAACATTTGCACTAATATAACTCAGCCGGGGTGAAACACTAGAAGTGAAATTGTTATTATTATTATTGTGCCCTTAGTTATAAAGAGAGAAAGAATGTGTCATATGCATGTTTATCGTCTCACTGTCATATTTAGAGAACAGTTAAAAATAAACTAAGAACAATGTCGCTCTAATTAACCACCACGACGATAACGAGAGTACTATAACGTAAAAAAATCCCTGTCAAGTTCCCAAAATAAACTGAAAAAAAATTCTGCCACCAAAAGAGATGATGCAAATTCTGCCTGCTAATGCGATAAATAAGTAAAATGTCTAGAAGAAGGGGGAAGTGGAGATACACATAATTCATACTAGAAGAAGCTAATGCTTTTCTCAACATGTTCCAAGTGACAAAATATTCACAATAAATATATAATGATTTCCATATGATATTTTTCATCTGTCCTCTAACTAGGACAATGGGATAAAATGATTTAACTACACTAATTATTTCATCATAACTAATTCTTCACAAACACTTTTAAAATGAATTTTAAGGAAGTATCATCCAAATAAACTGATTATGATATTGAGAAATAAAACATGTTCGGAATAAAACACGAAAAAATATTCTTGAAATCAAACAGCAATGAAATCCTTCTCTACTAAGAACTGAAACTTCTTTTTTCCCCTGATCTGAAATTTATGAGTGAAACCTTCGTGTATAAGAAAAAGCAGGGAAATGATACGTCTTGGCAGAAAAATTTCCAACGAAACAAACGGAAAATCACAAAAGTTTTCAAGGTTATATGTTCGATTTAAACATGAAAAAAGGAATATAGTTGGAAAAAATTCAGCGCTTTATCATCCAGGATTTCAATATTCCTGTTCAAATCGATTCAGAAAGTTCTAAGCCTTAAGATTCCAATTTCGGTATGATCTGCCTCGAACCAATCCATAAGCCGAAATTTGAATTGATTACTTATTTAAGCGAAATAAACGAAAACAATAGTAAAACTTTAAACTCGAATTCCTAAAGAGTATTTATGTATTATGCACATTTCGACAAAAAATAAACAAATAAAGTACTATTTAAGGAATTATAATTTTATGTCCTTCATTTCTGAATATGCTATTCTTTTGTGTCTCTTAGGAGAGAGAAAAATTGTATTGCTCTCTGAAGCAGAGTGAAAAGAATTGAATTCGTATTTCTATAAATTACTATTATTATATCCTTTCTCTTTATAAATTTTGTGTCTATTCAATAAGACTCGAAATATAAGTATTTGTTAAAACATAAGGATAAGAAGAAAAAAAATTGTAATTGTTTTTATGTCTAAATACATGGCATTTTTTAATCCTTATTTTGTAAACAAAATACTAAAATATTCATCCCATAAAATAAGTTTTCTTATGAAAATTTAATTTAATGTACAAAATATGGATTATTATTTATCTAAAGTATTTCCATTGGCCCCATTCATTTGCTCTGAATAAAAATTACTTCTCATATCACCTTATTTTAGAAAATAATATCTAATTTTGGAAAATTTAATTACTGCTGTTTACTCAAACAAAGATATTTCTGTTCATATACATAACAAAGAAATCACATTTGTTAGTATAATTTACGAAGAATATTTTAGGGGCTCACATATTTTATAATCTCAAACATAATGCCATATAGATAAAATGCCTAATTTGAAAATCAACTTTCACTAATCAGAAAAATTTATTGTTGAATCATGTATTTTATTAAAGAAGATCAACTGCTGTGAAGTAAGTGTGTGCGCATGCGTGCATGCGTACGTGTATATGTCTGCTTGCGTCTGTTAAAAATCAAAACACTCCGAAAAGTTAAGTGAAGGAATAAAAAGGGGAAAAAAATATCTACAGCTGTTATTGACTCGGAATGCTTCAGAATAATGCTAAATATTACTAAGCATGAAACGAGACATACACAATCACACAAATGAAACGATGAATTATTTTTAAATTCAAATATAAGAATTTTTTTTGGAAACTCAATGTACATAATTGTTTACATTCAATTTATCTTCCTCTAGAGAAGAAAAAAGCCATCCCTTCCGGAATAATAATTTCAAAAGTATGTTCCTGATATTTTGTGCAATTAATGTGCCCTTAAAACAGTGTTTCAAAACTTTCAATATTTGCGACCCAATTTCCAATCCTAATTTCCATGCACACTCTCCCCTCTCTTCTTACAATAACAATGTATTGAATTCAATAACATTATATTTTAACTCTAAAGATACAATATTAATTTAACTATAAACCATACAGATTATTGAAATATGTATTAAATTTTGTAATTTTATGTGTGACAACCCCATTGAGTCACTGGCAATTATTAAACTTGTTCTTGGCTTAGTATTGTTTAATTAATTATCAAACGTAGCAAGATTTATAAGCGTAATATATCAAGGTAAACATGTTTTTTTTTTTGTGTCAGAATGTATTTCGCCTTGCTTCCTTTCAGAAAATTAATAAATTTTTTAAATAATATTTTGTTTTCCACTATTACTATGCTCGTGCCTCCTCACGTAGGGTCAATACGCCTCCTGGTGGTCCTCGTCCTACAGTTTGAGAAACGCTGCATTAATGCGTTCATTAATGTAAAAATGGTTTATAAAAATATATCTGATTTTCTAAACTTGATATATATAGATTATACTCAATGCATTTCTTAAGAATATATGAGGGAAAAAAATAGTTTTTTACGCTTGCTTTTATTTCTAAATTGGTCAAATTGATTGTAATATATAAAATAGTTACATGGTGGGAAGGAATCCTTATGTTGCCCTGTTATTAATTTTGTTTTTATTTTACTTCAAAATAAATGTTTATGTGGAATGCAAACATCTGTAACAAAATGATAACATCAAATAATTATATACAGCATAAATTCAAGGGAATTCAAGGGTCAGGTTTACCAGTATTCTGCAAATAAGTGAAGAGGAAATAAAATAATATATTTAAAAATTCAAATATACTATACAGAACTAAAAACTATCAAGAGCTAGATATTCAACGAAATAATACATGATATCATCGTGCAAAATATATAAAAATATATCAAGTAGCAATATTATTAACTTTATGTGGTTTTCTACTATTAACTATATATGATTAATATTCATAAAATAACATTTATTACTGTGAAAACATTAAGATATCCGAACACGTTTAGAGCACTATTTTGAGAAATAGTACACTAAAACAATATAAAGGCTGTTTTGGAATCAATACCTCTAAATATTAAAATTGAATGAACACAATATTTTTTTTAAAAAATTTCTAAATTTTATAAAAATCGCAATTATAAGAGAAAATTTAGTAATATATTTAAAAAAACTTCAAAGAGGAAAGTAATCAACTTATATCAGCAAATGCATTATTAAAACAAATTAAATGCGATAATCTAGAGAATGTACAACAATTTTAATTTTTTTATTAAAATTTTAAAATATTACAGCTGATTGAGTAAATATTTCTAGATATGTGATATTCTTTAGGAGAACATTAATTAAATAACATGCCATAACTCGAAAAATATTGACACAAAAAGAAATGTTTCAGTACATTCTCTAAAAATTGCATAAATATCAGGCTCAAAAAGTTTTATAGAAATATACTCGTAATATTTTGAGTTATCAGACTCGCCTCATGATAGATTCTGAACAATTTAAATGCCCACTTCTGGTAGATTAAGACCCAATTCTCTTCTAATTTTATAAAATTGATTGTAATTTGTCCTGTAGGTAACGTAGAAATATAACAAAGTATGGTCTGTAAAAACAAATGATAACTGTATTCAGTAAACAAAAAGAAGAAAAGACTGTGTTTTGACCGAATTTGGTCATTTTAATGTGTTTGGATACCTTAAATAGCGAAAAGCTTTTCTGAATTTTAAAAAAACGCATAAAAGAGAAGCGTCTGAACTTAAGTAAACTGCGCAGTTAATGGATATATACACAATAATTCAATTTGAAAGAACAAATTACTGAAAATATTCATTTTCGTAAATTAAGCAGAATATATCGACGGTCAAATGTTTTCTTAAGTTGAAACTACTGATCCAATTCCATTAACAGAATAAATTGGAAAATCTCTAACAATAAATTGAATTTTTTCTTCGGGTTTTAATTTAAGTTATTGCTTCGTTTAAGGTTAATTTCACGCAACAAGGAATAGTGCTGCTAAAATTAGCTGCAGATATGCCTTTTTTCCTTCCCCTTGAGCCAAATATCTCTAAAAAATAATAAAAAAAAATTCTGATAAAAGAAAAATAATTGCCATATTCATTGAATACCCCCCTCGGATGCTTACCCGAGAAGCAAATAAATTGGTAACCCTGATTTTCACATTGAAGAGAAATGAGGGCAAAAAGAACGAAAATTTAAAAAAAAAATACGCTTGAGGTGGCATCCAGACTAATGAAGCGAAAGTTATTCTCCCTAGAAACTAAGCTTCCTTGGAAATTTTGATTCTAACAAGAAAAATATGTGCAATCTTTCATTAGCAATCTAAGATTTGTAGATAGACATTATTTATAGATTTATATGGAAGCTTTTTTGAAGCTCATTTCCATCTGAACATTTAAAATTAAATATCTTCTTCTATCAATAGAAAAAGTAGAATTTTTATTCAGGCAGTAACACGCGATATATCAAAATTATTTATTTTTTTCAGTTTGTTTCTCAACTTTTTAATATGAGTGACTCAATATTCAATTGCAATTTTAATCGCACCCCCTCCATATAATAACAATGTATCTTATTCAAAAATATTGTACTTTGACGCTAAGGATGCAACACGACTTAAACTCCTTAAGTGCCACCGGAGTATATAAACGTCTCTCTCAGCCAAAGCATTAATAGTACCAGACGTATATATACATATTTCCAAAGTACGATCCTTTCTTTTCACTGCTATCCATAAATTTATTCCGAAGGTTTTTGAGTATAATGAAAGGACCTTGACAATATTTGGGACGGATTGACTCAAATCAGAGGATTTTTACTTATTCATTCCCTTTGTTTTTGCATTTTTAATATTACTTAAGAAGGTTGAAATCTTCTGTCATTACTTGATACAAACAAAAAAAACAGATGGAATGATATTTCAGTTATTCAAGATATTTTCACGAATATACTGCTGTATATTCCTTAAATATTTGTTTTCAAAGATAATTATTTCTTTATCGTCTGATTTAAAAATTATAATTTATTCAATATTATTCTTAAAATATTGATATAAATAGGATCAATATACAGATATATGACACACATACTCATCTATTTTTATCTACACTCAAATCTATCTTTGCATTTATTTCATTAATGAATGCTCATTACCAATCTTAAAAATACTATCTTAAAAACATAATATTTCAACTAAAACAATTTTTAACTTCAAAAAAAAATTTAATGTATTTTATTTGCTTAAAATACTTACAAAAGTAGTTTCTTAATTTATTCATAAATTCTTTGTCATATCAGTTGTATGGAGAACAGTGCCGTCTTAAACGTAGTTTCAGTTGAACGTGCAAATTGAACTATGCTGCAGCAATTGATATATTCTGGCGGTAGTATAATGTTATATAATACTCTATTATTCTACGAATCTGAACTCAAAGGAAATGGCAAAATATTAGCATGCTACCTATTCTTGAAATTGATAAAGAAATCTGAATTGCAAATATTTCGGTATTATATTTAATAGTTGAGAAAGTGTGAGGTTTAAAGCTCCCATGGAAAAGTGCCTGAAGGTAATATACATAATAGCCCAGCATCTATTTTGCTTTCTGAATTGAAAAGATTTCCTAAATCCAAATCTTTAGACAAGTAATGTGTATACGAACCGAATGAGATATATTCAACAAATAACATAATTTAAAAACATGATATATGTCAAATTATGATGAAATCAGAGTAGTTTTCACACATGTCAAAAAATAAAAATATATTTTAGGCCTAAAGTTACTGTTTAGAAAGCAAAGATAATTAAGTATTCAGTATTTTATAAAAGAGGTTATTCATCTCTTATAATACTAGACAAATTAATATCAGATATTTATTTTCTGTAAATAATTTACTGATAAGGACAGCACCACAAAATTTCGATTGTAATACTTAAAAAAGACGCTGGAAAATTATATATAAAAACACTTCAAAATTTTCTACATTTTTTTTAATTGACATATATTAAAATTAGCATAAATTTCAGTCTTTATTCTAATATATCTATGCATTCTTTCTTATACAATGGGTATTATGTGTAAATAAAATGCGAATTTTAATTGCGTCTTTTCTATTCATCGTGTGAATAATATAAATACATATTTTTTATACATCAAAATTATATTCAATCGAATACATTTTTCCTCACAATATTTGAAAAGAAAACTAGAGAAACATTTGTATACATTATAAATTCTCAAAAAATTAATAAACAAAATTATTGTGCAACTAAAAATGAAACATATTTTAATTGTTAATACTTATAGAACAATTTTTTGTCAAAAACTTCAGATTTAAAAATTAAATCAAGGCATTTTATGTTTATGCTAAATTATTTAGAAATATATATGGGATTAGTATATTATTACTTTAACATATTGCGCGTTTATATAATTACAAAAAGAACTACAAATATGTAATTAGTTTATTTATAATATTAGTTAAATGCATATACTATATATTACGCATTTAGTTTCAAAAGAAAACTGATTGAAAAATTAGAAAACACAGAGTAAAAATTAGAATATTAGTTATTAATTATACAAATACATGTTTCTAATTGTTTTTAAATTTGATTCCTTTATTTTTTTGGAAAAAGTACATTAAAAATATATATATTTACAAAATCATATCAAATGTACAAAAGATCAGATAAATTTTTTCCTTAGGGTATCCGACAATGTTAGGAACCGTGATTATGCAAAAGCGTATTATACATGAATAACATTTATGATATTTGGTGTCACTTAGATTATATAAATTTTTTTAAGAATATTATTACAATAAAAAATTATTTAAGTACAATATTTTGACAAAAAATGAACATATAATGAATTTTTTTCAAAATATTCTCCTTTGTGAAAAATGCTTCTATTATAATAATATTTTGTCTGTATATAGCTCAGACCTCTGTACAGAGGCTCAAACAGAATTTTTGAAATATATAACTTATAAGTGGGTTTATCCATGTTTTACGACAACAGAGAAGAAAAATTTTAAGAACAAAAACGCCGATAATTATTTTAATTGGTTGTAACTATGAAAATACTGTGAATTTTTAAAATTCATGGTTGAGCCTCTGTACAGAGAGGTCTGAGCTATATACAGGCAAAATGTTATTACAATAGAAGCATTTTTCCGAAAAGGAGAATATTTTGAAAATGAGACATTCTATGTTCATTTTTTGTCAAAATATTGTACTTAAATACTTTTTTACTGTAATAATAATCTTAAAACAATTTTATATACATTTTCTAATCTAAGTGACATTAAATATCAAAAATATTAGCCAGTTATAAGCTTTTGCAAAATCATGGTGCCGAACGTAGTCAGATACCTTAAGCAGCTTCTATGTATTAAGTTACCTTTAAAATATCCCCTGGCAGAGATAGTACCACATTAAATTCTACAAAATAATCGGAAATGCAATAAGAGGGTGATACCATAAATGCCCGACCTGACTGAGAGATGGTGGTAGTTGTTTGAAAAATATCATTGTATTAGAATAGTGCTTCTCAAACTTTTTATACTCGCGTCCCAATTTTCAATCATAATTTTCATCTCTTTCCCCCCCTACATACAGTAATAAAGTATTCAATTCAATAATAATATACTTCGATATAAATCTACATTACGACTTTATTTATAAACCGTACAAATTATCAAGATAAGCATTAAATAATTATAAACCGTACAAATTATCAAGATAAGTATTAAATAGTTATAAACCGTACAAATTATCAAGATAAGTATTAAATAATTATAAACCGTACAAATTATCAAGATAAGTATTAAATAGTCATAAACCGTACAAATTATCAAGATAAGCATTAAATAATTATAAACCGTACAAATTATCAAGATAAGTATTAAATAGTTATAAACCGTACAAATTATCAAGATAAGCATTAAATAATTATAAACCGTACAAATTATCAAGATAAGTATTAAATAGTTATAAACCGTACAAATTATCAAGATAAGTATTAAATAATTATAAACCGTACAAATTATCAAGATAAGCATTAAATAGTTATAAACCGTACAAATTATCAAGATAAGCATTAAATAATTATAAACCGTACAAATTATCAAGATAAGTATTAAATAGTTATAAACCGTACAAATTATCAAGATAAGTATTAAATAATTATAAACCGTACAAATTATCAAGATAAGTATTAAATAGTTATAAACCGTACAAATTATCAAGATAAGCATTAAATAATTATAAACCGTACAAATTATCAAGATAAGTATTAAATAGTTATAAACCGTACAAATTATCAAGATAAGTATTAAATAGTTATAAACCGTACAAATTATCAAGATAAGCATTAAATAATTATAAACCGTACAAATTATCAAGATAAGTATTAAAAATTTGTATATAACTTTTTGACGTGCCCTTAGAGTTACTGGTAATTATTAAACTTGTTCTTGACTGAGTACTGTGTATTATATCAGTGTAAATGTGTATTTTGTTTTTTATTATGTCAGAATGTTTTTTTTTTTTGCTTCCTTTCAGTAAAGTAATAGTTTTTTAATTAATGATTATTTTCGACTTTTCGATATGCTCGTGCCCCCGTTGTAGGGTTATCACACCTTCTTGGGGGGCCCTCACAGTTTGAGAACTGCTGTATTAGAAAGCACGTAATCTATGAAGCAAGTGTTTCAAGTTTGAAGACACCACGATTTTAGTATTTGTTCGGCAGCCATCAATATTGAACATTTTCAGTGACTTTGTGAAGACGGAGAAAATTGGCCATCCTTATGTAAAAAGGGTATGGAAATTATTGAACATCATTGGAAAAAGTGTATAGAGCTGAAAGGAGATTATGTTGAAAAAATAAATATATTTTTTTCAAAAATTTTGTGTTTTATTTGTTGAGTCAAGTATTTCTGGGACAATCCTCGTAACTATGGACATCATGTATAATACATACTTTTTTATATAAAAAAACATTTATAAATACACCTGGACCACAAATTATCACACGGGGAATACATACATAACTAAGCATTAAACTCATTTCATAAATAAAGAAAAGCAAAATTTAAAAGGCATGACGGATTTCAAATGCTTAAAAGGAATTTACAAAATTTTTTCAAAGCCACTTCTGGTGGAAAGAAGTTAGTGAAAATCTGAAGGTCAAATTATATTCATGCCCTTTAGAATCTTTCTTTCGCTGACACACTTGGAACACCCGAAGAAGGTCAAGTTCTACTTTTTTACTTCGCCACCAATTGTACAATAGCAGAGAGATGACGGAACATATAATTAAATTTGTTCAAATAACTTTTAAAGTTACCATGTGTGTGACCAGTGAGAAATATGGTAATTTGTAATTATAATAGATATATTTGCAATTAAAGATTATATGTACTCATTAAATAAGAAGGTTTTTTAACTGATGTTTCTTTGTACACAGTAATTAGTCATATAAAACTAAACTTAGTTACTTTTATAATTTAAAAATATAATATACAAAGGTCTTGTGTATACAGAAAAGCTTTATATAAAAATAAATATAGAATTAAACAAATTATTAACATACTCCACACAAAATGATACTTCAGATTGAAAATCAAAGCGCATTGAGTTTATTTGAAATAAGATTTGTAAGGAATAAACAACTTTTCTTTAAAATATCTATTAACTCTTGCTACTAATTTACTTTCTATGCACAGAAAAATTTACACAGTTTGCCTATTAGCAGAAACAAATAACTTCTTCAGGCATGACGGGGAAATGGCATTCTCTGCTTTATGAAAATGGATGAATTCGGTTTTTTTTTGTTGCATGAAACTTGAATCTGAAAAGCCTTCATGATTATTTAGTGCAGGGGTAGCCAACATTTTTAGTAATAGTGCCACTATCTAATATTAAATCATAATGCGTGTCACTTCCAATTTTACTAAAACAAACAAAATAATATATAAAGGGGGAAATGTTATTTATTTGCTTATGGTATTTTTTACACAAAAAGCATATTATTTTATGCAAGTCTAAGTAGTGAAAATTGCTTTCAAGTTTGGTAAAGTGCTGTAGGTTAATAATTCCGAATTTAATTTCAGATTTGTAACAATTAATGTTTTGTAGAGTAAATTGAAAAGGATTTGTGAAAGATCAGCATTTTTTATCGTCTTGAAAATCATCCAACCTAGCACTGAATGAATCCTATAAAATGAATGTTAAATTTTTAAGTATATTATAGCTTGAAGCATTATTAACTTTTTGGTAGACGGTTAACTATGCTCAACCTGTTTTTTTCATCAAAATAAAGATGAAGATGCTAAAGTTTGATTACAAAAAATATGTATGACCAACTAAGGTAGGAGTAAAATGCAATCTCTCGATCAGGTTAAATTTAAATTTTTAAATGTGCCATGATGTTAGTAGAAAAAAAGCTCAATCCCGTAGTCAGTCTTCATTCTTGGGTAGCAAGTACTTACCAATCAGTTCATTATTTTCTTCCAGATATATATATATATTTTTTAGAATACACTCCTTCGAATTCCAAAATCTTGCGAATGCGCTTTCTTTGGGAAGCCAGCTCACACAACAAGGAAGGAGTATTCTTTATATGCTAATTTTCTATGGATATTCAATTTAGTTTGTTTAAAATTAATTTTGAGGTTCTTTTGTCTGAAACAAACGCATTTTAATAAAATTGCAAAAAATAAAAATAATGACAATGTTTTATTTAATTTGTAAGTGACTTCCACCTGAAGTCGCTTCCTCGCCGTCCAGTCTACCTAAAGATATTGGAGGAAACAAAGCATGACCAGAAACTTCCATAATAATTCTAATTTATTATTATTCAAACACTCTAATTAACCACAAGATAAATTACAAGACGAAGACCTAGAAGTGATATAAAGAAAGCAATAAACCCTGAGTAAACAAGCGCAAGTAAATTGTTCAAATTAACCTAATCATTCTCAACCTATAAGTTAATAATCCACTAATTTAGTATAGTGGTAAAACTCCGTTCTTAACTCAAGGTGCGTAAATTACTTAAATCTCACCTTAGTAGCGCTGTAACAGATTCTATGCTCCTTCTGCCTTACAATTATTAAACTCTGACCTTATATACTCTAACTAATCTGCATATGAAGGTTTCTTCTTGAGAGGGATGGTTGTGAATTAAACGTGAATGCTAGTCCAAAGATTCCCCAAGAGGATTAGTACGAAGGTCACGTAAAGACCCGTCACAAATTATAATTTCAGATTTTTCAATAAGTATGCGCGTGCCTCTGTTAAAACTCCTCCGTGCCACGCGTGACGAGGATTGGCAAACCCTCCCTCAGTAAATTATTATTATTTTGAATTCATTAGAGCTAATAAACATGCAATGATATAATTCTATGAATAATAAAGAAACATTCATGTGAAAAATGTTTAAAATTTATACTAAGTTTTATTTTCCTGTCAATTTATATTAATATAATACCCAGTTATAAAAATACTTTTTAAAATTTATTATTAAGTTGTGATTAGCTTAAAATCATATAAATTTATTCAGTTTATGATGGCAATGTCTTAAAATATTTAAAATTGCATTTCATTTTGCCTAATGATCAATAAAAGTAAATAAATTGGCTCATAATAAAGATGGTTGCATCTCACCATTTCATTTTTTAAACAAATTATTCTTAAAGAGTTTTTACTGTAATTAAAACTATTCCCCACTTGTTCATTTTTTGAAAATTACATTTAATTTTTCTTACTTGAAATGTTTATTGCTTATGATTTAGAAATAGGTGACATAGACTTGTTTTGAGCGTATTGTTTTATTTAAAGGTTTCATATTTAAATACGTCAAATTCAACACAAGTAAAATAAATAGTGGCCTTGTTTTATTTTTAAACAGGTATTTATTGGAATTAAAATTTGTATAATCTATGTGTTTTTTTAGCCAAATAGTTTTAAAATATACTTCATCAAAATATAATTATATTTCAAAATATCGATTGGATTATAAACGAAAATTATACTTTTTGAGACTTTCACTGTATGAAAAAAATCATTATAGAGATTCAAGTAAAAATACAATGAATTAAATTCCAATTTTATCCCAGTATTACCAATTCTTCTTACAAAAAGATATACATAACGACAAAAAAGGCATGTTTTGAAATAATTCATGTTTGTGAGAAAGTGAATTACATAATAAAGATACACTAATTATGTATTTTAATAAAAATAAAGAAAATATAGTAGGTATGATATTTCCTGATTCAGCATGATTTCATTGTATTTGAAATATATTTAAAAAAGTAATAAATAACAAAAGTTAAATGACAAGCATTTATGCAACAAATGGCTAACTTTTAAAGTATGTACTATATTATTGTTGTACATAATTTAATTTATAGATATTTGGGGCACTCAAAAAATTGCATTAGTATTTTTATCAAAATAAAAAAATATATTTCTAAAATAATGTAATAAATAAAAAGGACAATAAATTAAAAAGTTTTAGTAAAAGTAAATATTTGAAAAATACATCAGAATAAATTCTTTCTGATATTATCGAACTTGAATTATTTCCAAATGAATGTACCGTTTTACTTTTTTTAAAAAATATATAAGTTTCAATAAATTCATAAACAAAAAAATATTAGTATTATTCTTTCTTAAAGAGAGTTTCTGCAAAAAGAATTAAATGATTTAAGAGGTATGTATGCGTGTTTGAGATACAAAGAAAACAAACTACAATGTCTGAGAGTAAAACCAAATAGTGTTTATTTTCGCTCTCTATATTTATCTCATGAACAATACTCAAAATAATATTCCTTTCAGTTGTTGTTTTTTTACACCTTTTTTAAATTTCTTTTAACTTATCTCTTATAACAAACACAGTAATTCAATTCCTTGCATTACTTCTTGGTAAATTTATTTCTTCCGTCTCATTTATTTTTCCTCCGATATATCATTATATGAGTTGTGTTTTAAATTCTTTTGCAAGTTAACATTTTTATTTTACTATTATTTCTCATTATACGATTTTTTTTCTAAATAATTGAAATCCCCTTTTTTAGATATTTCTTTCTGTTCCATTTAAATATTTTATGATGAAAACTTTATATTTAGAATGCAACCCCATCCCTTGAATTACACTGCTGGACAATTGCTAAGGACGGATCACAAATTGCTATGTAGCATAACATTAAGCGAGACATGAGGCCTCGTAGGATAAAATATAGTTGCCACACTGTTCAGACATTAGAATAAAGAATATTTATTGTTCTGGAAAGTACAAAAGCTGTACGATGCTCGATGTCACCAAATACCCTCCGAGTGCACACGGAGTACGTGCTCGTTAAATCAGTGGGTCCGTAGTCTTGTGGGCTTATTCACTAGCGCAGGAACTGGAGAATATTTCCCTCCCCTTCAGTTCACTTGCAGAAATTGTGGAGGTGGAGATAGAGGTCGTGTCGCCATCTATCGTCCCTTCGGGGAAGTTTCACTGAGCTTAAATCGCACTGTCACCTGTATGGTGCTCAAGGCCAACGACAGGCGTACCTCTTGCCCATGCCACGATGAATTTCGTGGGACTCGTTCTGACTACGTCAGACAGGTGGCGTTAGCCACAACAACAACAACAACAACAAAAGCTGTGAAGCATCTGAAAGAAAAAAAATGTTCATTTGATCTGCGTACGGAGAAATGGAACAATGCATCTAAAAGTCAGCAGGCACCTTAAAGAAAGGCATCAGTACGGGATATGTCCACCGTGGAGTGTGATGCAACATTCCACACGTCGTACCATACTTTGCACAATAGTTTCCAGCAGCTGTTGAGGCAATTTATCCCATTCCTCTGTGAGTGCACGGATGAGGGTGTTCTTGTTTGTCGGAGGATAGTTTCGACCAGCAACTGGCCTCCCCAAAGCATCCCACACATTTTCAATGGGGTTTAGATCTGGCCATACGAGACGTTGAATACCCTCGCTGTCTAGACAATCCTGAACAGCGAGGGTTCGATGACATGTTGCGTTGTCGTCCATAAAAACAAATTTATCACCGACAGCACCACGGAAAAGACGAACATGAAGAAGTAGTACTTCATCAATGTATCGTTGGCCCGTCATAGTCCCATTCGGAACCACATGTAGGCGCGTGTGGCCATTGATCATGATGCCGGCCCACACCATGATACTGCATGTCGGATATCGGTCCTTTTCCTGGATATTTTCTGGACGATAAGCAGTACCACTCTCGCGCCAGATCAGTTGGCGTCTACAATCCGATGACAGACTGAACCTACTCTCATCTGAGAATAGTACGCATGCCCAGTGCTGTTCAGTCCAATTGCGATGCTCACGACACCATTTCAAACGGGCAGTACGGTGCTGTCTGGTCAATGGGACACACACAACAGGTCTGTGTGCGTATAGTCGTTTTCCCCTCAAACGTCTGGCAACAGTTTTTCGGGAGATCTGCTTTCCTGAGGCAGCAAGAAACTGATTTGCCACCTGCTGAGCTGTGGTGCGCCTGTTCCTTTTGCTGATAGGACGATATATCTGTCTTCTGCAGGCGTCGTACTTCTAACACGACCTCCCCGTGCCGTCTACTACACATTCCAGTAGATTTAAATGACTTCCCACAGCCGTGAAACAACGCTGTGAGCGATGTCAAACTCCCTGGCAACATCTGTTATTTTTCGCCCTTCTTCGATCTTTCCAATAATTCGGCCACGCATAAAATCATTTATGTGATGTCGGGAAGACATGCCAAAAATTTTAAGTTCGTCTATTAAATCTTTCCTGTAAAACTTTGACTTGAAACAACAACTGTCCAACGCGTCAAAACCTTTAAAACTCTTATGAACGCTATCACGTGATGAACAGACGTGGAAAAAAATTTGCATACTCATACTTCTTCTTACTAATATCTCGCACTTATTCTAATTTTCCACATTTTGCTTCCTTTCATTTTGTGGTTGCTATGGATGATAGTCTTATCCGTCCTTAGCAATTGTCCAGCAGTGTATAATGACGTTTCAATGGGAACTTATCGAAATATTGGAGATGCAACGCAGTTGACATCACACATTTTTGGCAACCAAATTTGGTGACTTGGCTACTATATATATGCTTCTGGAAATTATCAGATAAATCTGTAACACCATGTTCTGTGACGTAAGTGTAGTTTTCTCGGAGGTGGTGAAAGGTAGCCGCTCAAATTAAAAATAGCTTTTGCTCGCTGAAAATGAGTCAGTATTAATTCATTTGTTGAAGACTTTACTTGCATACGTCAGAGAGATTGCTTGCGGATAATCTTTATCATTATGATAGTTAGGTCTGCATTCTGAAGAAAGTGCGAGACCCTTCTAGAAATTGTGCGAATTTATCTAATCTGTCCCATACATTGAGGATCCTTTTTCGGCAGTAATTTTTATTGCTGTTGAAAAACTGCTTTGCTTTTTGGGATTGTTCACATAAAATCCACGAACTCTGATTTACACATCTATATTCTTTAAGTTGAGAAAAATAGCAATCTTGAAGTTGTGTTTTCCTCTTGCTTCCCCCCACCTTAAAATTTCTGTATATATACAGGTATAGAACAAATTAATAGGTGCATATACGAAAAAGATAATTTTTTTATCAGTGAGGAGTTGGGCCACCTGTGGCCTGAAAGACAGCTTGTTTACAATGTGGGACTGAAAAATAAAGGGGTTGAGTAAAGTTCATCCGAATTCGTACCCCTTCCTCGTGCAGGGCTGTCACGAGTTCAGATAGTTCTCGTAGTGGAAGAAACGAAGCATGGACATTGTTCTGCAAAAATACCCTTAGCCACTTAATGGTGTTCGAATCAAGCGACTGGGATGTCATTTTAGATTTTCTACTTCATCATAATGCTCATGTGACCAAGTTTGAACATAGCGAGACGTGTGAACAAGGCTTTTGTCATCTTGGAACACAAGATGTTCTCCCAGAAAGAAAATCTGAAGCATAGGGTGAAGAGGATCTGTGAGAATGCTTCGATAATGAAATCCTGTGATCATCCAACTTAAGGCAAAGATAAGTTCAATCCATAAGAAGACATTTGCCTACACCATTACAGAAAATTCTCCATTTTTCTTGGTTGGAACCAGGCAGACAACATGAAAAACATCTGCCAGTGTTTGTGAAATGAATACACGTTCGGTAGTCCTGATTAATATAAATGAGAATTCATCAGACCAGATGAGACATATTCCCATTGTTGTTGTGTCCAATTTAGATTTCCTTAGCATTACTGCTATCTCTTCATAACATTCCAGGCCAACACTAATAGTTTTGAAGGAACTACTCTGCCAAGAATGTTCTTGTTAAATATTTTTCATGGATCAAGGGTTCTGAAGGTAGAATTCCTCTCAGCCTTAACTGTGGTAGTGTAATCTTGCGTCTTCAGGCGACTGTCTTCTTCAACACCCGTCTATTACGGTCCTTCAAATTCGATATTAGCCCATTGTTTTCGAACAAGACACCTTAACCAGGTTTGTGTTGACTGCCATAACCCTTGACACAGTGGTCCTTAAAACATCAACAGTGTTAGCTTTTCTCGACATGGACACTCCAGAAAGGATAGCTCCAATTATCCTATCTATTTTCACGTCGGTCAAAAATCACACTTTGCTAGGATCAGGATTTTCTCATGCTACTCTTACACTGTCAAAAAGTTGACCGACAACTTCCTTTCGCAGCCACTAAGTGAAACACTGTTGCGACGCGTGGAGTCGTTTATTGGATGGTTTAAGAACGATTCATTTTAAAATGGATGCGCCTATTATTTTGCGTGTCCTATACCTGTATATTTCATGTTATATTATATTATACTTACAAAGTAATTAGTTGAATTTCCATTATTATAACTAAGATTAATCTTAAGATTTGATAGTAATTATGTTCCATAACTTTTGATTCATCTGACATAATCGCAGGATATTTCTAAATTCCATGAATTGAAGTATTTTTGAATTAACTTGCAACTACAAGAATTTAAAAAAAAAACACGTAGAACCCAGCAGTTTCTAATTTTAAAATAATTTAAAAATTCACTCTCCTACTATTACACTATATAATTTTCTGATACTTTAAAATAAAAATAAAAAAGAATTGCATCTATTTTTTTATTTTTTGTTTGATTTTTTTTTACTTATTTGCGACTATAACTGAGTACGTTGTAAGGAAATATCCTGCTCTTCCTCAGGAATATTTTTATTTTCAAAAATACTTTAATTTCCGTTCAAATCCCTTTTTTGCCACAGGTGTATAAATACTCATCGTTCAACCAATTCGCTTAATGCCCCAGACGTATACATACGTCTATTCTAAATACGATACTTTATTTCTGCTGATAACAGTAAAACTATTCCGGAGGTTTTGGAATGCAATAAAATGACTTTGACGGTGTTTGAGAAATAAAGGGTTTTTTAGAGGTATAGAACTTTAAATTGCAATAAAACAACGATGCATTATTCGATTGACATGAATTTTTTTTATTCGAAAGATAATCTTGTGGCATTACATTTTAAATATGATTTCTGGCACAGGACTGCCACGGCCGGCTCGAATGTAGTCCAATCTGAACGTCCAATTTTCGATGACTTTTTCCAGCATTTGTGGCCGTATATCGGCAATAACATGGCGAATGTTGTCTTCCAAATGGTCAAGCGTTTGTGGCTTATCCGCATAGACCAATGATTGCGCAGCTCCTGGTCATCATGATTGTTCAATTCAGGAATGAAAAAGTTAGTAATCATCGCTCTATACCGATCTCCATTGACTGTAACGTTGTGGCCTTCATCGTTTTTGAAGAAGGATTCCACCAGCCCATAAAGCGCACCAAACAGTCAGTTTTTCTGGCTGTAACGGGTTTTCGACATACACTTGTGGATTAGCTTCACTCCAAATGCGGCCGTTTTGTTTGTTGACGTAGCCATTCAACAAGAAGTGCGCTTCATCGCTAAACAAAATTCGCTTACGGCAATCTCGTTTTGGGCCCATTCGACGAATCTACGCCTTGCTTGATCATATTTTTAAAAATGTAATGCCACAAGATTATCTTCGAATAAAAAAAAAAAAAAATTTATGTCATCGAATAATACATCGTTGTTTTATTGCAATTTAAAGTCTTATACCTCTAAAAAAAACACCCTTTATTTACTTACTCCAAAGAAACATTTGTTTGTTTTTGCTTTATTCCTTTTCCTTCGACGCATCGCATATGAGTACCTAGGGAGAAATAGACGGTAACGGGGAGCGAATTGTGTAACTTTTAATCGGCAGTAAATGTATCCGACAACGTTCGGAATCTTAATTTTGTAAATACGTTTAACTGTATACATATATTGTTTTTAATATTTAGTATGATTTAGATTAGAGGCAGTCTTCTCTCTCTCAAAGTTTCAATATTCGCGTCCAAAGTATTGAATCATAACTTTCATCTCCCCTCTTCATACAATAACAATATATTGAATTCAATAATACTATACTTTGACACTACAACTGCAATACGATCTTAACCTCTTAAGTTCCACCAGCGTATATAAACGTCTCGCTCAGTCAAAGCGTTAATTTCTCCGGGCGTATATATACGTCTTTTTGAAGTACAATATCATCTCTGCACTGCTATCCATATAATTATTCCGAAGGCTTTGGAATGCAATAAAATGACTCTGAAAACGTTTGCGAAGGGTTTACTTATTTCAGATTATTTGTTCGTCTTTATTCTTTACCCCCTTCCCCTCAACCCCTATACACCACATACGCTCTCCTACATGTAAGCGAATCTGGAAAATTTTAATCAGCGGTTAACGGATTAATTAAAATCCGTTTCAATTATAAAGATAAGTGTTATTTTTGTATATAATTTTATATATGCCAATTCCATGGGGGGGAGGGGTCACTGGAAATTATATTAAACTTAATTTAAACTAGGTATTGTTAGACTAATTATAAAATACTTCTGTAGCACTGATCCCTTTATAAGTGTAATATATCAATGTAAATGTGTATTTTATTTTTTTTATTATATCAGAATATACTTTGTTTACTATCAGTAAATAAAATTTTTTTTAAATAATCTTTTTTGTTTTCTACTTTTCAATATCTTCGCGCCCCCTCGTAGAGTTGTTTATGCCACCTAAGGGGACTCTACCCACAGTTTGAGAAAAAAAAAAGGATTAGAGTACACGTATAAAATTGTTTTTAAGAATATTATTAAAAAAATAAGTATAGAAATATATATTTAAATGCAATGTTTGGAGGAAAATGTGCTTAAAATTACCTACTTTTTCAAAACATTCCCCTTCTGTGAAATATACTTAAAACAATAATATTTTGCCCATATGTTGATAAGAATTCTCCAGAGAGCCTGAACAAGGATTGTTGAAAAATTGACGTTATTTTTCAAGTTATTACTAATTGAAATAATTATCGCTTCTTTTTTCGTTGGAATTTCTCCACTCTGACGTATTAAAACATGGATTAATCCACTTCACTATTTCACAATGCAAGTTATGGACAGAGTTCTGAGCTATATGTAGGTCAAATCTTATGATTATTGAAACATTTTTCAGGAAAAGAAAATCTTTGAAAATAGGTTATTATATGTTCATTTTTTGTCAACGCATTGTATTTAAACAATTTTTTATGAACATAATACTGTTGAACCTGTTTTTTTGTGGTAGATAAGGACCGCATAAAATAAACGCACAAAAATATTCAAAATTTTATTAATTCTTACATAAAACAAACTAATTCGTGGAAATACTACAGAATTTTTTTCATGCGGTGGATAGAGACTGCATAAAAAAAAAGTCACATTTATAAAATATCTGAATTATTTACGAAATTTATGTAAGAGTACTTTCATAACAAAATAAACAATTAAATATTACACATGGAAACCTTTTAAAAACATATAGTTTACTCAGTTGCTTGTAAATGTCACGATAACCAGATAAACATGGTTGAAGCCCTTATTGAACTATATGCACCTATCTTAACTGGTCTCTATTTTAAGAAAATGCTTTTCCAATTTTTGGAAAGGAGGATCCCTGGATATTTTTATTCGTTCTTAAAGAATCCAGTTCTTCTTGTTCGTCTTCACAATCTATCAAATTATGGATAATGTCACTGTGATTGAAAGTTTTGTCTTCAATCAAGCGCGCGGGCTGCTGGGGCGTTGAGAGAAAGTAACTGAATGCGCATTGTCGGGAGACTGTTTATAACAAATGAACAGAGCATCTTGAAGTGCCTAGAGTTCATTGGCGTAACGTATATCCCCGCATCAGGGTGGGCAGAGGACTCTAGGGGCTCAAGGCCTGACTTACGCTAAGTACGTATTTACCCAACTTATAAAATATTCAAGCCAAAAACCTGACTTTCAGTGGTGGGGCCTAACATTCTCCATTACATCATTGGTAGGTAGAAAACAAATATAGTGGAGCCAAAGCCATGGAGTCCCGCAACGGGGAAGGGGTAGGCACTAGAGGCCCAAGGCTTGACTAACGCCAATTACGTATCTACCCAATTTATGAAATATTAAAGGCGAAACCTGACATTCAAGGGGGCGGGGGGGAGTGCGGTCCCTAATATTATCCGTTACGCCACTGGTAAATAGATACATAACATTACAGTGGCACCAAAGCCATTGAGATTCATACACCCATAAAAAAGATTGCGCATAAAAATCGCACAAAAATAATATCGCATAAAAACACCGCCCAAAAATAGATTCTGTTGTACTCTTAAATCAATTTTAAGATCTAATAAAAAGATCTTATAACATCAAAATAATCTAAGTCATATTGTATACGTTTGTCCTTTTTTGCAAAATCGCGTTTCCAAAAGAAGATAGTAATTGTGTAAACATAATATAAACTTGTAAGTAAATTGCAACTTACAGAATATTAAATAATTAAATTTCGTTTGTTTATTTTTGTTATTCATTTTCAGTGTAATCAGCACATATAGATTATTGATGGATATTTTAGGTACATTTTATTAATTTATGTAGAAAGTGTACCAATATATATATATATATATAATTAAATATTTTATTTATAAAGCCTATTTATCTAAATTAGAAACTTAAGTCACTAATTAATAAGATAATTTATTACAGTAAAAGGATTAAAATAAATAGTACATGTATTCTGTAATACTGAGTTATTTAAGTCCAAGTAATAAATGCAGAAATTTATTTAACATCCAATAAGATATTATCAATTATATTGCAAAAACAAGTAATATATATATATATATATATATATATATATATATATATATATAAGTCAATTCCAACTTAGGGTCAACACAGAAAAATTTTACTTTCATTACTTTTTTGTAAAAACTGCAATTAATATAAATATATATATTCATATGACATAATTAGAATATTATGTCAAAAAATAGAAAGATAATTTCTATTTTCCTTTCTGTATATACGTCGTTGACCTATTATTTTTGTTTGTTAATATTTATTTATTTATTATTTACGTTCTCATAAATTTCGCCGCCCCAGGTAGGATTCGAACCCACGACTTTTGGATTAGAAGTCCAATGTGTTATCCATTGCGATACAGAGATCTTTTCCTTTTTATGTATGGTGTTACACTATTATTTTTGTTTGTTACTATTTATTCATTAATTAAATTTAATTAATTAATTAATATTCGAACAAACTGTATTAACATCGAGTGTCATCCACTGAAAATTTAAAAAAAAGCACTTGAACCTGAGTGGAGGAATTTGAACGATATATGGTTGAATCCTTTTATAGCCCACTTCTTGTCGAAGACTTTTTTTTCACCCCTGCCAAAAGGCGTTTTAATGTTGAGGCCAGGAAAATTAGGAAAATGAGATATTTTGTCCGCAGAACCAAAAATGGAAATATTTTATGACTAATAACAATTTCAAATAAATTTTAATTTCTTAAAATTGGAAATTATAGATACTCTAAGAAGAGTAAATTGACAACAGTAGGACAAAAATGGACATTTTAAAACAATGGAACAATTCTATGAAATATATAACTTTTGGGGAAACAGGAAATTAGAAACGTTTTGAAAAGAAAATTTGAATGTCCGAAAGGGAAAGAACGAATTTATAAAGATTAAAGGAGGTTCACCTATGTGATGGGTTCAAGAAAAAAAAAAATCAAAAGTTTCTTTTGATAACTTACTTCCTTAACATGTCACAGAATACGTTGGTCAAGTGATTTTCTTAAAACCCGAAGTCGTTTTAAAGAAGCAAATGATAGAAGCAGCTGTTCGAGCACTAAGTTAAGATTTTCATTGTTTTAATCGGACTTGAAAACCAAACGCGTTCTTATCAAAACTGTGTTTTTCAAACTTTCCTACATCATATCTCAAGAATAGTTTGACCGAATGACTTCAAATTTATAGGCTAGACTCAACAGATATATACACACGCAAATGGACTGCGATCATTCTAAAATTCAGAATATTTCTATTTTTATGTAAAAACATGAAGTTCGAAGCTTTTCTTCTCGAAGTCTACCAAAAATCCAATGTTTGAAGTTTTCGATTGAGGTCTAATTCTTAAAGTTAATTTACGCATCCTCTGTATTCAAAAAATAATCACTTTATTCTGTTTCATCTTTATTTGTTTCTTTTGATTTTTATACTATATAAATAAAAATGTAGTGTAATTTTAATATATTTTCTAAATTTTTCACCCTTTCAAAAGTAATTCCTTTTAAAACTCAATAATAAGTTAAAATCAGTGAGACAACATGGTACTTATATCCATTTCTGGGAAATACAAAGAAAATTAACACATTTTTATAATTACAATTTAGCCAAAGCAATCAACGCCGCATTTTTGTTCGATCTTGATTTAATTTACAAGGAAATATGAAATATAACTTCCTGTTTTATTTTCATCCTAAACAAGTAATATTAAAAAAAAATATGTCAATTCCTACTTAGATGAACAGAGAAAATTTTATTTTAGCTACTTTTTATTAAATAGTTACAATAATCACAACAGTAAGTGGTAATTAATCTTTATTAATTATCATTTAAGTACCGTATTGTCATCCAAAACAATCATGTATATAAAATTTCAGTTCAACTGAATGCTCTAAAACGTGAGAAAAGAAATCTTATAAAGTTTTGACCCAAGCCACTAAAAATAAACCCAACGTGGCTGTATTTGTAATTCTTTAAATAATTATTTTCATTCAATTTATTTTAATTGATTCCTATTAAATTATAGTATTTTTACCCAAAACAAAAGTGTTTAGTGAATTGCAGCTCAAACGAGTGCTTTAAAATGTAAGAAAAAAACATCTTCATGTTTTGACACACGTCGCTAAGTCACCAAAAACGATGTCAACGTGGCTCTGTATTTATAATTCTTTAAATAATTAGTTTTAATCAATTATAATTTTATTAATTATAATTAAATTATTGTATTGTCATCCAAATCAATCATGCATATAAAATATCAGCTCAATTGAGCGCTTTAAAATGTATTTTATTAATGATTGAAAATTCCACCAAGATAAATAAATTATTATATAGAGAGTGTGAGCTATAATAGTAGAAAATGAAAAATAGAGGTATAATTTTTTAAAGAATACATTTCCCCATTCTTTATATATATATATATATATATATATATATATATATATATATATATATATATATATATATATCGTATTTAGACATTTTTATGTTTCCTCAAGGATTTCTAGTTTTTGACAGAACGTTAAAAAGGTAACAAAATGATAGTAAAAAATTTGTAATATAGTATTAATAAAAGAAAGAAATTTCTGCTGTTTGCATAAAAAAGTTTTACCTCAGAGAGAACTTGAAATGGTTTGATGAGAATATTGCTTATGCAAGTTCAATTTACTTTCCTTTTACAAGTTTTCCCTGCCAGATGTGTCTTTGAAGAATTAGCATATATTGGCGAACCTCAATTCGTGAGCTGTGTCACCTGGAGATAAATTCTCGTGAGAAAGTTCCGTATAAAAATGTTTTTAAGTCATATCTTTGAAAAAGCTGGGGAATGTCAGTTTACTTATTTGTTTAACAAGTTACAAGAATAAATCTGAGCTTATAAATATGCACGAATGCTAAATCGTTATGAATGATTTGGAGTAAATTCGTTGCCACTTTGAATCCTAATTCTGTGATACATTAAAAGTAACGTTGGGTTAAGCCAGTGCTGTTCAAACTTTCAATGTTCGCGATCCAATATTCAATCATAATTTGCATCGTGCCCCTCCATACAATAAATATGCATTAAATTCAATAATACTATATTTTGAAGCTAAACCTACTATACGACTTTAACCTCTTAAGCCCTCCCAACGTATATAAACGTCTCGCTCAGCCAGTGTGTTAATTTACCCCAGACGTATATAAACGTCTTTAAGAAGAGATCTTTTCTGTGAATCTGGGTTATCAATAACATTATTCACACAGAAAACTTTGGAAAATGATCTTGCAAGTGTTTGCAAAGGATTCACTTATTTCAGAGTATTTGATTATTTATCGCTTTTCTACCACTCACCCCCTCAATAAACCACATTTATCTACGTGCTAAACGGTGGCATTGGGAGCATAATTTTTAATTGGTATTTAAGGGATTATAATTATAAAACCATAACAATTATCAAGGTATAGTATTAATGTTGGCATATAATTTTATACATGACAAATTCATGTGGCCGCTGACAATTATCAAACTTCTCTAACTTAGTATTGTTGGTTAATTTATAAAATAGATTGTGCAGTACTGATACATTTATAAGTGTAAAAAGTATTTTATCTTTATTATGCCAGAATGTATTTGTTTACTTTCAGTAAGTTTAATAATTTTTTAAATAATCTTTTGTTTTCGACTTTTCAATATGCCTCGCGCCCCCTCGTAGGGTTATCACGCCCCCCCAGGGGGCACACCCCTGAGTTTAAGAAACGCTGGTTTAATTCTTTAAATAAAAATGTAGTGATGATTCAACCCATTATTTACCGATGTCCCTTTTGGGACGATTGGTTTTTTTTTAGTTTATTTTAACCTTAAGAGTGGAACTTTTAGTTTTGATTGTACCTAAAAGTTTTACTGACTGGTGGTAAAAATTGCAAAATCAATAAAAACATTTCCAATAATTAGCTTACTATTGAAATTGAAATAATTATTTTGGTGCGTTTTTCAATTCCTTCTATTAGTTCACACACTCTTCTTTATATATAAAGAGTGTTTTTTTTTTTGCATAGAAATTTAAGTTGGCATTACTTTTTCCAAGATGGCGACCGATTTAACAGCTGTCAAGTGATTTATTCTCAGTTTGGTTTGGCAATTCATCCAAACGATCATCAAGCAAGGCGTAGATTCGTCAATGGGCCCAAAACGAGATTGCCGTTGTTCCCGATTTTCATAAGAGAATTTTGTTTAGCGATGAAGCGCACTTCTGGTTGAATGGCTACGTCAACAAACAAAACTGCCGCATTTGGAGTGAAGCTAATCCACAAGTGTGTGTCGAAACACCGTTACATCCAGAAAAACTGACTGTTTGATGCTCTTTATGGGCTGGTGGAATCCTTCTTCAAAACGATGAAGGCCACAACGTTACAGTCAATGGTGATCGGTATAGAGCCATGATTACTACCTTTTTCATTCTTGAATTGAACAATCATGATGTCCAGGGCGCTGGGGTTCCAACAAGACGGCGCAACATATCACACAGCTCGTGCCACAATCGATTTATTGAAAAGACACACGTTTGGTGACCGCCTAATTTCACGTTTTGACCTGTGAATTGGCCTCCAAGATCTTGTGATTTAACACCGCTAGACTATTTTACTGTGGGGCTATGTAAAGTCATTGGTCTATGCGGATAAGCCACAAACTTATGACCATTTGGAAGACAACGATTGCCGTGTTATTGCCGATATACGGCCACAAATGTTGGAAAAAGTCATCGAAAATTGACGACCAGATTGGACTACATCCGAGCCAGCCGTGGCAGTCCTATGCCAGAAATCATATTTAAAATGTAATGTCACACGATTATCTTTCGAATAAAAAATTCATGTCAATCGAATAATACATCGTTGTTTTATTGCAATTTAAAGTTCTATACCTCTAAAAAACACCCTTTATATACTTGTTAAAATTCTTAATCTTTGCAAAATACTTTACTTTCATCTCCGAAGTTAAAAAAATTTTTATTTGTAGTGGTTGACGTTTGATATTAATACAGTTTTTGAAATAAACATTAACGCATTTTGTGATTTTTCAAAAGCCGAAAGTGAATCATTATTTGTATTTATGGACGTACTTAAAAATTCAGTTCTTTCAACTATGTAAAATTTTCTATGCGTATTGAACAGCTTCTGAAAGTCAGTATTAATAAAAAGTTAAGTAAACTATTTTTTTTTATAGTATATTTTGTTTATGTTTATTTTTTTAATCTAATTGGCTGTTTTTAATCACTTTCCTTGTATGCATTAACTCAGTGCTTCCCAAACAGTGCTTTCAATATTTGCGACACAATTTTCAATCATAATTTTCAGCACCCCCTCTTGAAATAACAATGCATTGAATTTAATAATAATGTACTTTGATTAAAGAGACTCAATACCATACAAATTAACAAGATAATTAATAAATTTTGTATGTAATTTGTTTATGATAAGCCACACGAGGTCACTAGTAATTATTAAACATGTTCCTAACTTAGTATTTTATGAATTATTGATTAAATACATTGTGTACTCTTACATTTAGAAGCATATCAGAGGAAAGATGTATTTTTTTTATTATTATTACCGAATGTATATTTTGTTTAGCTTTCTTTTAGTTGATTAATATTTCTTTTTTCAAATAATCTTTCTCTTTCGACTTTTCGATTTGCTCACTCCCTCCTCGTAGGATTCTCATGCCCCCCCTCTTGGAGTGCGTGCTCCACAGTTTGAGAAATTGTGCATTAACTTTCTACCATGGTATTTTATTTCATTCATCTATGTTACACACTCTTGAAGGATTTGCTTAAGGGGTTTCAACCGTGTAATGGGTTCAAAAAATCAAGAAAAAATTTTTTCTTAAATTGCTTTTTAACATGTCTAGAATACCACGGTAGCAAAGTGATTTTTTGTTAATTGAGGATATTATAAAGAAACAGGAGTTAGAAAAGCAGCTGTTCTGCGCATTAATTGAGATTTTCATTGTTTTTAATCGGACTTGAAACTTTTAAACGCGTTTTTCTTAAAACTGTGTTTTTCAATTTTCCACCATCATATCTCAAGAACGGTTTTGACCGAATGACTTCAAATTTATAGGGTAAACTCGGCGCAAATATACGCACCAAAGAACTACGATCATTCAAATTAAAATATTTCTATTTTTATAACAAAAAACCCTCTTGAAATTCGAAAAATTTTTATAGGTCTACCAAAAATCAAATTTCTGATATTTTCAATTGGTGTAGTTCATTGGGTGCATGTCAGCTTATAGATTAAAAATGTCGTTATTTTTATCAGGTAAGCCAATCAGCCGGAAATATGGAAAATGTGTTTGTTCATTTTGTCGAGGTAGGTGTGTTCAGAGAGCTATAACTGCGATCTATTGGATGTGTATATACATACAAAATACTGCAAACTATAAACATACTCTTAAAATACATAGAAATAAATTATCAAAAATTTAAAGTTTTATCTTTTTACTGGTCGTGTGTCAAAATAAATTTCCTAAGAATGCTTGAAAAACAGGCCATCACATGGGTGAACCTTCTTAAGAAAAAAATTAGCTTCTTAAAAGACCTATTACTCCAATGGACATTAAAATTACTCCAATGGATTTGGGTGAACTGTTTACCGTTACTAATGCTCCTGCACATTTCATACGGATTCTCTCTTACTTTTCGAAAGGCATGTCCTTCATAACCGTCAAAATATTCTTCCTTTCTCTCACTCTCATACCATTATCACACTTCATATGCATTTATACTATGTAGCAATTGAACCTTCATGCATTCCATAATTTTCTTTTGCTTCCAAACCAACCCTCTTAAGCTTTGCACTCGACTCATTCTGACCAGCAAACATTACTCGCACATGGTTATCAATCAACAATCAAAACTCGGAAAAGATGCAAAAATTGCCAAAGCTTATAACCAATTTGTAGTTACAAACAGTAACTATCAATCGCAGCTATTTAACGGTCACTAATAATGGCAACAACAAATTTCCAATAATGGGATGGGCTAAAAGTCGGGTTGGAAATTACATACAGTAATTACCAATCGCAGATATCTAAAAGATCACTAATGATAACAAAAAAATTTCAAAAACCATGGTGGGCTAAAAAAGGATCCCACCATATGCGATTATGCAGATATATTCATACTAAGTAGGAATCAAACATTCTAAACAGTAAACGTTACTCGTACATGGTTTTTAATTAAGAATATTAAGAAATTCGAAAAGATGCAAAGAGTTGTCAAAGCGTATTACCAGTTTGTAATTACTAAAGTAATTACCAATCGCAGCTTACTAACGGTCACTAATAATGGAAAAATAGGGTTTGCTAAAATAGGATCTATAATCATATTAACTATTATTAACTAGGAAATAATCACCATTCTATAGAAAACTGATCATGATGTATTTGGTGTAAAAAGCAGATTTTCAATTAATGCAATATTAAGTGCATCGTAAATAATAAACAATTTAATTAAAATTTTTGATTTCAATTTGCAACAAATTTGGTTAAATTTTGATACAAACTAAATGAAAAGAATTACCAGAAGAGTAGAAAAGCTAAATATATTTCATTTGCAATTGTTCACGAATCACTGTTAAAATACTTAAAACAAATCCGTGTTCGAAAATTTTGTTTCAAGGGTAAAAATTTACGGTATCCGAGCAACGTTCGAAACCGTTATTTTACAAAGCGTATAAATGGATAATATTTACGATATTTAGTGTCACTTAGGTTTAATTGTATATAAAATTGTTTTAAGAATAGTATTACGGTAAAAAATTATTTAAGTACAATATTTTGACAAAACCGAGCATAGAATGATCCATTTTCAAAATATTCTCCTTTTGTAAAAAATGCTTCTAATTATAATAATATTTTGCCTGTATATAAATCATACCTCTGTATCAGTACAGTTCAACTAGAATTTTTTAAAATATATATAACTTAAAAATGGGTTATCCATGTTTTTACGACAACAGGGGGAGAAATTTTTAAGAAAAAAAACCCAATAATTGTTTTCAATTGGTTGTAACTCTGCAAATAATGTGATTTTCAAAACTCATAGTTGAGCCTCTGTACAGAGGTTTGAGCTATATACAAGCAAAATATTATTATAATAGAAGCATTTCACAAAAGGAGAACATTTTGAAAAAAGGTTATTCTAAGTTAAATTTTTTTAGAAACATTGTATTGAAATAATTTTTTTGTGTCAAAATGTCCCTTGAAACAATTTTATGCATATATTATAATCTAAGTGACACTAAATATAATGAAAGTATCCATTTATGCGCTTTTTAAAATCACGGTTCCAAACGTAGTCGGATACGCTAATATTGAATGCTGTAAATATATCATCTTTCCTACCATTCACAGCCTTCTCTTTCAAGAAAATAAAGGTACCTTCTATTTATATGTTAGGCTAACAATTCCAACAAAAGTAAGTCTGATGTCTTTTACAGAAGCAAAGTTTACTCAGACTTTAACTTCCAAAAGCAGAGTATCAAAGCAGTTAATGTGATACATTGCCATGATAACGGAAAAGAGTAAGGAAAACAATGGGTCATCCCATCAGCTGAATATCTTAACTCTCCTGCTCAGAAAATATATAAACAGCTTTAGAAAATGCACGAAAAAGAGCTGCTGAAAATCGAAATCCAATATTCTTGGGTAGAATTCGATAGTGAAAAGAGAAAGATTATCTGAAAAAAGAAATAACAGGGGATTTGACTAGAAATAAGCTTACTAAAGTTTCCTTTCTTTCAAAAACTAGTGCTTAAAATAAAGAATGCACGAAAGGATTTGAATACTTAGATATCTCTAACACTGCATTGTCAAAAAATAAAGGGAGTATCTCTCTTTCTAAATTTTAATCAGAAATACATTCAATTATTTGTTGAAGTTCATATAAATTGCCTATCCTTATATCTGAGCTCCATTTATTCCTTGATAATTGCAAATATGTAGATTACCTGCATGAGTCTAAATTGGTTTTTGCTATAAATAAGATTTTAAAAGGATTGCGAAACAATATTTATGAGTTAAAATTTTTAAATCATTCACAATTTTTCAAATTTTAGTTACAAGTAAACTAACAGAGATATTCACTTACTTTTTTTTGTGTTCTATACAGAAAACACTAAAATATTTTATAATGCTTTACTGCATTTCAATGTGCGTATAATTACTAGCGCGTGACACATCCAGTCTATATGAGTAACGTCGTATTTGGTTCTGCTAGGGCAACCAGATTTTGTTTTTGACATTGCGCTTTAATCCTCATAAACCTGTCATGCCGCTTATAAATTGGAGATTTTGAAGGCAGACTTCATTTATAAGTAGCTCGAAATTAGTGCTGCACCATTGTTTCTGCAGTGCTTCTCAAACTTTCAATACATACAACCCAATATTCGAATCATAATTTTCATCATGCCGCCATCCCTCATTCATTAACAATTTATTGCATAATAATAATGCACGCCGATGCTAAGGCTACAATACGACCTTAAATTACAAATTATCAAGATAAGTAATATACTTTTATAAGTGTTACTTTTTAAGTAATATATATTTAAAGTAAGTTACCTTTTTTTTAAATAATGGGATATAGTCCTTATATTATTTTCCCTTCAAAACTTTTAGATTAGAACATGTAGCAAAAATAATTTTTAATTAAATTATATATTTATTTCAAAGGTACTTTAGCAATAAATCACTATTGACTTTTTGGCAGAGATGAATGCTGAATTTTTTTGCACTGTAAACGAAAACATTTTGTATATTAACATTTCCACCATTCTTCCTTTTTGAAACCGAATTTTCTGCTGGGGTTGCTTTGAAGACAGGATATAGATATCAGCTAAAAAATGAAATAAAGAACTTTGAGTATGAATTTCTAAAAATGAAATGTAGATTTTAAACATTTTGCTTTTGGAAGTACATCCCATGTGGGAGATTTTAGTAGAATCATTAAACATGTTCTTAATATAGTATTGAAAAATAGATTATCAGTACTTGATAATGCAGTAATTAATTAATTTAGAATAAATATCAAGCACTGTGCATCTGCACAATAATCTTTTATTCTCGAATCTTTGATATGCTCGCACCCCCCACATAGGGTTATCATACCCCCTCCGCCCTAGGGAGCCACGTCTCACAGTTTAAAAATTACTGTGGTGCAGATTTAAATTCGATAAAACATGCCACAACTTGCGTTTGTTCTTGCAGGGAAGCCATTCCGAAACGATAATGTTGCAAAGCGTGGTTTTCTTATTTCAATAATCCGGTCCTTCAAAAACTTTGATCATTTCTTTATGGGACACTAGCTGCATGGCCCGGCGTTGCACGGGCTATCTTTACCTTTATAAATTTTTCCTTCCCTTTACGAAATCAGCACTTTCATTATTCTTTTTCGAAACTACTTTGACTTGTTTCTTTCCCCTCAGCTTAAGCCTGGACTTTTACCGAGTGTGTAACTTAATTTCCTCTTTCCTTCATGACGCCAGCACTTTTGTGCGGGTGTGTGCGTGTACGATGTGATTGATTGCTATAATGATGTCATTAAAATTCCCTTTTTCGAATTTTTTTAACTTCTTTCCTCTTCAGTTACCCCTTGCGTTGCACGAACATTTTTGAACGTATAACATATTGTCATGGAAATTCCCCTTCTCCTCTAGCTGTTAGCACTTCCTTTTGTGTGTGCATGATTTCTATATTGTCAATACAATTCCCTTTTTCGAAATTTCTTCCACAGCTTTCCATTTTCATACACGTTTCTTTTATCTCTCTAGAGCCCGGCATTGCAGTGGCTTTTTTTAGTGTAAAACTATTCCCCCCCCCCATTATTTATAAATGATGAATTAAAAAATCTTACAGATTTCTATTGAAATGATTTTTTTCTGATCTTTTGAATGTTTGATTAAACATATGTAAGCATAAAAAAACATTATACATATATATATATATATATATATATATATATATATATATATATATATACCTGGTATATATATATATATATATATATATATATATATATATATATATATATATATATATATATACCAGATGTCCACAATTAAAAGACCCTACTTCAAAAAATTGTCTACAGACGAAACTATTGTTCAGAAAGTTGTAAAATGTTGTGTACGACATAAAGAAGGGATGGGAATTTGTTTGAGCGAATAAAAAAATTAGTTCAAAATTTCGCGACTAGAGGGCGCTTTTGAATGAAGGCCATGCATAGGACACGGTAACACAATAACTGATACTCATTAAAAAACACAATCTCTAAAATGAACTGCAAATTTTGATTAAACTTCTTCGATGACTAATTTTCAAAGGATTTACACGAAGGAAGACGAAAATATGCAAATTTTTTCGACGTCACACAGCAACTATTATAAAAGCAATAAACTTTCATGAAAGATTAATTTATTTTCATTGTGCTCGGTATTGCTAACCAGAATGTCATTATGTTTACCAGATCGAGCGTTGTTAGTAAAGTTATTCTATCAAAACGATAATTCCGCAATAGTTGCTCTACGGAAATTTCGGACATTATAGGGGTTGCGAAAAGGTCCATTGACTGCTAAAAATCTTCGATTGATGGTAACCAAATTTGAAGAAACAGGATCGTTGAATGTTCGTTCTGGAAGAGGAAAAAACCTGTTTCTGCGGAAGCAATAGAGGAAGTAGCACTTCAGGTGGAAGAGGACAAATCATCCAACGTGCTGGCTAGTACAAGTGTTCGCAATGTGGCAGAAGCATTGGATGTGCCTCGTTCAACTGGCCAGAAGATCATGCGAAACATCCTCCGTTACTATCCATACAAGCTTCAATTGCTTCCACATGGTTTCGAGACTCGACATCTGTTCTCACTGCAGTTTCTTGCTCGTTTGGAAGTTGATCCAGAAAGGCCTTGGAATATCCTCTGAACAGACGAAGACCACTTTCATTTGGACGGTTCGATGAATACTCACAACTGCCGAATTTTGGAAACAGACAATCCGCATTCCACCTTACGAGTTCCGCTACACTCACCAAAAGTAACGGTGTGGTGTGGGTTTTCCGCGTCTTTTATTCTTGACCCGTATTTTTTCGAGGAATTAGGTGCTGGAGGTCCAGTAACATGTTATATCACTGGACAGTGATATGCATCATTATTACGGAATAAAAATTATTCCAGATCTACAATCACGTCAGTGCCTTTCACGCATAATTTTTATGCAAGATGGAGCTCCCTCCACACATTACAAGATGTATTAAGAACGTTCTCAAACATCACTTCACAGAAGAACGTGTGATCAGCCATCAATTTCGTCATCTGTGGCCTCCCCAATCGCCTGACCTCAATCCATTCGATTTTTAACTTTGTGGCCATTTAAAACAGCTGGTAAGTTGTGATCAACCAAAAACTTTACCTGATCTCAAAGACAGTATTTCACGACATGTTCTTAGCATTTTACCAGAACACACTGCGGTCAACGATGGAACATGCTATCTTAAGATTTCAAATAGTAGCTGAAAACGATGGTCATCATGTTGAGCATTTATTGTTGTAACAAAATTTGTAAACTGCTATAAATATATGCTAAATATGATCTCCATTAAAAACGCCCTCTAGTGGTGAAATTTTGAACTAATTATTTTATTCGCTCAAACAAATTCCCATCTCTTCTTTATGTCGTACACAACATTTTACAACTTTCTGAACAATAGTTTCGTCTGTAGGCAATTTTGAAGTAGGGTCGTTTAATTGTGGACACCTTTTTATATATGATGAAAAGCCTATATTTCTAGTTTACATTCACTAAAAAAACATTCAAAAACAAAAGAATACTGTCTGATAAAAATATTTTAGTATTTTATTACAATTTTGTAATTTTTCATTCCACTGTGTTTGGTAAATTATTTAAACATGTATCTAACGAATATCTACATGTATCTAAATAAGTATATTATACAAAAATAACATATTCACATTAATTTAACAATAATTATTTTCTTAGGGCTTAAAATAATAAAAAGGGTTTGGTATTTTCACTTACTCAATTAATCGTTATATAACAATAATCTTCTTTTCAGGTGTAGAAATAAAAAAACTGATTAAAAATGTTTATTGAGCAATTAGTTGTGACATATCGTAACATTAAAAAATGACTGTAAAAGAAAAATCTCGTTTATTGATAAAGACTTATTTAATACTTGAAAAGATTGTAAAATAATTAATCAATCTATAAGATATATATTATTTTATTATATTAATTATAAAATATTTCTTCTATATTTGGTTTCAAATTAAATAATAATTTATCAAAACAAATATTTCAATATAAGTGAGAAAAATTTACAAGCTATAAAGTAAACAGAAATGAATGAATATAAAAGGAAATAAAAATTATATCAGAAAAGTAATAGCAGTATTAAGTTCCTGATATTGAACTAAGGGGGAAATAACCTGAAATAGATAAACCGAAAGAAAAAAATTAATGATAATAAACATTAAAAAAATATCATAAATAAGAAATATTAGGAAGCCATCAACAGGAAAAAAATTAAATTAGTATTACATGAGGAATGGTGTAATACTATCTAACACATCTATGTAATATACCTAAGATAAAGTATTAGTTATAATTCAATACTAAAAAAATTAAGTCAGTATGAACTAAAATAAAAAAATCAATCTAAACTAGGTCCCTGTTGAAATAATCTAAAATCAACAGCAGTACTGAATGATACAAACAATAAAACAAGTTGCTTAAAAATTTAATTATTCAAACAATACTTTTTCGTAATATTTCTATTAGCAATTGTAATTCTATTACAAAGAGCACAAACAAATGAGTACATACAATCATAAATAACTATAGTGATAATTGAAATATATATATCATATATGGGCAGTATGATAATATATAAAATATGTATATGATCCCCAAAAAACTACATGTGGATAAAAATATCAGAAGCAACATTAAACCATCAGATGTAAAATCACATCAACACTGAATTTTAAAGAAATCCAAAAGGAGATATGAGAAAATCTTTTCAAGGTGCATATTTTTTCAGCTAACACTTTTTTTTATCACAAATGATTGCTTTATGTATTGCAAGATTGTCAGAAGCAAAGTTAAGTCGAGACAAAAAAATCATGTCAACATTGAACTTAAAGAAATCCAGAAAATATGATAAATATATTGTTTCTAGGTCAGCAAATATATCATAGTTGTATCCTAGATCAGCATATAGCTTTTTCTTAAAAAAGTTTCTGATTTTTTTTTTTCATTTAAAACAAAGATGAGATCATAAGGTCATAAACAGTGACATACAAAAAAAACATGATTCACAATATTTACCAATTTTTCGATAGCAATTAGTTTGAATTAAGTGTAATTTTCTCTGTTATACTTCAAGCAATATTTTTTCTACATAGATGAAAGCATTGAATTAGCTGATGCGGAAGAATAGCAAAGATATTTATTTTCAACGACAGAAAAAATTATAGCAATGTTTTGATATGTAAAATAGGTATACAATGCATGTACAGTTAGCTAAAAAACTACATGAAGAACAGCTTGTCAGAAGGAACATTAAGCAATGATGCTACAAACAGTTTTGAACAACAAAAAATAACAGAAAACCTTACATACCGTAAAATCTGGCGTATAACGTCCACTTTCAGCATAAAAAATCAATTGAAATTTAGGGTTCCAGCGCTTTAAAAACAAAAAAGATGAGTATAGAAAAAAGTTTGACTTCTTGAAATATCGAAATACAGATTATTTAAGAGAAATGACACTCCTTATGAACTTAAAGAGTTATAATTCTATATAGATGTATATTATTTTTCCTATAACTTGGAATAATACCTCAAATAAAATACTTCAAAACATGAGAGCATTGCATATGTACATTCCAGGTCTCTTCGTACAAAAGAGGGTGTGCATTATATGGCAAGCATAACAAACATTAAAAAATGCAGCTCAAAAGTATAGGTGAGCATTATGCGCCCAATTTTATCGTAATCTGATAGTTTTCCTTGCATTGTTTTTTTAGTGTCTAATTGTTCGATATCGTCCCTTTTTTTTATTCATTTCACCATTGGAATAAGAGCCTAAATAACTATGCATATCTTTCATGATATTTAACATTGATCAGAATCTGCTGATGAAGGAAGAAAAACAATAATCTTTTTTTTCAACCAAAGAAAATGTCATAGAAATGTACATTCATAAAATCTTTAAAAATATATATGAAGAACAGATTGGGAAGGAAAGTTAAGTCATAACGCAACACGACAAAAATTACAATAACTCTGAATTTTAAGGGGGTCACTTCACGAAAATCCATTAAATAATCGATTTTTCAATTTTGATTGAAACATAAAATACCAATCTTTTTCTTTCTAATGCAGTTTAAATTTTTGCTCTAGCTTAATTAGAAGTATTTTTAATATTTTTTAAAAAGTTGTTTACATCTGTCAAACCCCAAACCGCTGATTGCCACGCCCTCTCAAATCAAAACAAAAGACACATGCTACTTTTCAGCCTTATCAAATGGTTTAAATTGATTAAAAGAATTTATTTTGATAAGCAGCTTATCCAGGAAAGAAGTGAAGTGAATAGTTATAGATGTTTGTTTACTTACAGCCTATTTTTTACCTAATTAAATGCAACGGATTTCTGCGATCGTTTTCAATAGTGTTTTCCATCAAAAACATTAATAAAACATTTACAAAACGTTTTTTAAACTCTGTTAAGTAATAAAATGTTTAAAAACGAAAGAGTTTGGAAAGAAATGTACAACATTCCAAACTTTTATGGATTTAAATGTCGATAAGTCAGACAATTTCAACATAAATAAATCAGCTTTAAAATCTAAGTTAGGTAAGTTTAATAAAGAGTATGTTTCTTTTTTAGATTCATTTGAATGTTTCTGTGAAATTCTGACATTATACTGTTCTTTGTGCTTTTGAAACAACATTAATTTTGATAAAATTAATGTAAAACCAAGGTATTCACATAAATTTTGGTCACCAAATCTAGGGTTTGGCTACAAAATTGTTAATATGTTGTAACTTTTGTGGTCTTATTCAAACATTTCTTATTACCAGGTTTTCTAAAACAGTAGTTAATCAAAAAGGTACAAAAATTATATGAAGTGGACACAATAGAATTTCATATGCTATGAGGTCTATTTAAAAAGTAGCAGTTGCAAAAATATTTTGCGGAGTTATGCATTTGTCACTTACACCATAGTGGTTTGTGATTCCATGCATACATTAAATAATGTGACAGAGAAAGTAACCAAAGTGTCTATGGGTTTTAGCTGCTGCCGAAACAATATTTAATAATGGATAACCCAATGTACCAGTGGCTATCAATGGTACCTGGCTAAAATAAGCTATATATTTCTAAATGGTGTTGTTACGGCAGTTAGTTTGGACACTGGGAAAGTTTTGATGCTAAAATATTATCGCAGAAATGTTTGTGTAATTTTAACAGCGATGTACATAGCAATGAGTGTTCGGCAAGTTACATTGAAAATAGTAGGGGAATGGAAGTTGAAGAGGTGCACTTTTTTTTATCTCTCATCACTCGCAGACATTACACAATTTTACGATATACACAAATATTTGGACTATATGGGAACTCTAAAGCATACAAATCAGTTTTAGATTCTAAAGATATGTCAATATTGAACAATTAGAATGTGTTAATCATGTTGAGAAAAATGATGGGGACATGACTTAGGGCCTTAAAATTAAAAGACAGAAAGCTTAAAGACAAAAAATCTCTAGGATGCCGTAATGGCTTGACAGATGCTGAAATAAACAAATTTCAAAGTTACTATGTTTTGGCTGTTCAAAACAACTCGGGAAAAATTTGTCAGCCATAAGGCAAGCTATATGGGCTATAATTTTTGATAAAATGTTTCACAGGTTTGAATCTACGACACGGTTTATGCCCCATGGGATGTGACTTGTGGTGTAGATTTAATATGTCCACATACTGAAAGGTTACACATGCAAGCATAAACACGACTTACCTATTGTAATTAGGAATTACATAAATAAAGTATTTAGAGGTCACTAATCTTGAACATTTATCTGGATGCTTGCTTGATAAAACTCAAAATATTAGTGAAAGAGGAAATAGTTTTTGGTGTATAATTCCAAAACTGTATTTGTGCAATTGGGAACTTCAAAAACTATAGTACATGAAGCTATATACTTATATAATCAAAGCTTCATTACCAAATTGAAAGTTTTAGATGTATTAAACATTCAACACCTGAATTTTACCAATGTCGAGCATTGCAAAAAGTAGATCATTCGTGTATAAGGAAAGCAGAATAGTCAGTTTTACAATGAAGCAAAGAAGCCAGAATTAAAAACAAACAATTAAAATGTAGGCAAGAAGATGATCTTGCAGATGACACTAGCAGTCCAAGTTATAGTTCTGGTATGCATTAGTTAATAGTAAGTTTGTACTTTAAATCACTATTTCTCAAAAGTGTAAATTTCAACACAAAGGAACATTTTTTTTGAAAAACTACTTATTTTACAGCCTTGAAACTTTGCACATATGTTAACACTATACAAATAAATATTTTAATGAGAGATTTTGTCAAAAATTATTCAAAAATATTTATGGATTAAAATATGTACAAGAATTTTCATCGTTTTAAAATTTTTGACGTGTTACTCCACATATGAATTTTTTAAAAAAAACTATTAAAAATTTTTAAAAATGCTCCCATTAAAATAATAAAAACAATACAATGAATACACAAAAAAATTCATGACTGTACAACCAGCCAATTTTTTAAAAATGTTCCTTAAACTTGGTCATTTTTAACATTATGGAGATAGGGAAAATGCTGCGTGAAGTGACCCCCTTAAAGTTCAAAAAAAAAGAATTACTTTTGAGCATTCAATCCCATCAATAGTCTGATTTTGCTGAAATTACCATAAACAGCTCAGAAAATCTTAGATGTAAATAAAAAATTCGCATTAGCATTTGTATTCTTACCTATTAGCATCACTGCATTTGAATTGGCACCAGGCGAACTGTGCTATTTCCCACCAAAATCTTACAAATCTTTTTTTAATTCATATAAAAGTCTTTGTTGTTTTGATATCAAGAAATGATTCGTATGGCGCCAATTTGGTTGTGGTGAAACTAATAGGTTAATACCTAAAAATCTAACTTAAATCACGATATCTACAATCTTATAATCCCAATAAGTTTTTCATTGAGTTCTATTTTCTTTTTTATCCTAATAACATAATTGCAAAAGATTGTATGCATGGATGTTTGTTACTCTTTCATGCAAAAAACAACAGAACGGATTTTCATGAAACTTTACAATAATATAATTTTTCCTTGCTTATTGCAGTTTTAATTATATGATACCGTGACTCAAGTTTTTAAGTCAAAAAATGATTTGTGAAGCTTTTTGTAAACAGAAGCTTAGATAATGTGGTATTTATGAATTAGCATCACCACAGCAAAATTGGTGCCATCCGAATCCCACCTTAATACCAAAGCAGCAACGATTCTAACATATTTTATATAAAATCAGTCAGATTTTGGCGGAAAATGGCGCGATTCATGAGGCGTCAATTTGGCTGCGGTGACTATTATATGTAAATACTGATAATAATTACTTCTTCTTTAACACAAATATCAGTGGCTTATTTTATACAATGAAATTCACTTCTTAACTGCTTTTATTCTTATGTTCAAAAATAATAATAATCTGTTACTAAAAACTTTATTTCTTTTCTTTGTTCAACGACAAATTCTAAATCTAGCTTAGTGTAACAATACAGATCAAAATCCTAGCTAGCAATATAACAAAAAGAGAATATAGTAATAAATTTTTCTACGCACATTTTTTTAATGATTTTACTATGCACTTTTGGTTGTAACAAATTGATCCTTATATCAAAATAAATACTTTTATCACTTCTGGACCATAATAATAAAATTTAGTTTGCATGTTTCTTTTGTTGAATTGAAATCCGCCAAGAATGCTCCCGAGGAATTGATGTTACAAATTCCGTTTGGGCTCTATTAGATTTAGACTTGAAATTTAGCACATATATTTATTTTACGAAGTAGAGATCCATTTAAAGTTGCTTTTGTGGAAATCCACTTGATTATTGGGTTAGGCGAGCGCAAAAATCTTTCTACTTCTATTTTAGATATTATGAGAAATTCTTAATTCAGACCTTTTTATATCAAGAGGCGAGAGTTACAGCTTTAAATATATTTTTCAATACAATCAAATTCTTAATGCTAGATATCAGAAATTTATGAATGTGTAAACAGTATTTATTTATGCAACATCGTGAAATACACAATGAAGGGGGTGAATAATGGCTATTCAGCTATAATTTCGTACTATTTTGCAACGGATGAAACATGGAATTACCCAATTAAAGAACAATAAGCTTTTCCAGACAAAATTGTCACGCTGTTTAGATAGGAAGTAGGTAAGACGTAACGATAAAGTGTACCGATATTCAGGCAATTATTTAATTTCAAGCTTTACTTACTTTGGGGCTTACTACCTTGATATCAAAATCAGATAAATTGTAGCCCAAGCACAATCCTAGATTGATAATACATAAAAAAACATGTAAAAAATTCTTTTACATAAAAAAAATTAAGTTAAATCAGTCAATATTGGCAATCTGTTAATCCCAATTAGTTTTAATTGTAATTTCTTTCAGTTACATTTTTCTACTTTTTTGTTACAATGGAATTTGACAACAGAGGAAAAGGATACTTACGTATCGGTGTCGCCTCAGCAAAATTTCCGATATCAAAACAATAGATTCTTACGTGTTTTATATGAAAAAGAAAAAAAAATCAGTCACATTTTTGTGAAAAATATTGCCACTTTGGCTGCGGTGATAAAAATCTAATGGAATTGAAGGAAATGTTGGTACTTGCGTTTTATCGCACCAATGTGGACATTCAAAATAACTCTCCAAGTTAGCAGCTTTGATCTTCGCTTAGAATAAACTTGTGTTTGCAAATGTAATTTATTAAAGTTAAAAATTTTTAAGCGATTAATTTTTAAGCTAAAATTTCCAAATTTCACTTATCGGTAATTTCTTTTTTTTAAAAAAAAAAAAAGTACTGCGTTAATGAATTCTTGAAAAAAGGGTTTTATTTCAGCAATAATCTGTTTTTTCATTAGTTTAATTTATCACTATATTATCTTTTTGTTATACTGCTAGCTAGGATTTTCAACTTTATTGTTACAATAAGCAAGATTTAGAATTTGTCGTTGAACAAAGAAAAGCAATAAAGTTTTTTGTTACAGATAATTATTTTTGAACATAAGAATAAAAGCAGTAAGAAGTGAATTTCATTGTCTAAAATAATCCGCTGATATTTGTGTTAAAAAATAAGTAATTATTATCAGTACTTGCGTATAATCGTCACCGCAGCCAAATGGTATCAAGGTGTGATTCGCATGGCACCAATTTTCCTGTGGTGACGCTAATACATAAGTACCACATTATCTAATCTTTTGTTTACAAAAAGCTTCACAAATCATTTTTTGACTTAAAAACTTGAGTCACGGTATCATATAATTTAAACTATAATAAGCAAGAAAAATTACAGTTAAGAAAATAAACAAACATAAAACTATGTGACACTAAAATGGAAATTATAGTATTAATTTAATGCAAAACAATTCATACCTTAAGACATGGGAAATCTAATGTCATCATATTTGTGTTTGAAATCCAAAAATTAAATTTAGAAAGAACATTTTTTACGACAACTTTTTCGAAAAACAAATGTAATTCCACCACAAAAAGTTAAAAAACTATAAATAAATATATTAACCATAAAATGTGCTAAAATACTCCAAAAAACATTAATTTTACATTAATTTAACATTTCTTAACATTAATTTTCGCAAAGTTGACTTGACACGTCTGATGACATATCTTCATTTAGCTGAAAAATCGCTTAAAAATTGAAGTTTAAAAAAATCTGAAGTGAATCTCGAAAAAATAAACACTTTGAGGTGTTCAGGATAACATGCAAAGTTTCAGACTTCTGGGTTTCTTAGTTATACCGGTACAGCTGAAACACGCAAACTGTTTGTTTTATTAGTATACATATAAAGACGATGTTGAATAAAAATACGTGTAATTCATTAATAATTTGGTGCATCGCAATTTAAACAGTTACATGATAAATTAATGCATGTGCGTTTGTTTTCTATTGATTAAAAAGTAAAAACTAACTTCCAGGGAAAGGCCCTAGGTACAGCAGCTGCTGGTCAAAAGTGAATCAAATCAGAGAAGCAAACAAAAATAATAGGCCAACAGCACATATAGAAAGAAAAATCTTTCATTGTGTCCCTGTAGCGCAATGAATAAAATTGAGCTTTTTTTTTGCAAACATAATATACACTCATGTCCAAAATTATCTTTACATACCCAAAAATGATGATATTCAATGAAATATCCAATCAATGTGATCCATATTTGCAGGGAATGTGTGAAAACCAAGCCTAATTACATTATCCAATCAAAAGTAATCAAACGGTTTGTGATATGCAAATCTAGGCGTTACGTCATCCAAGGGTGTGTGAATCAAGCGCTTTGCGCAAACTGAATATTTGAGTGAATTTCTGCAACATAGCGCTTGATTTCAGTGTGTAGGGACTCAAAGTGGTTTGTTATGGCTTCGAGGTATCATTTGGAAGAATCTGTAAAGTGGTGAATTATCGGCCGTTTATGAAGCAGGGCAGTCAATCACGGAAACAGCCACATGTCTGAATAAATATTTCAAGACAGACAGTCTCTAAGCTATGGAAACAGTTTCAAAATGATGGAACTGTTGTAAGGAGGCCTGGACAAGGTCGGAAACGAATGACAACTGCTTCTGAAGATCGGTATCTGGCATTAACTGCCCGTCGTAACAGAAAGGCTACTGCTCGCCAGTTATTCAGAGCTTGCAGCCGCCACTGGAGCTGTTGCATCACGGCAAACAATATACAGAAGGCTTAACGAAAAAGGCCTTTATGCCAGAAAGCCAAGGGTATGTGTTTTACTGTCTTCACAGAAAAAGAGGGATCGCTTTTTTTTAATTGGTGTAAAGAACATCAAAACTGGACTGAACATCAATGGACCCATGTTCTCTTTATTGATGAGTCGCGGTTTAGTTTAACAGGTGATTCTAAACGTGTTTACATCTGAGGGAGTCAGGAACACGCGAAATGATCCTCAAACATTGTGGAACGTGACCGTTTCGGTAGTGAAGGTGTGATGGTATGGGGGAATAATGATTGATGGACGTACGCCTCTACACGTGTTCAGAAGCGGATCTGTGACAGGCCAGATATATCGGGATGAGGTCTTAGATCCTTATGTAAGACTTTTCAGGGGTGCATATGGACGTGACTTTTTATTTATGGATGATAATGCTCGTCCACATCGAGCAAATCTCGTTGATGAATTTCTTGAAAGTGAAGACATTAAGCGAATACCTTGGCCAGCAAACTCTCCTGACCTTAACCCAATAGAGAACTTATGGGACTACCTTGGAAGAGCCATTGCACGTAGACATCCTCCTCCTAGAGATGTAAATGGCCTGAAGACTGCATTGCTGGAAGAGTGGAGTTTAATTCCCCAGACTGTGATTAACAACGTTATTTCCAGCCTTAAAACACGTTGTGATATGTGTGTACGAGTCAGGGGAGATCATATTCCATATTAAATTCGTAAGACTTAATTCTTTTTCTGAATCATTCCTTTTTTTCTTAACTCTCTTTGTCACACTTTATTACCATTTTTATTGTTTCATGCTACATGTGGTAATCTTCAATTTTTTCTTTTGCATTTATGTGTCATAATGTTATGTATCATTCCACGAAAATTCATTAAATTATAAGTCATAGTCTCTGAGAAATCCGTGAATTTATGCATGTAAACATTATTTTGGACATGAGTGTAATTTAAAGAGGGTAGAGCCATTGCAGAGCAGTGTACCCAAAATTTAAAAATAATTTTTTAATGAGTGTTCACATTGCAATTTCGCTTCACAGAAAAGAATGATTTCCCAAAAACATATACACGAATGCAAAAGAGAAAATTAACATGCTAAAAAGGTAAATAGAAATGAAGGAATGAAAATTTAAATAAAAATTATAAGAGAAAAGTAATAACAGTTGTGTATGTTTCTGTTATGGGAACTATGAGTGAAATAATCTGAAATAGATAAATTAAAAGAAAAACACATGTCGTAAATCATTTCGCTAAAATATTATCATAAATAACATATATTAGGAAGCCTTCAACTGGAGAAAAATAAAATTAGTACAAACTAAAATTTTAAAAAATTGATAAAATAAGCCTACATTGTAATAAAGCATTAAATTAATATTATACGACGAAAGGATGATATTCTGTCAAACTTCTATATTGCATTTAATGTAAAATGTAGATGTTATACAGAAAATATAAGCCCTAATTTTGAAGGAAATTTTTAAATATAAAAAAATTAAACATGAATAAAATAAACAAATAAAAATATGAAGTAACCTAGAATATAGTAGAAATTATAACATTAATTAAATTACATCTTTCTTTTTTTTTCTTTTTTTGAAATTACGCAAGAGGATAAAGTACGTTGAATGTAAAAATGGTTCGGAATAATCAAAACAAATCAGACTGTTGCCAAAACAACTAACTAAAAACCCAGTTATTCAAAAAAGATGGAAAAATCACTTAAAAATTTAATTTTAAAAAATCTAAAGCGAATTTTGAAAAAAAACTCTTCTTAGTGCACATCTTCAGGACCTAGAATAGATATGTGTCAAGTTTCATACATCTGGGTTGCTTAGTTTGAGCTGTAGAGGTGAAATACACACGTTTAATCTCTTCTTTATTAATATAGACTAAAAACCGTAAGCGAAAATCTTTGTTTGTTTGTTTTTAATTTATTTTTGAAAGAGTTGTCGTACGTTTTCTAAATTGTTTTGTGTGTGTGAGTATGTGTGTAGCCTAAACTCAGTTACCCAATAGCTTATGAGGGGCAATGAGGCACGCCAACACCCCACTGTGCCCACCCCAGTTTTCATGACTGTGGGCGTTAAGACGCATCAACATATGTTCCCGTCTGGTGGTCAGTCTGACGAGAAAACACCAGTTGTTTAGTTCCCAAGCAAGATTGAAACAAATTTATTGACAAATCGAACTAATGAAAAGCTGGGCCGACCGTGCCCACTCCGGGGTTTGAACCATGGATCTATGGCACCGAAGCAAGAATGGTACTAAGTACACAAAAGTTATGAATATTTTTATATCAATTTTTTTTATTTATAGCATTTCTTCAGCCACTATATATTACAATCACTCTTCTGCTTTCCATTTTCGCCGCATTATGGATCTAGATTCACAGAAGACTCAGACATGTTTATCAAACATCCTGCCAAAGAAGACTAGACACATATTTATAAAGTGCTAAAATGATGCAAGCATATACTCTTAAATAAAAAATTATTAGAATACTTAGCTTGTCTAAGATAGCAGCAACATTTTTCTTCATTTCTTTTACACCAGCCGTTGTGAATTAATTGCATCGCTTTCTAAAATCGATAAAATAATGCTATATAATTAGTTGAAACTATTGCTCTATCTAATTTCTTTATTATATCATAACGAAGCCCTCTAATTTCACTAGATATCCTTTGTGAAAAACACTAAGTTTGAAGTAACACTTTATGATAAAAATGTTAAATATTCTCGTGAAATACTAAGTATTTAACTTTGTTTAAAAATATTTGATAGAAAGGATAAAATAAATTGTGTGTATTGTGTGTGAAAGGAAAATAATGTTTAGAAGTAAAAAAATGGAGGTTTTATATAATAAACCTTTTATATGGCTTCACCTAGGTACGGAAAATGATAAGTAAAATAAAAATATACATCTGTGTATATATATAAAAATATTTTCCGGTATTATATAATAAATTTTTTAATGCTCAAGGTATAGTTAGTAAAAATGGGTCGAAAAAATGTTGAATTTAACTGAAGATGCCTAGGTTGAAATGAATTTATTACAATCATGGCTTGAGAAAAAAATCAAAGGCTAACTTTAAAAATATATATATGTTTTTTTAAACTCATTACTATTCAATCTTATTTAATCGATATATATTTATTTGTAATATACTAATTCAATAATTTGAAATTACATGATAACTTTGTTTTCCACATGGTACTGTTGCAACATTGGGGTATCCGCGAGGTGAATCGTGTCTAAATCGAATTATCTTCTATCCAGCAAAATTTGGTCTTTTTTCTAAAACAACACGGTCGGCCAGTAGGGTGGTTACGATCCTTGGCTTGTAATTGTGTGGGCTCGTGTTTGAATCCCGAATGAGGCATAGATTTATCTTCGGGAAAAGAAGTTAAACTTTCGCCGGAAATGGATTCCCGTATCGAATTAAAGGCAGTGCACCCCTTCGGTTCTATGCCAGGATTATCGTTTGTAATAAAGTCTTCTGTGATTGCATGGTATATGTCTGTTCTTCCCTCTTTGGTATTTCATATGTATCACTGGATAAAACACATGGCATAAACAACAAGCTAAATCAACGCCTCAATACAAATGAACGTTGCTAACAAAGAATATATATGGTTTTTTTTTTAGTCTGCGTGGCAGATTATGAAAGATATTTACACACATGTGTGTTGCAGCTAGTTCATGGATCATATAGCCGCATTGTCGTACCAATATTTGGAAATCAGCGTTCAACCTGTTATTGACTCATGAGATGTTTGGGGTTGCATCTCTTTCAGTTAAGTAGAAAAATGTTTCATTCCCTTTAACTCAGGGTTTCTCAAACTGTGGGGGCACGAGCTTATTGAAAAGTCGTAATTATTTTTAAACAATCATTAATTTACTGAAAGAAATTATTTTTAACAAGAAATTATTTTTAAACAATCATTAATTTACTGAAAGTAAACAAAATACATTCTGTCATAATAAAAAATAAAATACACATTTGCACTGAAATAATAAACTTATAAATGTGTCAGTATTGCAAAATGTATTTTATAATTAATTTAACAATACTATAGAGACAAGTTTAATAATTACCAGTGACCCCATGGGCTTGTTATATATAAAAAATTATATACAAAAATCTCAACATTTGTCTTGATAATTTATATGGTTTATAAAAAACCCTGTAATTGCCGATCAAAAGTTATTCGATTCGCTCTCGAATGCCACGGTTTTTTACGTAGGCATGCGTATGTTATGTATTGAGGGGGGGGAGGAGAGAAAAGGAATATATAAGTAAAAATCCTCTGAAATAAGTAAATCCTGCACAAATATTGTCAAGGTTCTTTTACTGAAAGTCAAAGCCTTCAGAATAATTTTATGGATAGTAATTCACAGAAAAGAACATACTTCACAAAGACGTATATATGCGTCCGGGGTAATCAACGTTTTGGTTGAGAAAGACGTTTATATACGCCGGTGGTACTTATTAGGTTAAAGTCGTATTGCATCTTTAGTGTCAAAGTCTAGTATTATTGAATTCAATGCATTGATATTTTATGTATGTAAAGGGAGCGCGATGAAAAATATGATTGAATATTGGGTCGCAGATATAGAACGTTTGAGAAGCACTGCTTTAACTTGTCTCCTCTACATATCACGTTGTCACATCTAATGTGGGCTGCCTGAGGGGTGTAGTAAGTTTGTCGCTGGCCTTCTGCACCTAAGGTTGGAAACTTGCCCAGGTGAAATTCATCCCCAAAATAAATGAGTTTAGAGTTCCTCATTTGGATAACATTAGGTGTATAAGCTTACTTCCGGTTTTTGTTAAATGCTTAGGGAACTTTTTTGTTAACAGGATTTGCTGGTATCTGCGCCGTGGTGACTTTCTCTAGTGATCTGTACAGTCTTACCCCACACAAGAGTACTGAAGATGCTCTTTTACGTTTGAATAAGATTGTTAAGAGAAGTAAAAAGAAGGATTTTCACTCAATCTTAAATAAAAGGTGATAAAACGTGCTGATAAAGGTGGTTTTGGCAATACATGGTGACCTTGCATTCTGAACCTCCATAAGAAAGCGAAAAGTCCGAAAAATATTTTTTTCATTTGTTGCTGACTTTTTAAATGGCAGAGTGGCCAAAATGCAACTGGGTTCGACTTCTGCAATCCACAGTCCTGAAAGGCATTGCCTCAAAGATCAGTTTCTGGACCTATTTTTTTGGAATGTCGTTATCAATCATTTCTTATTAAAACTTAACAATCTTTCCTGCTGCGAAATCATAGCTTTTGCTGATGACATTTTAGCTTGTTTCCAAGCTAAGGATCTTCCATCGACTTTCTTACAAACACTAGAAACTTTGAACCTCACTTCTGAATGGTCAAAAGGTTTTAAATTGGATTTTAATCCTGATAAAATCAGAATCATGGCTATTGAAAAACGAAACGCTTTCTATGGTGCAATTCAGCTATATCTCGATGGAACTCCCTTGACTATGGTAAAACAAATGAAATATCTTGGGGTTCTTCTCAATATTAAATTTTCTTGGAAGCAGCTCTAAGTTGCATATCCGAGAAATGTGATAAACTACAGCGTGGATTAAATCAGATTGCACGCAACACGTTCGGTATAAATTGCCACATACATTCGCTCATTTATAAGCAAGGAATTGAACCTTTCTTTATGTATGGTTCTATAATTTGGGGTGAGGCACTTAATAAAAAGATGAATTCTAAATATATGCGACGCACATACAAATAAGGATACTTTTGCGGGTCATATGTGGTTATCGCACCATAAGTTACGAGTCAGTTTATGCTATTTCTGGCTTCCTTCCAATCGACATTGATATTCTTCATAAACCTGCTTTTAGAGAAATCTCTCTGCTTCTTCCCTCAATGATTATGATTGTATTCTGTCTCCATTTTTTCTCCCTCATCCTTCAGAGAGGAATGCCAACAATATTATTCAACTTTGTGACAAAAGCAAAGGTGATTTATCTGTTATCAGCTATACTAATGGCATAAAAAAATTGATGAAAGAGATGATTTCCCTTTTGTTGTGAACATGATTGGTGTTGAATCCCAGCACTTTCAATTTAGAATTCAATATTAATTAATCAGCTTTTGTAGCTGAACTTTTATGGTTAAACTTTAACGTTAAATGAGTCACTGAACAAAATAGTATTATCTCAGAAGATCTCATCTGTACTGACTCTCTTTCCTCCTTGGATTTTCTTATGTGTATTTCTTCATCTAACAATATTATCATCGAGATTCAAAAGCAGCTTAAAAGCCTAAAAGATAAAATGATCTCAATAGATTTTGCATTTGTTCGCAGACACAAGGGTGTTTTTGAGAATCAGCGAGCCGATTAGCTTGCAAAGGCTGCAACCAAGCGCCAAATTGACATTGCCGTTAATATTCCTAAATCGTTTTACAAGATCACGAAAGAAACAATGGTGAAGTCTTGGAACCAAGAGTATCTCATTTCTAATAAAGGGAGCTTAACAAAGAAATTTTTTTCAACGATTAATAAGAGACTGTCTTAAAATCATTTTCCTACTAGTTATATATACAAAATAATCTAATTTCTCACTGGTAATGGTTTTCTTAAAAGCTACTTGAACAAATTTAATTTAGTTCCTTCATCTTCCTGTGGCTGTAAAATTGGTGGCGAAGAAAATGTAGAACATGTAATACTTCTATGTTCCAAGTATGTCAAAGAGAGAAATATTATTAGTCTGGCTTTTAAGAGACTGAATATAAATTGGCCCCTGAATTTTCATCAACTTATTTCCACCAGAAGGGCTTTTAAAAATTTCGGTAAAATTGTTGTAAATATTTGTAATTCTTCTTAACTTCGTTTATTTTCTTTTCCTTTATAATGTGTGATTAATACTTGTGGTGTACTTTGGGAAACTTTGTGGTGCACGAGGATTTTATACTTGTTTTCAATAAAATTTTTAAAACACCAGGCCAAGTCAAGAGATTTTCTTTATGCAGAAAGTCGACAGAGTCCATGTCGCATGATTATGTGTGGTATGCAATAGATCCCTTGAGTGACTATTGGGAATTTGCACTGTAGGCAAAATTAGAAATTCCTAGAACCACACAGTTCGCATCATCAGAACTAATGTGCTTCTCCCTGGGGAGGAAACTGGGCGTCGAAACTACTTGCCGCAATTGGTATTGACTATATGGTGCCGCTCTAAAAAGTGATACCAACTCCTGGAGAATGTACTAGGAGAATGAACTAGGAGAATGCACTAACAAACCTCAGCTCCATTTGGGAAAAATATCTAGTGATCTGTTGATGGAAAAAATTGCTATTATTATTTGATTGTAATCATTTCGAGTACTAATTGAATAGTTTATCTAGCCACGCTGCGTACATATCCTCCCGGGAACTCAAACAATAAGCGATATCTTCAACTTGAGCAGCATAAGAAGGAGGAGACACCATATGAAAAGAAATAAGTAATGAAAATTTTATTCACATTGAAATGAATTGAAATGAAATATTCTTACCAGTCTCTATCACAATATTCTTACCCATTCCAATCTATAACTGAACAATTCCTCTACTTGTTCCAGATTCAAAACTTTTGTTTTTATACATTTTTTTAACAAATAATAGTCCTGTTTTTTTCCTTTTTTTTCATCTAAACTATCTGAAAATATTTTCAATCCCCTATCTGTCTTTCGATTTAAATAATTTTAAAACGATGAATGAACTTCAGAAGACAAAGTTAATGTCAGCAATTAATTCTCCCCCAATAAATTACACTATTTTGACCCATTCTGAAAGACAGTTCTCAGCAATCTAAAGAATTTGTGATATTTCTAAAATTTAAATCTTCTGAAATGGAATTTTCGACATGATTTGGAAGTTCTGAAAGTAAAAGAGAAGCCTCCCTTTTAATATTTTTTAAAAAAGGCAAAAAATCTTCTTTATCTTTTAGGTGATCAATTCCTTCCAGGAGGATACAAAAATAGAATAAATCTATCGATACATCAGCAGTAATAAATGGACTCCGGCGAGAAGTTTCGTGTAAGTATACCAATCAGATCATATGGCTTCATAAATCAGGTGCTATGTTTATTTTTGAAAAATTTCTTCTCAAGAATAAAGTTAAATGATAAATACTTTTTCTGATTTATGAGACTCAAAGGTGATGGTATATGTATAAAAAATAAGCAAAAGATTAATGAATATATTTAGTGTCAGATTGTTTTTGTAGGCACTAATTCGTAAGACTTCAATTTTCCTTGCGAGGCTACCTAGACGAGATTTTTGTTTTCTATATAAATGAATAATATTAAAATTCTGCATATATAATCAAGTAATTCATATTTGTTTTTCAACTGTTATTCTTTTAAACCTACACATATGAGATAAACGCTACTTCGCATTATTATTATATCTGCGAAACGTCTCGACCTGCAGGCTTGAAACTTGAAAGAACGTCCTTTTGTTTTTTTTTTTTTTTTTTTTTTTTGTTAAGAAGAGATCCACTAAGAACGGATTTTGCGAAGACTCCCAAGTGGGTTATGGGTGGTTCAAAGACTTTATAAATAAAAAAAAAATCTCGTTATTGAACTATTATATATATAAAGTATAGCAAATACATGTATTTCGTTTGTTGTGTAGAGATCTGTTAAAAAGGATTAAGAGGTGTAATTGATAAATATTCTTCTGTGTTAAAAATAAAAGACATTCCTTTTTTAAACCTAGAATCGAGAGCCATAAGAGTATTTTTCAATGGAATCCAATTCTTAATGACTTAGATAAAAATATCCTAAAAATAATGTATAGTCCATTGCTTCTCAAACATTCAATAATTGTGACCCAATATTCAATCAAAATCTTCATCATGCTCCTCCACCCACCCCTTCCATGCAATATATATATATATATATATATATATATATATATATATATATATATATATATATATATATATATATATATATATATAATCCAAAACATAAAAATACACAGATAGTTAGAACCTAAGATAACTATACAAAATAGGAATAAATAGACACAATAGTACAATAACAAACCCCTGGACTTAGGAACCAAGATTGCATGCAGGTTTAAACGAGTTTTAGGGCTAGCCAACCTTTACCTGTAATTTGTCATACTATGTACCAAGAGAAAAGGAAAGAATAACATTTGGAGGAATTTAAACATTATAATAAAATCACTAAACTAATAAAATATAATTATAAAATTGTAGTCTACTAGTATTCCCATTATACATTAAATTCGACGTAAAACGTAGATAGTAAGACTTACTTCGGGAGTATATATATATATATATATATGTCATGATTTTGGAGACAGAATCAGATTAAAAGTTATAGAAAAAGGGACGGTCTTTATTCAATCGTTTGTACATCTGTTCTGACACCGAGCAGGGAGGAAAAAGCAAGCCATGGTGGTGGTGGTTTCAAGTGGATAACACTTGAAAAACATATGGTAAGTATCGCTGCTTTGAAGAGGGGCTTGCAAGTTAATGCTGACATATGTTGACTATTAAATCTAACGACCTGGAATTAGACATGTTTATTGGCTAGGCCATATGTTCGGAAGAAATAAATGGGTGATTAGTTTGATACTTGAATATGGGAACGGAGAAAGATGAGTTAAGTGCTAGATAGGGAATTTAATTTTTAATCTAATTTAATTATCCTTACATATATATATATATATAACAATGTATTGAATCCAATAATACTATACTTTGACGCTAAAGCTACAATACGACTTTAACGGCGTCTTAAGTGCCATCGGCGTACATAAATGTCTAGCACAGCAAAAGTGTTAAAGTCATCGGACGTAAAAATACGGCCTTCCGAAGTACCATCTTTTATGTGCACTGCTATTTATAAAATTATTCCGAAGGCTTTGAAATGCAATAAAAAGAATTTAACAGTGTTTGCAAAGAACTTACTTATTTCACAGAATTTTTTTTGCTGTTATTTATTCCTTTTCTCCCCCCCCTAATATATGATCTAGCACGCCTAGGTGGAAAAGTTAGCGTTCAGAAATGAATCCCGTATTTTTTAATCGGCAGTTAAGTAACCGATTAATTATAAAAAGCAGAAATCATCAAGATAAATGTTAATTTTTTGTACATACTTTTTTATACATGACAAGCCTATGGGATCAATGGCAATTACTTAACTTTTTCTTAGTTTAGAATTGATGAATTAATTATAAAATACATTGTGAAGTGTTGATAAATTTATAAGTATATTATAGCAGTGTAAATGTGCATTTATTTCTTATTGTATCAGAATGTATTTTGTTTGCTCACTTTCAGGAAAAAATTTTCAAAATAATATTTTGATTTCAACTTTTAAATATGCTCGCACCATCTTGCAGAGCTATTAAGCCCCCCATAAGGAAACGTACTTCAGATTTTCGGAAGCGCTGGTATAGTCTTTTAATGCCTTGAAATGTCGAGTGGAGCGAATGGGTAAAGATCTAGTAGATAGTACAACAAGATTTTCAAATTCCTCTTTAATTATTGTTTGAAATTTTTCCGTGTAGTTTCTAAGCTTTTTTAAATGTTTCAATGGATACTTATAAATGTTTTACTTGTTGAAATTAATTTTCTGTGGAACATATTTAAGAGTATAATATTTTATAAGAAGATCATCTAAAATTCTAAATGAAATGTTTTGTTATATATGATTTATGTAATTGTACACATTTTACATTTAAAATTAATAAAAAATTTAAAATGATCTTAAACAAATAATATTAAAAAATAAGTTAATTCTTACTTAGGACAACAAAGAACGTTTTTTTTTTGTTTTAGTTAATTGAATTTAATTAGTGAATTAAATTTTGAAAAAACAGTATCAACATCAAGTGTCACCGATTCCAAGTTTTAAAAAAAATATTTCAAGCCAAGAAAAAATTCGTTCTAAAAACTTACTGATGCCATCGGTTGGTTATAACTTCATCAGAAATAACGCAGGATAAATTTAAAATTAAACATTTAAATTTAATTTATGAACTAATATTAGAAAACATCTGTATTAACATAAAGTTTAATCTGTTACAAGTTTAAAAAATGTATTTGAATCCGAGTGGATGAATAAAAAGTATTTTATTAACAATTGAAAACTTAAAATATATATAAACACTGATGTCCATAAATTAAGGTTAATTCAAAATCAAACAGAAATTGAACTCTAAAATAAAAATTCCACTTATAGAATTATCACACACATCTCGAAGAAGAATATGCAAATTACAGGAAAACACCAGATGGCGCGGATAGTACGTCAAAATGAAGATAGTGTAAGAGAGGGGTATATAAGGAACGGTGTCAAAGAAGTAAAATTGTTCACAAGCGCTTTAAAAGCCTTTCAGTGCAATAACCGCATGTTATGGCGCAAATTAAGCATTTGGATGATTTTTTACGTGATAGAAATATTGGATGACTGAAATGAGGACGTACCCAGCTGGAAGTATCTGAGGAACTTGGAATCACCCAGTGTCATCTCCAGGCTTTCGCAACGATTTAAAGATGATGATAATGTGAGTAGATGTTACAGCACAGGTCACCCCCGAGTTACAACGCCGAATGAGGACCGGTATATTTGGCAGTTACTGCCAAAAGAAACAGACGGAGCACAGCATCAGACCTGTCTCGTCAGCTCTCTTCAGCTACCGGTACGACAGTTTCAAGGCATACCGTGTACAGACGCTTATGGCACATTGGACAATATGCTCGTAGGCCTGTCAGATGTGTTCCACTTACCGCAACTCACTGTCGCCTGCGATTAACCTGAAGTAGAGAGCATTGTGGACTCCACAACAGTGGTCTTGTGGGATGTTTTCCAACGACGAGTCCAGGTTTAGTTTGCAGTCTGATTCTCGCCGGACTTAAATATGGAGAGCGCCAGGTACCCGTTACCACCAACCATTGAACGACACCGTTACGGTGGTGCAGGATGGCTCGTTTGGGGAGGAATTATTCTTGGTTCCAGAACTGACCTGCATGTTCAGAGTGTAACGATGACAGGCCACATCTAACGAAATGTCATTCTGTAACAACATGTACGTTTGTTTTGGGGCACCATAGGTGCTTAATTTCTTTTTATGGATGACAACGCCCGGCCTCACCGCGCAAACATTGTAGACGAATGCCTTCAATCGGAGGATATCACCCGTATGGATTGGACAGCATCCTCACCGGACTTGAATCCAATAGAGCATGTGTGAGATATGCTTCGCCAGTGAATTGCGGCCCGTCAACACCCTCCCAGCTCTACCGGATTTTCGGAGGTTATTGCTTGATGAATGGTGTAATATTCCCCAAGATCAGATTGATAATTTGATACTCAGAATGCCTAGGTGTTGTAAGGCCTGTATTGCATCGTCCGGGAGACATACTCCGTATTACCCCTCATACTAACCATGTTATACTGTTTTTTGTAAATAGGTTCTTTTTTTAAATTTGCTCCAGGGAGTAAAAATTGCAATTTTTATTAATTATATCAAACAGATAGCCTCTTTTTTGCTCTTTACCTTTTGCTTACCAAATAGACTTTACAAATAAGTCAAATTTGTCTTGTTTCTATCTCTTTCTTTGCCTGAACTTCATTATCCTTAATTTATGGACATGAGTGTATATATATATACCGGGTGGGCAAAAAGTCCATAAAAATATTCATAAAATCCGGAGAAATGAACGAAAAAAAACTGTTGGCTGGATCAGCATTAGTACGTCACGGGATTTTTTTAAGCTAGAAAAAAATAGTTCGAAAATCATCCGGTAGGTGGCGCTGTTACAAGCGTCTGTGGTGTAAATATGCAAATTAGACGGCTATAAAAACCTTTGCTCTCAATGAATCCACATTCATTTCCTCATTACATACAGTGAATGTGAACAAGGATGCTCAGTGCGCCGGATAAAGCTTTGTTGGTGAAGTTATTTTACATGAACGAGGAATCAGCGATGATTGCCTTGCGTAAATTCCGAGTTCAGAAAAATGTGAAGAGTGGAAAAGGCCCTTTAACACCTGCAGGTCTCTTAAAGTTTGTTAAACGTTTTGAGGAAACTGGAAAGTTGGAGGATCGAGCACGAGCCGGACGACCATGCTTGAAAGAAGCACATGCACCCTGCATTGCTGTTGAAATGGAAGCGATTGCGTCCGAAGCAGCTTCAGGGACCAACAGTGTTCGTGAAGCTGCCAGACGATTGGGCTTACCACCATCATCTGTCCGCAATATTCTTCGTCGAATCCTCCAGCTGTACCCATACAAATTGCAATCGTGCCATGAACTTTTGCCAGCAGATACCGCACAGAGGGAAGCATTTGCGAAGTGGGCCTTCTCTAAAATGGAACAGGATCCCACCTGGGATTTTAACATCTTGTGGACAGATGAAGCTCATTTCTCACTTCATGGTGACGTTAACAACCATAAATGTCTCATTTGGGCGGCCTCTTATCCACGTGAGTACACACAGAAGCTATTGCATTCCCCAAAAGGGACAGCATGGTGTGGTTTCACGGGTTCATTTATCATAGGACCCTTCTTCTTTAAAACGCAGTGCCCAGTAAATGGATGGATGACGGAAACGGTAAATGCTCAGCGTTATCTAACGTTTCTGAGGGAGACTGTCGTGCCATGTTTAATTCAACGAGGTCAGATTGCAAATGTCACGTTCATGCAGGATGGAGCAACCAGTCACACTGCTAACCCGGTTAAGGCATTCCTGATACAGACGTTCGGGGAAGACAGAATCGTTAGCAGACGCTGCAGGTACCCATGGCCTCCTCGGTCTCCAGATTTAACACCGGCAGACTTCTGGTTGTGGGGATATTTGAAATCTCGCGTGTATCTATCCGGTCCATCAAGTCTGTCGGAACTGAAAGATGCGATCCGCAGAAAAGTATCCTCCATACATCCGGACGTGTTGCACTCTACCGTTGCTGGATTTGTCACTCGCCTGGAATGTCTTCTCCCCTGTGGTGGTGGTCATGTGGTGTAATAAAGTTGTGAAAGTTTTCTGTTCATTATGTATGCATTGTTTCTTTGATTTGCGTACATCAGCGCCACCTACCGGATGATTTTCGAATTATTTTTTTCTAGCTTAAAAAAAATCCCGTGACATATATACTAATGCTGATCCTGCAAACAGTTTCTTTTTTCATTCATTTCTCCGGATTTTATGAATTTTTAAAATTTTTACGGACTTTTTACCAACCCGGTATATATATATATATATATATATATATATATATATATATATATATATATATATATATATATATATATATATATAGGAAAAGAGCGAATTAATAATAATTGAAAAAAATTATGTTACATTTTAATAGAGTTTAAAATTATGATATCAATGAATTAATATTGATGATCTTCGGCTACATATATTAGGTTGGGGAAAAAGAAATCCATTATTTTTTCGGTAGATGGCTGTAGTGTCGATATCTCGTGAAGTACCGATCAAACAATTTCAAATTTATGCTTGTTGTCAAGGTGACATTTCACACTAAAAAAATGTATTTTGTTTTTTGTTTGGTCCATTCAGTTGTGAGTTACAGGGTGTTAAAAATGTAAGTTTACAAATACAAAATTGGGTACATTTTACTGTTTTTCTTTGATAAAGGCGAAAATGCAAGCCAGGTGGCTCAAAATGTAAATGGTGTTTATAATGCCGATACTGCCGCAGCTAATTACTTGAAATTTCGTGGATTCCGTTCAGGCCTTTTTGATGTTAAATTTGCCCTTCGCCGGTCATCAAAATGTCGATAAAATCACAGAAATAATCGAAGTTGACCGGCATGATAGTAGTCGCATCATCGTCCAGGAGCTAAAGGTCGATCATGAAACAGTTATAAGCCATTTGAGCAAAGTTGTATTCAAAAAGAAGCTCGATGTTTAGGTGCGACACCAATTAACACCAAAAAACACGATGTATTGAATTTCCATCTGTAAAGCTCTAGTCAAATGGAATGAAATCGACCCATATCGTAAAAGAGGATGACTAGGGATGAGAAATCAGTCACATATGACAATATTGTGCGAAAACGATCGTGGTCAAAGCGCGGTGAAGCAGCTCAAACGGTGGCCAAACCAAGACTAACATCCAAGAAGGTTCTACTGTGTATTTGGTGGGACTCGAAAGGATTAATTTATTATTGAATGGCTTCCGTAGGGCCAAACACAAAATTTAGATATATACTGTCAACAACTGGACCGTTTGAAGCTAGTGATTGACCAAAAACGGCAAGAATTGGCCAGCAGAATTGGTGTTGTGTTCCATCAGGACAACGCCACGTCTGTAGTGACTCGCCAGAAATTTTGGGAGCTTGGTTGGAAAGTTTTAATGCATCCACCATATTGTCCGGACCTAGCACCAAACGATTACCACCTTTTTCTCCCAATGCAAAACTTCCAGAGTGATAAGAAATTGAGATCAAGAGAAGATTGGGAAAATTAATTACTTGAGTTTTTTGCCAATAAAGGTCAATACCTCTATGGGAGAGGCAATAGGAAGTTATCTTTAAAATGACAACAAATTATGCAACAAAACGGTACATATTTGACCCAAATCGGACAATCCGAAACATGTTAAATAAATTCTTGAATCTCACGCAGAAATTATGGACATCTTTTCCCCCAACCCAATAAATTGTTCGTGCGTGGGTGTGTCGGTTTTGTGTGTCAATTGTGTGTGCCTGTGTGCATGCCATAATTATCTGCTAGTTTATATACAACCATATATGTAATTAATTTGGTAATTTTCATAAAAAGAGCGAGTGCAGCTAGCTGAGAAAAGAAATCTTTGAATCAAAATTATAATGCTACTTAATCATGAAATTAACATAATTTGTAAGGAAATGTTTTTTCCTACTCTTTCAATTCCTGCTATTAGTTTCCTCTCCCTATATATACTTATTTTTTAGTAATAAACAAAAAAATAGTCTAACTGCATATACAGAAACGAAAATCGTTCCTTGTGTCCCTGTAGTGCAATGGATAGCGCGTTTTCCTTTTAATCCAAATATCGTGGGTTTGAATCACACCTGAGATAGCCTAATTTCTGAGAATGTGATTTTTTCCTTGCACTATTTTATTAGAATAATTAAATTTAATTCATGAATAAATTTCAACAAACGCAAAAGTAGTCCAACAACCTATATAGAAAGGAAAATGAAAAATTGCAAGGGAAATCACTTTCTTTTTTGCCACTTAATAGTGTGATTCGGTCATATTTATATACATATTATTATTAATTATAATTATTATTTAAAAAGTAACTAAAACAAACTATTTACTTTGTTGACATAAGTAGAAATTCACTTTGTTTTTGTTTATATATATGGATGTATATTACATACATTGCTAGCGTAATTTAGGGAGAAAAGGGGAGGGGAATTAATTGATATGTTTGAAATAAGAATTAGGGATTTGATCACCTATCTCTTATTCTTCGTTTTCTTGTGAAAAAACAAATTTACAATCCTGTAAATTTGCTTTTTTCGTGTTTGTAAGAAATTTGACATCCAATAAATGCATGGCAGGCAGAATACATACATTATGTACCCTCATGAAATACAGATTTATTCCTGAAACTGGCATCAACGCCTCAAGGAACATTGAATAATGACAGGTTGAGAGAGCAAGACAAACATGTTCTGTCATATTAACCTGATTAATCAGATAGTGATGACAGCGGAGTATTCCACGGACACATGTCACTGACAATTCACTGAATATTTAATTAATCAGCGTTTAACTTATTCTGAAGAATATTATTCGGAAATAACACCTATGAAAACTCTACAGCTTATAATGGTGAATATCTAACACAGTTTTAATCAAGTCGAATTCAAAATTTTAAATATAATAATTATGTATATATATATATATATATATATATATATATATATATATATATATATATATATATATAAATGTGTGCGTGTGCGTGCGTGCGTGTGGTGTGTGTGTGGTGTGCGTGTGTGTGCGCGTGCGCGTGTGCGTGTGTGTATGTGTGTGTGTGTGTATGTGTGTGTGTGTGTGTGTCCGAAGTATAACGCACACCCACAAATTTTGATCTTATTTTGGGTATTAGAAGTAATCATTATGTGGGTGGATTATATGGTAAATAAAAAAAGTAGGAAAAGAGAATTACACAAACGTTTTTAACTTATATCATAATTGTTGTCAATTTAACTAAAATATAATGACTTAATAATTTTTTAATTATTTAATTTTTGGATGCCTTAAATAATTTCGCTTAAAACAAATGTTAATTAGGGCTTCTTTTTCCAGTTAACATCAAAAGCTTAGCGGCGCAACAGCCCATGTGAGCCAGGGCCTACTGTGTCCATCCCAGTATACGTGACTATTGGGCACACAGGTGCACGAGCAGCTATCTCGATCAGTTGGTCAGTCTAAAGCGAGCATTTTTGTGTTAAAGACCCCAAGAAAGCTTGGTACTCATTTATCGATCAACTGCAACATCAATAAATTAATGCGAAATCTTTGAAAGTATTTGTTGGTTTTTTCTTAAAAAAATAAATTTAAAGCTATGTCAAAGGGCTTGTTAACGTTGTCTTTTTATTTCACGTTATTTAACCAGTTTCATTTAACCATATTATTTTTATACAAATAGTAATAAATTACTTTTAACTTATTGGATAAAAACTGAATTAAGTAATAATTTAGTATCAATTTAATTAGAATAGATTCATTATTTTTGTTACTAAAATTTTAATAATATAATAAAATACCATTTTAAAAAGACACAAACTTTTAAACAATTAATTTTGTAGAAGTCTTTCGAAATTGATAATATTTTATCATAATATTTAAAAATAAAAACTATTTTTAATTAATTCAAGTTAAACAATCCCTTATTTTTCATGAAATGTTAAACAAAACAGTTTATCACCCTATAAGAATATAAATAAGAGAAATCCTCAATATAATTATACTTTACTGAGAGTGTATTTTGATAATATATTAAGCATTATATAATTTTTTCCCTATTCTTCAGTAAAAAAATAATTATATTTGTGAATTCAATTTTAACTTATTATGCAGTACATTATGTAACCAAATAGGCATATAAATAGTTACCTGATTTTTTTTTCTTATACTTTTCAATTCTCAGCCATTTATCATAACTGTGAGAAGACGATGTAAAGTTTTTTTAAGTTCTAAATAATTTTAAAAATTTATTGATATTATTTATGGCATTTGCACTTTAATAAACAAAAGTTCAGTTCGAAAGTTTAGATTAAGTGTCCTCTGCTTTTAAATTAAAATTTATTAGCTAATATACCTGTTCTTCAAACGGGTGAATAGAAAAATTAAGTAATATAGATGTGGATGTCAGCTACTCGCAGACCACTTCCGAAGCCACGCATGAACTGAAGTGATTCGAGGCAGTCAGCCGAGATTGCGAGACAGTCCTCTTCCCGCCGCCATAAGCACAGGATGAAAAACCTCTAACACGCGTGATGTTTTAAATCTAACTATGTAAAAGCAGATAGCCTTATTCTCTTTTTTTACCTGTGTGTCCGTCCTATAATGTCCTTTATTTTCTATATTAAAGTAATTAACTTATGAAGTCTCCATTTTTTGAAGTGTTTAAATAACTTACACACTTACATGAGGGCTCGGCCAATGCCTAATTTTTTAAAAATTAAAACGAAACCCCCTAGACAACATCATTCTGCCATCAGTTCCTGATATACTAGTTTCCAAAGCCATTAATAATGAGAACTTTCGCTTTTAAAGTGGAATCCTTTACTTCAGAAACTACTCAAAATTGTAAGTAGCCATTTCGATGTTCAAAAAATGAAATTAAGATTGCTTCAACAAAAAGTATGACCCAGAAGAAAATTGGAGAATTATTTTCTAATTTGAAAAAGAAATTTATTTGTAAAAAAAAAAAATCTTTGTGATGAATAACGCCGAAAACGAAACTGTCGATGTTTTTATAGCGATAATTTATTCTTTTGATGGTTTGAATATATTTTTTTCTATTTGATGGTATTGGATACAGCATTTTAATTGATGTCGAATTTGATTCTCCTATTGTCTCATGCCAACATTTGATGAAAAACTAAATTTAAGCATATTGAAGTATTCTTTTGAAATGACAATTGTGATGCTAATATTGGTCATTTGAAGTAACTTTTGAAGATAATAAAATATTTGAAACTTGAAGCTATAAATTTTGATGTTAACAACAAATTCTGAAGATAATCAGGAATTTTAATTGAAATCGAAACTTTGCTTATATTTTTTAGAGTATATTTGATAATATAACATTCGTATTTTGATGATTTAAATTAGTTTTGTATTTAAAGTTGTGATTTATTTTGAAGAATATTTAAAATTTTGGTGAAAACGAAAGTTGAAAGATTTTGAGTTAATATTTCTAGAATAGAACATTATATTTTGAAGATAAGAACTTGATATTTTTGAAATAAAATAATTAAATTAATTACATGGTGTGTGAAATAAAACTGAGTATCTTTTTCAGATATAAAACTTGTGTTGACTATACTATATAATATTGATATTGCATATGATACTATTTTGCTTTTAAATTTTTGATGATTATGAGTTATTTTATATTTTAAAACTTGAATTGATGAATATATAAGTATTTTATCATATTTTCAAATCATAGAATTCGTTTGGGTAATATAAGATTTGTCTATTTGTGTGTTTTATTTGAATAATTATCAGTATGAGTACCCTAAATGATTATCCAAAGATTTCTCAATCATTAAAATCTAGTAGCACAAATAACATTAAAATTCTACATTGTTTAATTTTTGGTGAGAATGGCGATAGAAAAAATCGTTCTAGATTACGAGAATTTTCCGGATTTCCCACTGATTTTAATGTTGAAGAAACAAAAACTAAAATTATTAAAGAATTCACTCTTAAGGAATTAATTGCTGTTTGTAATTTATTGCATCTAGAATTTACCACTGAATTAGAATCTTGCTGTGACATAATTTTAACGCATTTATGTGATCTCACTTTATTTAAATCTACTGTTCTCAACTTTGGCAGCGAAAACGACCTTGAACTCAACCAAAAATCTCCGCCCGAAAACCGTCATTCGCAGCCAATTACGTCTGACTCAGCAAGTAACGATTTACGTTCCGAAAACATGAAATCTCTTGATTTAAATGATTCAGCTCAAAATTTATTGCCGTTGTTTGATAAACAGAATACTTGTAACTCTTTCCTATCTTTTAATTTACGAGATCTAGTCGAACTAGTTAAATCATTCACTTCTCGAGACAGTTATTCAATTGAAACTTTCATTTCTGATATAGAAGACATATTTCGATTATATCAGATCACAAATCCTATTCATCAAATAATTTTCGTAAAGAAATGTTTAAAGGGTCTAACCGAAAATTTAATCCGATCGATTTGTGGAATCACAAATTGGTCACAAATGAAAGAACATTTATTAAACGAAATTTCTGATAGAATCAATAGTGCACAATTACACAATATGATGCAAGCTAGACGTTTGAAACCAACCGAAATGTTGCAGGAATATTTCTTAACAATGCGAGATTTAGCTCACAAGGGTGCGGTTGACGATTCTTCTCTGATTGATTATATTATTGATGGTATCCCTGATTCTTCTAACAATAAAATAATTTTGTACGGTTCTAAAACTCTTAGTAAATTCAAGGATAAATTAAAAATTTACGAAACGCTTTTAAACTCAAAACATAGTAAGCAATTTCCAGATAAACGATTTCGAGATTATGAAAATTCAACATCTAATCAGCATAGAATTGAACACAAGCGCTTTACAAACCCACAACCAATTTGTTACCTCTGTGGATTGAAAGGCCATAAAAGTACCCTATGTCCGAATAAAGAACGCAGAAAAAAATGTTATGGATGTAAAAACTTTGGTCATGTTCAGGCCGAATGCCCCAAGAATTCTCGAAAGATTACACCGATAACCAATCACAAAATCAATACGCAAGTTGATAGAACTGTAAATTCCATTTCGATATTAACACCACCGAAAAATCTCATGCACGTTGAAATAACCATTTCAAAAATTCCTATTACAGCACTTTGTGACACTGGTTCACAAGCCACCATAATTAATGAGAAAACATATCAAAAACTTGGTTACCCTACATTGCACCCATCACAATGTACATTTTCAGGAATAGGCCGAGACAGAGTCGAAAGCAAAGGTTATTTTAAAAATTTCATAACAATTCAGAACACTGCAGTACCCGCAAAAATTCATGTCGTTAATGATGAAACGATCCCTTTAGATGCAATTTTAGGGATTGATTTCTTACAACAAACTAAATTCATGTTTGGCCGTGATGGAATTCGTATATTCCGAGATGTTGATGAATGGAAAAATGATGATGTTTTGGTAAACCTTGCCAACCTTTTTGATGAACAACAATGTAAACTTGATCTTCCACATATATCGAACTCTAAAATTCGTAATGATGTTGAACAACTTGTAAGCTCTTACAAACCTAAAAAAAAATTTACGATACTGATCTTAAATGACAATTTTATTGAGTGATGATATCCCAGTTAGCCAACGTTCTCGTCGACTTCCTTTCGTAGAGCAAAAAATTGTAGAAAACCAAATTCAGGAATGGTTAAACGCTAACATTATAAAACCTAGCTGTTCTGATTACGCAGCACCAATCGTTTTATGCAAAAATAAAAACGGAGAACACAGACCTTGTGTAGATTATCGCAATTTGAATAGAAAAATGATTAAAAATAAATTTCCCTTGCCATTGATAGAAGAAGTGTTAGAAAAACTCGAAAACTCTAAAGTCTACACTTCACTCGACCTTAAAAATGGATTCTTTCATGTACCCATGGATCTTAACAGTACAAAATACACGTCGTTTGTGACGCATGAAGGATAATACGAATTTTTACGTGTTCCTTTTGGATTGTCAAACAGTCCAAGTGTATTCCAACGATTTATTTACACTGTCTTCCGAAAACTCATACGTGACAACATTCTAATTGTGTATATGGATGAGAGATCTGCTCATTCCATCACAAAATGAAGCAGAAGGTTTAAATAAATTGCGACTAGTTCTGCAAACAGCTGCAGACTTCGGTCTTGAGTTAAACTTAAAGAAATGTAATTTCTTACAACGCAAAATAGAATTTCTTGGATACATAATCGAAAACGGAACAATAAAAACCTTCACCATTTAAGACACAAGCTGTCCAAAACTTTCCGCAACCTCAAACCCCGAGACAACTTCAAAGTTTTATAGGATTAACAAGTTATTTCCGGAAGTTTATTCCAAATTACGCTCGAATTGCAAGACCTTTAAGTGATCTTCGTGATAATGTTAAATTTAAATTTGGCCCTACAGAAATAGCATCTTTTCAAGAATTGAAAAACATTCTTTCAGAGAACCCAGTTCTCCATGTTTTTCAACAAGGTTACCCTTTAGAACTCCACACAGATGCAAGCTCCCTAGGTTTTGGCGCTGTCCTATTACAGAAATCTGATGATGGACTATTTCATCCCATCCATTCTTTTAGTCGCAAAAGTACAGTTCAACAGGAGAAATATAGCATCTATGAATTAGAAGTACTAGCTATTATTGAAGCGCTGAAAAAGTTTAGAAGTTACCTGTTAGGTACAAAATTCAAAATTACCACAGACTGTGATGCCATCCAAAAGACAATGCACAAAAAAGATTTGCCTGCTAAAATTGCTCGTTGGGCGTTGATGCTAGAAGAATTTGATTATGAAGTCTGTCACAGACCCGGTAGACAAATGAATCACGTTGATGCATTAAGTCGTTACCCCATTATGATGATTTCCTCCCATGATATTACACAAAAGATTAAAGAAGCTCAAAATAAAGATGAATTCATTTCTCAACTTAAATCAGCAATCAAAATTACACCTTCCACTGAATATTCTCTAAAAAACGAAATTTTGTACAAATTACAACGCATTATGAATAGTACCACCACACGTAGCACAAAATTTACACCCTTTGAAGTTTTAATTGGAGTAAAAATGAAACAAAAAGAGGACCTTCAAATTAAACACCTTCTTGAAGACGAACTTAGCGAACAGTTTATTAACAAACGAGAGACACTACGTAACGAAGCTAAAGAAAATATCCTACGTTTACAGGATGAAAACAAGAAACAGTACAATAAACATCGTAAACCCGCTTATAACTACAAACCAGGTGACACAGTTGCGATACAGCGTACACAGTTCGGAACTGGATTGAAACTTCGACCTAAATACTTTGGACCATATGAAGTAACAAAAGTCAACAAACACGATCGTTATGAAGTACAGAAAATTGGACAACATGAAGGTCCAAATGTAACCTCAACTTCAGCTGATAAAATGAAGAAGTGGTGTACACATTGAGAAGCTACCATCACCAAAGTTATTTTGTATTTTCCTTTTTCTGCTGTTTTTTTTTATTATTATTTCAGTTCTCTTGTTCCCCAGCGCCGAGGACGGCGTGGTCATCAGGATGCCCGTGTGGATGTCAGCTACTCGCAGACCACTTCCGAAGCCACGCATGAACTGAAGTGACTCGAGGCAGTCAGCCGAGATTGCGAGACAGTCCTCTTCCCGCCGCCATAAGCACAAGATGAAAAACCTCTAACACGTGTGATGTTTTAAATCTAACTATGTAAAGGCAGATAGCCTTATTCTCTTTTTTTTTACCTGTGTGTCCGTCCTATAATGTCCTTTATTTTCTATATTAAAATAATTAACTTAAGAAGTCTCCTTTTTTGAAGTGTTTAAATAACGGACACACTCACATAGATTAAAAAATAAATCAGTTTTTGGTGAGTTAACTTTAATTAAATTGCAAATTAAACAAAGAAAAGTGATTTTTGCATATTCGAGCTGAATAAAATAACCATATTTGTTAAATGTTATGTCTGTAGATCTAATAGCAGATTAAAAGGAATTCTTTTTATTTTTAACTCCCGTATCTATCTTGTGGGTTGATTTTTAAAAACACCTTCCTAAGCTAATCCTCAACAAAATAAACACATTGTTAAAAATTGTGTTTAATGAACGCTTTAAAAGTGTAAATATTTTAAATCTGGATGTGTAACACTTTAATATTACTTTCTGTTGCATTTATTTTATGATAACATTATAATATTGGCAAGCAACACCGTTCATTATATTATAATGACGATTCAATGGAAACAGCGAAATGTTGGCGATAGAGCCATTATTATTTTTAAAAAAAATGCCTTATGATCAGATTTATTTTCAAATATCTTAAGTGCGTGTATGTGTGTGTGTGTGTAATTAGTTTAATTGCAAAATAACTATCTAAGTGATGCCACTGTTTTTTTTTTTTTTTGCTTCTTGTATTAACACTTATATTTTAACACATCATTTAGTACGGAATTTTTTGCATAAAAAGCTTGTTCTTAACATTTCATTATGGTTTGTATTTTTATATGTAAGTTTTAATACTAATTTTTCTAAAGAATTTTTTTTTCTTTGCATTCCTTTCTATGAGAGAAACATTGTTGTTCTCTTATTTGCATTTGACTTTACTGTCTGGTTTATCATCCCCGTGTGCTAGAAATAGGCTTAACTTTTCAACATTGCTTTGTTTTTTCTTTATGTCGAAAATTTTTTCTGTAAGGGGAAGGTTTGTACAAAAATATAGCTTTAACCCTAAATCGCTGGCCTAATTCAGCGACAGCTTTAGAAATCATAATAGGTATCTATTTTAGTCCAAAGACTCTTTTTTATCTTCATTTGTTATGTCTCTTGAACTCCAATTTCTTTCTGCTTTAGGTTAAACAACTTTTCCACTTGATATTTTATTTTATTTTATCATACTACATATATATATAAGTGGGAGTCCGAATAAATCTTCGAATAAAAATCAGACTCTTCAGAAGGCGGGATTTTAGATTGGCGAGGTGGTTTGTCTAGGGGTAAGTATTTAAGGGTGAGTGATGAATTATTAATTGGATCTAAGTCATTTAAACACAAATACTTCAAAGTAAAAGAGAATTTATTTAAAGAGTTAAAGGGAAATATTTACAAAAGGGGATATTTACAAAGAGAAAGAAATGCAGGAATTAGGTTAATTAAAAGTTGAGTTATACCTTTAGAAGACGGGGAAATAAACCTTTCTCATTCTTGGATGTTAGGACTGGTGGTGCCGCGCTGGGCGCGGAAATGCGGTAAAGACGCGACGTGTTGAAAAAGCAGTGGTTAGTTGGCCTCTGCCGAAAAATTATTCAAGCCGGAGCTACGAACGCTCACTAGATGGCGCTGCTTCGGAGTGAGTGAGTGAGTTAATATTAACGTCGCACTGTTCAGCTACACGAGGGCTTTTGGCGACGCACCACGTAATTTTGAACCATGGTCAAGTGACGTGGATGACACCTGAGCTGGCACCCCCTCTCCTAAGTACCCCACCACACCAACGGGAGGACGTTTCAGCTCTCGACAGATTTAACGTGCATCGCTGCCCTACACGGCGGGTCTTTAGTGGTACTGGGATCGAACTCATGACATGCCTGCCATGGTTGGATACCGTAACCACTGGGCTACCGCAGACCGGCGCTGCTTCGGAATGCAGTAATAAATAAAATTGAGATTTATGGTCCTCTGAAAAGGATATGACTCAACCTTTTAACAAATGTTTCAAAGGGAAAATCCTACAAAATCACCCTCTCCTGACAGAGCTGGTCTCGTACTTTAAATACAAACTATTTTTAGTTACAACTATAAATTTGATGATTATTGGAATATGAATGTAATAAAGACAAATAATACGATTCTTAAAGATAATAAAATAAAATATTACAGATGAAAAGATGTATACCTAATATTCACAATTCCGGACCTAAAATAGAACATATAAAAACAAAATATTCTATGTTGTGATCTACAATTAACTAAACCATAAAAAAATCCTTCGCATCAATCGAAAGATAATGAATAATTCAAAAATATAATAAATGTTACAAGTGAATATAAAGTGATTAATGGAAACCAGTGTTACCATAGAACATCTATTAATTTCTCAAGAGGGATATGAGAAAAATTAAAAATAATAACAAATAAAAAAAATTCAATTAAGCATAAAAATGTTTCCTCAAATCAGCTGAGGTGGTGGTTGAGTTCGGTCCATCGTGCTGACCAACCTTTTCCACTTCATACCTATCCTTGGAATTAACTTTTGTTACTTTGTAAGGGCCTAAGAACTTTGGTCTTAGTTTCAGTCCAGCTCCAAATTGGGTTCTTTGGATGGCTACTAAATAATTTTCTTTGTATAACGAAGCTTTCTTTCTTCTTCTGTTATACGTCTTTCTATTTTCAGACTGTAAGGTTTCGATGTTCTTTTTTGCATCGTTTCTTAAAAATTCGCGTTGTTCTAGTATTTCTTTCGCCATTTCTTCTAGAAGTAAGTCTTTGATTCAGATGTCTTCCTTGTTACGCATTTTGATTCCCACTAATAGTTCGAATGGTGACCATTTCGTACTGCGACTTGTAGTACTATTTAGTATTCTCTGTAATCTGTCGACGTATTTGTACCATTTCGTTGAGTCGTCTAATGATAGTTTGGTGAGAACTGGAATCAAAGTTCGATGAATTCGTTCAACTTGTCCGTTTCCTCGAGGAACACCTGTTGCTATTTGTAGATGTTGAATGTTTTCTTCATCTCAGTAGTCGTTGAATAATTTTGAAGTGAACGCTGAACCTCTATCAGAGATAATTCTGATGGGATTACCAAAGGTTTTCTGCTGTTGTTTTAGTTTCGAGGGCACTTTCAGCAGACACAGTTTTGACGGGATATAGCCAAGTAAATTTGGTAAATGCGTCTACTACGGTGAAAATGTGTTGATAACTTTTGTTTGTGGAGGGTAAAGGACCAATGAAGTCAACATGATACGTACTTAAAGGAATGCTTTCCTTAGTAATAGGATTCAAAAATCCTTCCTTTTTGCGTTTTCTTATTAGCTAAGATACATGGAACACAATTAACTATTACTTTTTTAACGACGTTGGATAAATTTGGGATAAAAAATTCCTGTTTCACAATTTCTTCTGTTTTTCCTACTGAGAAATGACCATTTTCGTGAATCAATTTAATTAGTTCAGCTTGCATTGCTTTAGGGGTTACAATTAATTCTCGACCATTTAAGTACTTATAGCGTATACCATTTCGCTCAAAAAATTCTTCTGATTCTTGTTTCTCTAGAAGTGATTTCAATGTTTGGATTTTGTCATCTTCCTCTTGTGCTTTTTTAAGCTTTGAAGTTAATGTATCATTGCATACCATCATTACGGGATATCGGCTAAGAGCATCAACGTGCTTCATACGACTTCCAGCTCTGTGCTCTATTTCATAATCGAATTCTTCTAATTAAAGCGCCCATCTGGCTATGCGAGTAATTAGCTCCTTTTTTGCATAGTCTTCTGAAATGCTGAACATTCAGTTACTTTTTTAAAGTGTTGTCCTAAAAGATAAACACGAAACTTCTTTAATGCGTTCATAATTGCTAGTACCTCTAGTTCGTAGCTCTCATACTTTTTTTCTGCTGTATTTGTCTTTTTCGACATGTAGTAAACGGAATGTAACTTTCCATCTTCTGCTTCTTGTAACAATATTGCGCCGTACCCTTGTTTACAGGCGTCTGTATGCAGTTCTGTTTTTCTTCCATACTTGTAAAGGTGCAAGATTGGGCCTTCGGACATGATTTTCTTCAATTTTTCAAATGCTTCTTTTTGTTGAATCCCGAAAACAAAGAGGTTTTCTTTTCTTGTTAAATCTCTGAGTGGTTTAGCTATCTTTGAATAATCCTTGATGTACTTGCGGAAATATCCAGTTAAACCAAGAAAACTTTGTACTTGTTTTATTGTTGTTGGTTCTGGAAATTTTCGGACAGCTAGTGTCTTCGTGGGAGATGGTTTAATAGTTCCGCTTTCTACAATGTGACCTAGAAATTCAATTTTCTTTTTTAAGAATTGGCATTTCTTGAACCTAATTTCTAATCCGTATTTCTTTGCGACTTCAAAAATAATTTTAAGTTTTTCGAGACCTTCCTGTTCGTTTTTCGCTGGAATGACGAGATCATCTAAATAACTGATTACAATTCCTTTCCGAGTAAGATCTCTAAATATACTTGATACGTAGCGTTGGAAAACTCCTGGACTTGTGCTTAGTCCGAAAGGAACTTTGTTGAATTCAAATTGTCCATCTGGGACGATAAAGGATGTATACTTTCTGCAATCTTCGTCAACATCGACGTGAAAGAAACCATTGCGTAAATCTAATGTACAATAACCTTTGCTTCTTGCAAAGTGTCTAAAACATCTTCGATGATAGGTAACGGAAATTTATCTTTCACAAGCTTCTGATTCAATTTTCTGTAGTCAATGCACATTCTCGAAGATCCATCTTTCTTTTTTACCATTACGATTGGACTTGCATATTCCGCAGAACTCGCACGTATAATGCCTTCGTTGAGCCATTCTTCTATCTGTTTGTTTACTTCTTGTCTTTCTGTGAAATTTAGTCGACGAGGGTGTTGACAGACTGGTTCTTCGTCTTTTAAAATAATTCTCATTGTGACGTCAGTAGATGTTGTTTTTTCTGGCTTGTAGTCTTGAATTAACTTTTCAAGTTCCTTCTTGATTTGACGATTTTCAACATGACGTAGGTCTAGTTCTTTTTGAAGATTTTCAGCAGATATTTGCATAAGCTGAGCATGATTCTCATATTTGTTGAATTTAACTCCTTCTTTAGTAAAACTTATCGCTGCTTGTTCCAAAAGATCTGATCCAATACCTGCTTCGAATTTTAATTTATCGGTCGGTACAACATGCCAAGTTAACGAGTAATTTTCATCATCTATTTTGAACTTATGTTCAAAGGAACCGATAGTTGTCACTTGTACTTCACCAATACCTGTGAGAAGCATCTTGTTCTTCGATAATTTTGTTGGATCCATTATTCTTCTGCTCGTATTTTCTCGAAGCAAACTTACGGTACTACCACTGTCTATCAGCGCCGTGATTTTCACCTTTCCAAAAAATATCTCTTTAGTACGTAAACCTTCCTTAACGGTGAGTGTGCAAGTTTCTTTTGGAGGTTCTTTGAATTTCTGCGATTTTGAATAGTTCGTCTGAGCATATATGCTCGGAAGAATTGTGATTTGAGTGTTTCTCGTAATTTTTGTTGTAATACCCTTTCTGCGTGCTGTCTTGATACCTTTGAACAGATTCGTACTTGGTAACAGAGGCTTCGTAATGTTTGTTGTAATTTGTTGACGCTGGAAACTTCTCATGTTTCCTGTTATACTCTAATTTTCCTGGTGCTTCATACCTGCGATTCTTTTCTGTGAATTTGTATTCTTGTTTCTTCACAAATGGATTGCTAGATTTTTGTTTCAGAGTCCTTTTAAAGTCTTCGAATTCTTCTAGTTTTTCTGCTAATTTAACAGGGGAGTTCATATTTGCCCATTCATCAAGGTAATATTCTTTAAATTCCAAAGGAGTTTTTCGTTTGAGTTGATGTGTTATGATTAGATCTGATAACTTGTTGAAAGTATCTATCTTCAATCCATCTATCCATCCGTTGAAATAAGTGTTTAACTCATGGTAAAAATCAATCCATGTTCTATCAGGTGCTTTTTGGTGAGTGACAAATAGTTATCGAAACTTTTCTGGAGTTAGTTTAAAGCGTTTCAGCAGTAAATCTTTAACGTGTTCGTAACAGTTAGCTTTATCGTCAGGCTCTCTCGCTATGATGTGAGATACTTCCGTCGGTAACAAGCCTAACAGATGAGAAACTAACAGAATCTCTGCGCTTGACGTTCAAATAATTTTAGATAAAGACTGATGTCTTCTTTCAAATCAAAACGATGTATAAACTTTGAAATTTCTTTGACGAGAAATTTAGTATTACTTTCTTTGGATTTTTCAGCGCCTAACTTGGATTGTGTTTGGATTCTTAACTTTTCCAACTCAAATTCATATTTGCGTTTTTGCTCATCTAACCTCAATTGTTCGAAGCGTAATTTTTCTTCTCGTTCTTCAATGCGTAATTTTTCTTTTTGCTCTTCAATGCGTAAACATTCTTCTCTGGCTTTGCAATCCTCAACAATCGTTGAATGTATGTTTTTGGTCAGTTCTTCGTCATAATTTTCACTACTAATAATTAGATCTTTAAGTGTGGCGATGGTCATAGATTTATCGAATTTTAAATTTAATTCCGGGGCTAAGACAAATAAATCTTCGCGTCGACCTTTGCCAAGATACGCCATTTTAAAATTTAAATTTAAGTTTAGATAGTAACCAAACGAATAAACAAAATTGTCACGCGTTCAAACAAAAACAATGATGTTGCTATTGGCAATTCTCGTTTGCATTTACAAAAATTCTCAAGTTAAAATGATATTGCATCAAAATACACTAAATATACATTGAAATATTTAAATTCTATTCATTTGGAAATATTTTAAACCAGTAACGTGTAAAGACAACAGTGCGAGATAAAATACGTAAGGCTTAATTTAAAGTAGTTAAATTATTAATTTCAACTAAAAACAAAACCTTTTTTTTTTTAAACCATTTCATATATCAGTTCTCATTTCGTTATAATAAATGCAAAAGAATTTGAAAGAAAAAATAAATTAATATAAATCTTGTTTAGGAACTGTGATTAAATTTATTGTGATATGAAAAAGAATTTAGGAATATTAAGTTATTTGCTGAGAAAAAAGCAAACAATTAGAAGTTATTCAATTAAGAAAAAGCTCATATATATTTTTTACTACACCAATAAAAATAAAATCTTTTTAGGATCTCATCATCAAATTTTAAGGATAAACACATGTTTAAATAGAAAGCATAATAATTCTGTCAAAAATGAACTCAAAATACTTATATATTGAATGATAAAATACATCATTAAGAATAAGATTATACATGATCTTTCATCAATTCTAAAAAAACATAGCATATTCTTTCAAAATATATTTCTCGAATACTCATAAAAAATAATTAATTACCACACAGCTGCGGGAAAAAGAAATGTTACATTAAATGAGTAATCTAAATTGCCAAATGTTTATTAATGGAAAACATTAATCTCTTAGTTCAAGGTCGATGACGTAACTGAAGAAACGCAAACTTTTCATATTAAATGCAATTCCTTATTAAATTAGGTAAAAACTTGAATATTTTACGTACGACTTTCTTAATATTTTAAAAGATATACTTGTAGAAAATTTTAATTGATACGATTTCTATACACATAGAAAAATAGTATTTCAGAAAAACACACATCATATTTAAAAATATAAATTACTTCATGAAATCGACTACAAAAATTTTTCATAATCAAATTAACGGTGACTCACGTATTCTTTTAGATTTTTTTTCTTTTGAAGAACAATATAAAAAGTACCTGATACAGATGACGACGTGTGATTAATTACTTGAAAACAAACTTCAAAAGCTCCTGGATTTGTTCACTGGACTTGTGAAACTCTTGTAGTTGTTGTACACGGCAGAAAATAACTCCTCGTTTTATTCACCTAAATGTTAGTATGTCATGAGAGGCAATCCGCATTTTCGATTCAGTCCGCTTGTAAATTAGGCGTGCAGCCAAAAATGGGTTGTTTTTTTTAAAAAAGAAGAAGAGAGTTAGAAGGTTATCAACTTATTATTCAGAGAAGATTTTCGAAATCAAATCCCAGGCGATCCCCCAATTATTTCTGTGGGAGTCCGAATAAATCTTCGAATAAAAATCAGACTCTTCAGAAGGCGGGATTTTAGATTGGCGAGGTGGTTTGTCTAGGGGTAAGTATTTAAGGGTGAGTGATGAATTATTAATTGAATCTAAGTCATTTAAACACAAATACTTCAAAGTAAAAGAGAATTTATTTAAAGTTAAAGGGAAATATTTACAAAAGGATATATTTACAAAGAGAAAGAAATGCAGGAATTAGGTTAATTAAAAGTTGAGTTATACCTTTAGAAGACGGGGAAATAAACCTTTCTCATTCTTGGATGTTAGGACTGGTGGTGCCGCGCTGGGCGCGGAAATGCGGTAAAGACGCGACGTGTTGAACAAACAGTGGTTAGTTGGCATCTGCCGAAAAATTATTCAAGCCGGAGCTACGAAAGCTCACTAGATGGCGCTGCTTCGGAATGCAGTAATAAATAAAATTGAGATTTATGGTCCTCTGAAAAGGATATGACTCAACCTTTTAACAAATGTTTCAAAGGGAAAATCCTACATACGAGTATATATATATATATATATATATATATATATATATATATATATATATATATATATATATATATATATATACACTCAGGAACATTGAAAGTAGCGACCCAAGAAGGAAGCTAAGTACAATCGCGAAACTTTGCAAATAAGTACAGCGTAATATGATATGCAAATGATCCAAGTTTTGTGCCAAAACGCATACTCATACACGTCGAGGTGGCGCTAAAATCAGAAAGAGGGTGCTATATAAGCCAGCGAATATTTGAAGATTTAAAAACGTGACGATTCTCTCCGCCGATTGCAGGAAGACTTTGGTAAGCGAAACATGCCAGGTAAACATGCTAGAAGACATTTCTCACAGTTAAGCGAGTTTGAGAGAGGCATGATTATCGGGATGAAAACTGCAGGCTGGTCGATGCGCCGCGTTGCTCGCCAGGGGTATCGGTCGGAGTGTGCCGTTTGAAATTTTTGGGAGCAGTGGACACGAGAAGGTACCCACGCGTGGAAAACCGGGTCTGGAGTGATCAGGAAGACCACGAAGAGAGAGGATCGAAGGATCGTGCGGCAAGCACTTGTGGACCCCACAGTGACTCGTTCAACGATACGGGCAGACATAGGCGTAGCAATTGTTCCACAAACTATTTCCAGACACCTTGCAGAAGCAAATCTTAAATCCAAGCGCCCTTTCCGTGCACTTCCTTTAACACCGGAACATCGGCAACTGCGTCTATAGTGGTGCCAAGCCAGATCAACGTAGAATGTAACAGATTTTCAAAATGTTGTGTTTAGTGATGAATCCCGGTTTATTTTGGGGACAGATGATAACCGTCTACGGGTGTGGAGGCACCCTGGTGAGGGGTAAAATTCCCCCCACACTGCTTTACATCACACTGCGCGCACAGCTGGTGTAATGGTATGGGGGACAATAGCCTATGATAGCTGGTACAATTTAATTGTGATGCTTGGAACCTTGGCGGTCCAACGTTACATCGATGATATTCTTCGACTTCATGTAAGACCGTTCCTAAATGGTCTCCCAGGGGCAATTTTCCAGCAAGAAATGCTCGTCCGCATAAAGCAAGAGTTGCTCAAGATTTCCTACGTCATTTCCAGACTCTTCCATGGCCAGCCCGCTCCCCTGATTTGTCCCCTGTAGAGCACGCGTGGGATCAGCTAAAACGGCATATGCCATCGTGTCACTCTGTACATGATTTAGAGTTGGCTGTTCAAGATTTGTGGGCCCATCTGCCTCAGAACAACATAAGGTATCTAATCAACTCAATTCTGGACCATGTGTCGGATTGTATTGCAGCTGGAGGTGGTCGAACGCGCTATTGAAGTTGTCCAATATTTGTGTCGTTGCATACCCTGTATTCGTTTAATTGTCTTGTTTTTGAGATCAAGTGAATCTCTCATCTGCGTCATTATGTGTATTAAATTTCATTTCAATCCGATTCTTTATTCTTGGGTCGCTATTTTCAATGTTCCTGAGTGTATATATATATATATATATATATATATATATATATATATATATATATATATATATATATATATACATATATATATATATATACATATATATATATATATATATATATATACATATATATATATATATATATATATATATATATATATATATATATATATATATATATATATATATATATATATATATATTTTTATGTTATGATTCGTGTTAAATTGGAATAATAAGAACATGAAAAGCATTTTTTCTACTATACAAATTTATTTGCATACGAGAATGCAAGAGACGGTTGAAAATACAAAAAAAATTTGTTGTGAATATTTACTTTATTATCATTGCCATTACCATTTATGGAGATGTTCAGGCTATTTCTGTTTCATTTTTGACACAATTTATTGTCAAATCTCCTTTATCTACTGGGCTTCCTAAGAATGTCACAATTGTAACAAGTTTATTATAGCCATGTACTAAAAGTGAGCCAGCTAAAATCATCAAGGCAAAATGGTCCAAGACTATTGATAATTGATAAAAGAGGATTTTATATTGCCTATAAAGACGGTTCTCCTGATTAAACATTCTCAAATGGAGGTTCGAGAGTATTTATGACCACTCCAAGTGATACAACCTATCAACGAGTGATCGGTGCTGGTGTCATTGCCTCTTACTTCACTTGTGAACTTCAGGCGGTTATTGTAACTCTTGATTTACATCAGACTCTCCCTATTCTAGGATAGGGTTAACCCTCTGTCTGGAACATCAGTCTCTAAGACGGAGACGATTTGCTTTATGCCAGTAGATAACGCTGTGAGGTGATGTTTTGTGGCGAGTTGTCTTAACATCTTCATTTGGTCTCTATCCAGTAAAAGAATCACGTGGTGGTACTGGCCATTTTTTTCATCTCACGATATGTGCGATTTTTCTTATCTATCATCGTCTATCAGATAGACATTCATATAGCTTTTTCGTGTTTGGTATTATTATTTTTAATTACTTTTAAATGAATGTAAATAATTTTAATCAATTTTTATAAAAATACTACTCACAATTCTAGTAATAAAATTGTATTGTTGTGCTTGATTTTACCCCATACATCTTATTTGAGCCATACTCAATTTCATGTTCTATAAGGACATTTAAAAAAGTCCTTAAGGTAATAAAATTCAAAAAGAAAATTACGTATCCGTCTGTCAGACGCATGTTTCTCAGTGCAGTAAAAAAATTGATGTTTCGGCCAGAGGGTTAAAGTCTCGTCATTTTTTATGACTCAAAAGTAGCCTTCCTGGCTATTCTAAATGGAGGTTCATGGATTACTGAAGAAATTTGCTCTCCAGCTTAGATTAAATGAGTTAAAAAAATCTACTTTCTCCAATGATTGCATTCACATGGGGACATTACAGGCAATGAAAGTGTTAATAAACTGGTGAAAGAGGCTAGAAATATGAATGACAAGTTTGCCAATGTTATTTTTTTAGATGCAAATGCTGTAGTAAATTTCAAATTGAGGGAAGTCAATGAGCACTGTGATATAAGTGGGGAATGCTGTATAACAAAGATCATTCCTAACTAAATTCAGGTCATTGCATAGGAATGAAGATTGAAAGGGATAGTGCAATAACTAATACAAATTCTGATCACTGTTTAAATATAGAGATAACATCTGCTAAGATTTTTGACTGTCCACCTATTCTTGTTGCTCTAAAATGAATAGGGAACCTGCTTTCGTCAACATATTTATATGCCAGTGCTTCTCAAACTTTCAATAACTGCGACCCAATATCCAATCATAAATTTGAACACGCACCCCCTCCCCACCCCCGTTCTCTCCATACAATAACAATGTAGTGAATCCATTAATACTATATTTTTACTCTAATGCTACAATATACTACTTTAACCTCTTAAGGGCACCGGTGTATATAAACATTTCGCTCAGCCAAAGGGTTAATTGACCCTGTCATATATATACGTCTTTCCGAAGTTCGGTATTTTCTGTGAACTGCCATTCATAAAATTGTTCGGAAGGCTTTGGAATGCATTAAAAGGACCTTGGCAGTGTTTCCTAAGGATTTACTTACACTCATGGACAAGAAAAATTAATGCACCAAGAAATAATTGCAGGATCGTAACGAAACTTGGCAAAAAGGTACATGTCGGGGAGATATGCAAACGATTAGAAATACAGCGTGATTGTGCATTACATATAGCCAGTAGAGGCTGACTAACGTCATTCTCCGTGGAAGTATAAAACAGGTAACCAAAGCTTGTTCAGCTGTGCCGAATGGGTTACAAATAAAAAGCTGAGATAGACATGCCATTAAGACATTTTTGAAGACAATATGAGCAGCTGTCACAGTTTGAGAGGGAAAGAATCATCGAAATGAAGGAAGCTGCGTGGTCAGCTAGGTGAGTAGCTCGTCAATTAGGCATTTCTGATTGGGTTGTGATTAGTTGTTGGGACCAGTAGATCCGAGAGATGTCATTTACACGAAGACCATGCTCTGGACTCACACGACAGACTAGTCGTCGAGAAGATCGCCACATCGTAAGAATGCACGCGTACAGCCAACTGCTTTATCGGCCGACATCCAGGCACATGTAGCATTTTCATTAGGGGTCCCTGTGACTTCTCGAACTATACGAAGGCACTTGGTTGAAGGATATTTGCAATCGCGGCGCCCATTACGTGTGCTGCCCTTGACACCCACCCATCGACGCCTCCGTTTGGAGTGGTGCCGCGCACGAAGAAACTGGACTGAAAAATTGTGTGAATCCAGATTCAATCTCAGCAGTGATGACAATCGTGTTCGTGTGTGGAGAGACCGTGGTGAACGCCTCAATCCTGCCTTTGCTTTACAGTGACACCACCGTTTGCTTTACAGTGCTGCCACCCGTGCAACAGCTCCCAGGAGCCATTTTTCAACAAGACAATGCTCGGCCTCACTTGGCAAGGGTGTCACAAGGTTGTATCTGCACTGATACTGCCCTTCCTTGGCCTGTCTGATCCCCAGATTTTTCTCCCATTGAGCATATCTGGGATCATTTGGGACGGTGAGTTGAGCATCCCACGAGTTTGAACGAATAGAAGTCATATTACAGAAAATATGGAATGAAATGTCTCAAGACATCATTCAAAACTTTTATCTCTCAATGCCCGATGGTATCGCATCGTGCATTAGCGCTAGAGGGGGTTCATTCATGTTTTAAGACAACAGAGGGGAGAAATTTTAAGAAAAAGAACACCGATAATTATTTCAATTGGTTGTAACTCTTAAAATAATGTGAATTTTTTTAAAAAAAATAGTTCAGACTTTCTGGAGAGAAGTCTTTACTTTATATAAGCAAAATATTATTATTTTAGAAGTATTTTTTATAAAAGGAGAACATTTTGAAAAAAGATTATTCTAAGTTACTTTTTTGCCAAAGTATTGCATTTAAATAATTTTTTTTTCAAAATGTTCTTAAAACAATTATATATATATATATATATATATATATATATATATGTTCTAATCTAAGTGACACTAAATATCATGAAAACTATCTATTTATGCGACTTTTTGAAATCACGGTTCCGAACGTACTCGGATACCTTAAAGTAGGCATAAAATGTGTAAAATTTCTTTTCACTTTGGCGACTCCTTGACGCGCTATTTTTATTGTCCATGAGTATATTTCAGAGTATTTTTGATTACTTATCCCTTCCTTCTACCCTCTAACGCATCTACATGGAAATCGTTAACATTGGGGAACGAATCACGTGAATTTTAGCCGGTAGTGAAGGGATTATTTTTAAAACATATAAATTATCAAGATAAGTGTTAATTTTTGTATATAATTTTATGTATGACAAACAATGGAGTTACTGCTAATTTTTATACTTGTTCTTAATTTACTATTGTTAAATAAATATAAAATACATTTTGTAGTACTGATACATTTATAAATGTGTTATCAGTGTAAATGTGTATTTTATTTTTCATTATGCCAGAATGCATTTTGTTTGCTTACTTTCAGTAAGTTTATATATTTTTTAAAATACTCTTTTGTTTTCGACTTTTTCAATATCCTCACGCCCCCCTCCCTCGCAGAGTTATCACGCCACCCTTGTAGAGTTACCACGCCCCCTAGAGGGTCACGTGCCATTTAGAGAAATACTGCTCTATGGGGATAATATTGAACTGTTTGCCAGAACAGTCATCTGGGTCCGTGGTACTGTATAATTTGATCCCATTATGGACGCGACATCATCATCAATGTCAAATGATTTTGATACCTAATGAATTGTTATTATTTCCTCCAGACAAAGGAAAATATGTGAATACCCTTAAAAAGGAGAAATATAATCAAACATTTTCTAATTAAAAATAATTTAATATAGGACTTTTCGTCTGAGAATGAAACCACAAGTATGTTATCTCATTTCTGTATATTTTGGATCTATGATGTGAAATAAATAAAGGAGTGCCACGAAAGTAGTTTTATTCAAATAGTTTAAATGTTCATTTATTTTAAATAAGAACATAACAAAAGGAGTTTCAAAATACAAGAATTATTTTCTTCTACCCTAAAATCTGTTAACATTCTATTAGTATTATAATTTTAATTATGTTTAAATCTTTAAGCAATTTTGAGGAGAAAAAAAAAGAATGTTTACTCTTAAATTTAAGTTTCTTGTGTAATATCTGTTACGGATTCTATCACAAGAAATCTTGGAACAAAAAATGAGAGTTGTTTATCAATACAAAATTTATTTAAAAAAAAAGCGAGCTAGTAATGGAGATTTTTTACATGTTTGAAAAGGAAAAAGAACTCACGGTTTTACAATCCTTTTCCAATACCAACTCATTTTAAGAGAATAATTTTCTTCATAAACTTCCTCACGTTTTTCTTTATATTGAATACCTATAACTAATACAATTACGTACACAGGTAATCATATTACTGGTATATTACAGTAATCAGATTACTAGCATAATTACGCAAAAAAAAATAATTCAACTAAGAATAAACATAATTTTTTTTTAAAAATTGTTTTATTTAATTAAAACTTTATTCTTTCAAACAATTGCATTCGTATTTAAAAGCATGGATAACACCTTCTTACTAAAACCTGTATTATATCTATACATTTTAAATGGATGCATTAATTTCCAATATTTAGAATACATTATAAATTAAATAAAATTTAGAAACAGAAATAGTCATTGATCTTCAATGGACATCATGAATGCAATAGACGGTGGTACGGTACCGGTCTACCGGGCCGTGGACCGGTACCGTACCATGCCCTCTTCCCCAGGAAAATAAAATTATTTCCATTTTATTTATTGTGGTGTATTTCTCTTCAGGTTTGTGCGACTTTCAATGGAAATCATTTTATATTCTTTTCTTCTAGGGGAGGAGATATATATTATATTCTGAAGGCATATTTAAATACAATTAAATTAAAATTGTTAAATCAAAACAATCTAAAATATAAACCATCAACATCCGGAGCAGCTGTAAATTATCAAACGTTGACCGGTCCGCAATGATAAAAATATTGAAAATGACTGTCATAGACCTTTTAAAACTTCCATAGACCAACAAGAGGTCTATCTGGATCATGTTGTGTATTTATTCCTGGTTTAAATATTAGGGTCGAATAAAAAATGACAATAGTTTTCTCATTTTGTTAAAAAAGAAATATGCAAGTAAAAGTAAACTGTAAAGTTGCAATTCCCAAAAAATGAAACGACAAACAAGTTGTTTATATATTTTTTTCAGCATTTAAACCTGCATGATGTAATAAGTTTTTCTAGGTACAATGAATATATTATTTTGATTTATATAGTGACTCGATGTAAAGAGAATTGTTATACAAATGCTTTCCATCAATTTCACTTGCTATCGCAGATAAAGGTAGATGTGATTGCTGTAGGCTGTCATTGTTTTGAAAAGTGGAAGTGCGGCTTACTAGGTCATTTTCTACTGATAAAAGTAATAATCCAATGTTGCGTTACCTGGTGAATGTAACAAGGTTGTGGTGGTTTGATTCCCATTTCAGCGTTTCTAACAAGGGGACGGCACGACTAAGGAAATTCATTTCGGGTCGAGACTTTGTGTAATAGTAGTACTTCTTTAGAGTGTTCAACCCTCAATGTAATTCCGCCGAATGACCATTCAATTCGGAGAAAATGGCTTTCGAATGTCCTGCTTAGCTTTTATACAATTAAGTTTCAATTTCCTCCAACGATTCCATAGCATGGTTGGGAGAGCGCCTGGTTACAATGCGGGAGGTCAGGGTTCCATTCACGTGCTACACTTTTTTTCCAATTCTTTTAATTATGTTTTCAAATTAAATAAATAAATTTGTTGTTGTGACTAATGCCGCCTGTCCGACGGAGTAAGCTGGAGGCCCGCGATATTCATCGCGGCCAAAGGCTAGAATTTTCACCTGTCGTTAGCTTTAGCTTTGAGCACCATGCAGGTGACAATGCTTTTTGTTCGGTTCCACCCCAATATAGAGGGAGAAAACCCTGGAGGTGGACATGTGCCTCCCACCTCTCTTCCACTTCCCCTAACCACACGAGAGGACTTGCGGCTCGAGGGCTATTTACAGTACCCCTATGCCGAGCAGGCACTATACATTTACAAACATTCATGTCTTATCCAGGATTCGAACCTGGTCCCTACGGCATCGCAGTCAGCGTCTCTAACCACTATACCAGTTGGGCGACTTTTTTACACATTATTTATAAGAGAATGGGGTTTTACAAAAGTACAAAAATTTTCAAATGTAATCATAATTTTTAAAATTATAAGCATATGAAAATAAGAAAAACTTCTTTAATAAATATGAAATAATTTTTACGTTGCGAATGCTATTTTATAAAATATTAGCCTTTGATTTATAAACATTTAATAGAATTATAAAATGTATCATACTCTTCAAAACTTACCTAATTTTAGCATTATATATCTTTTGCAAAATATTTCAAAATATTTGTAAGATATTGAAATTTTTAAAATAGTTTTAAAAATTTATTTTTTTTGTTCTTTAAAAATTTAATTTATTTAAAAATTATTTAATTATTTAAATATAGCTACAGTGTAGTAAGAATATGTTTAACTTTATAAATCAACTGACTGCTATTAATTAGACCTACTATTTTAGAAAATATCATGCGCAACGTAAAACTTAATTTGTAACAACTACATTTAAACTCTGCCTTCCCTTGATGATTACTGGCAGTCAGGGGGCACCATCTGTTCTTTTGTGAAGCGGGAACTCGTTCCCCTCACTTTGCTGCCCTGGATCGCTACCGGGGAAAGATGTGTACACGTGGAGTCAGGGAAAGCCTGTTTCCCCTCTCTCGTTCCCCTCGCTCTGCTGCCCTGGATCGCTATCGGGGAAAGATGTGTACACCTGGAGTCAGGGAAAGCCTGTTTCCCCTCTTTTAGTCCTTAAGCTATTTTCTGTAACTATAATGGATGTGTGTTGTTTTATTTAAGTGACCTCTTGTGTTGTGGAATGTAAGAACATTAAATAGTATTTGTTCCAGTAATGAAAAGGCTTCTTTATTTCAACACAATGAATACACGACATGAGGGATTGTCATAAATTAATATTTCTTAGAGAAATGCGTCTTATTAATGTGTCAAATTAGTGAAAGGTTTATTAAATATTTAACGATATTAAATGTAATTATTTTGTATTTTATAAAGTAAAAAATTACTGTAATTATATAAATATTTATATTAAATTTTATAAATATATTTTTATAACAATGAGAATATTATTTATAATAAAATATGTACTACATATATATTAAATGATATTTTCCATAAAAATTAGTTACAAATAGTTTTGAAATGGGAAATGCAGTATACACACACTATGAATAAATTATTATATATAATATAAAAATATTTATAAAATATATTATTATTGTTAATGTATTTTATAATTAATATATATATAATAAAAATAATGTATTTTATCTAACATTAATTTAATTATTTTATAATTTAATAAAATATGTAATACGTCCTTTTTAAATAACTTTATTTATTTTTAATAAATTTATTTAAATAATTTTACTAATAAATAATAATTCTAATAATAAATAATAATTCTAATAATAAATAATAATTCTAATAATAAATAATAATTCTAATAATAAATAATAATTCTAATAATAAATAATAACTTTAATAATAAATAATAATTATAATAATAAATAATAATTATAATAATAAATAATAATTTTAATTAAAAATAATAATTTAATAAAAAAATAATAATTTTAATAAAAAAACAATTTTAATAATAATAATTTTTATTAATAATAATTTTAAATAACTTTACTTGATAATAATTTTAAAAAATTTTAATTGATAGTAATTATATTTTTAATATAATAAAAACATTTAACAATAAATCAATTTAAATAATAAATTAATTTAATTTTTTGTAATCTATAAAATACAAAATAAATACATAAAATATAATTTAATATTTAATAAGCCTTTTATAAATTTATTTATATTATTTGAAAAAAATTGTTAAAAGAAAAGTTTATCGCGTGAATGGAACCCTGACCTCTCGCATTGTAACCAGGCGCTCTCCCAGCCATGCTATGGAATCGTTGGAGGAAATTGAAAGGTAATTGTATAAAAGCTAAGCATGAATTTCGAACGCTATTTTCTCCGAATTGACTGGCCATTCAGCAGAATTATATTTGGGTTTGAATACCCTATAGCAATACTACTGTTACTCAAAATCTCGACCCAAAATGAATTTCCTTAGTCGTACCCTCCCCTTGTAAGTATAGTTTGACTACGTAAACAACATGCGGTCGAGTATTGTAGTTGAGAAATTGCTCTTTTGTACCTTTGATAGAATTGCAGCCAGTTTTCCTTGAATGCTTGGTTTAAACGTATCATTTGTACTCGGTAGCGTTCACCCATGATAGTTGAATTCATTTAAGAGTACTAGGACATACTCCAAAACATAAAATGCCATAAATAAGACTATTTGTTTATGGGACATATATCTTTAAAAATTTCTAATGACGTTTAGATTTTTTTGTGATCTTATAATAAATATATTTTTATCATTCTCTACAGAAATACAAAAATAATTTTTTAGTTAATTTTTTATTTCTGTTTAATTTAAGTTGAACATATTTTTTTTGAGTTCTCATAATACATGCTTATGTTTAAAAGTACACTTTTTTTTAAGAAAAAAAAAGTATATCTTAAATATGTAAAATATTTTTGCACATATATAAAACAATACACAATATATAATGTGAAACTATTGTTTAGTCAAATATTTAGATAAATTATAAAGCTTTGTAATTTACAATTTTTTTTATTTGTTTCCTTGTTCATACATAAAACTAGTTTTTTAAAAAAACATGTACTATATCGACTAAAAAAATAGGTTGATTATATGCACAAGTATCTTGCATAGGAAGTTAAAAAATTTGTAACCAAATAATGCAAAAGGTTTTTTAACTGTACCTAAAAGCAAACAAATTATGATTTGGAGTAAAAATGAAAAAAATTAAACATTTGTAAATGTTTTGGTTTCGTTTTTCTTAATTACTTTTTCATATTTTAAGGTTATTTTATAAACTAACATAGAAATGTTATACATTTTTAGAATCAGGAAAATATACACTGTTTCTAATACTAAAATTAAAACATCGATTTTTTTAATGTGTGTGATGTTTCTTAATGTGTACATCGTAAAAGTAAAAGTAATCCATGCTGCAACATAGAGCTGACATAAACTTTGACATCGATATTGATGCTTGATCAAACAAACTCCATGGGTTTCTACTCTTAGTATACAAGATACGATATGATTCAAAAACACTTTTGCATTTTGGCATTAAAGTAATTTTCCACGCATAAAAAGCCTCGCAATACCTCTCAGTTTTAATTCGTACGGCACCCACTTCCCTAGTTTCTGAAGGATTAAGAATTCATTTAAAAGCTTAAAAACTGTTGCACGATTAGCCTTCAATGATTGAGCAAGTTCATCTTGCATTTGGCATGATTTTTGGTCAAGGAATATTGCCAATTCTTCATCTGTGAACATTTTTGGTCGACAGTCATTTTATAAAATGCCTTTTATACTCATCAAGCAATCTGAAACATCCAAATTATTCATCATATTTCAAATAACAGGGTGAATAAAATCGCGTTATAGATTTTAATTATACATTAAAATTGATTTCATTTCCATAATTATGTATTTAATCTACTACATTGAAAATGTGATTACCTACTTTCAAATAATTGATTATGATTGCATGCGAAATTGATTTACAACGCGGAGGAATTGCAAATATCCGCTACATTTAATTTATAATTAATGTCATGATTTGTTGCAATTTCTTCTCTGGTTTTAATTTGTTTAAACTAATGATCTAATTCCAACCCTTTAATTGAAATATGTACTTATTAATACGCATAGGAATCAACGATGTGTTTATGTTGGATTAAATATTTCAAAATGGCAGTTAATTAGATTGAAAACAAATTTTATTCATAAGGTTTGAGAAACCTTTTTGATATATAATACATCGTGAAGAGAATGTAGTTTGATTGTATAATGGATTAAAAGAGAACTTTTTTTTATAAATATATAAACTTATTTCAGTTAAAAAAGTTGTTAATTCAAGTTTTATCGCCACCACAGATTATCTTATTCATAAATTACTCGTTTAGCCACATTTGTACAATAGTTGTACGATTGTTACTAAAGCAAAGCATGTGGCCATTATTTTCAGCTGTGTTATTAACCCTCGCGCTGCGTAGTTATTTTATCAAAGTAGGTTCAAAAACTGCGTATGGTTTTATTACGTTTTTTCACTCTATATATTAAATATACATTTTTAAGATAAAATATACAAAAACAATTTTAAAAAAAAATATTTTAAAATACAGAATTAGATCATCAAAAAATTAGAATTTAAAAACATAAAGGAAAACATAAACAAGAGCAGAACAAGTTGCACGTCTAAATAATCGGAAAAATGCATACCCGTGGAAATCGCGAGTTGCGCAAATTTTGCTACATCTACGTTGTCCGTAGAAATCGCGAAACGCGCGGCAAGAGGGTTAAATTAAAAGAATGTACATGGAGCAAAATATGTACAGTTGGACTAAAAATTATCGAGCTGCAGTAGTTCTAAAGATCAGTCAACATTCTTGTGTTGCCACGGTTTACTAGATGTTCAAAAGACATCAAAGCCAAAAATCACATAAATTTGCATCTGTAGATCAGAGAGGCTACACAGTAGGAAAATACCAGCTGAAGAAAAACAAAATATGTTTTAAAAACATCTTAGCATCCCATGTCATGTATGGAGGAGTTTTACTAGGCTTTAACAGTATAACATCCGGAATTTCGACTGTTCCTAAATGTCCGGCAGTGGGGATTCGACACCACGATACAAAATATATATAAACAATGGTAATAACTAAATAATCGCAGGCCTACTGTTCAGTAAGGCTTCATTTTAGGACATTTAAATATTATTTCATGTAGTTATCACAGACCCACACATATTAGGTTGGGCAAAAATAAATCCATTATTTTTTTAATGAAATTCAAGACTATTTAACATGCTTTCGATTTTCCGATTTGTATCAAATATGCATCGTTTTGTTGCATAACTTATTGTCATTGTAAAGGTAGTTTCATAATGCCTCTCTCAGAGAAGTCTTGGTCCTTATTGGCGAAAAACTCTAGTATTCGATTTTCACAATCCCCTCTTGATCCCAATTTCTTATCACTCAGATAGTTTTGCAATGCGAAAAAAAGGCTGTAATCACTTGATGGCAGGTCCGGACTATATGGAGGATCATTAAAACTTTCCAAGCAAGGTTCCAGAGTTTCTGGCGAGTCACTACAGACGTGTGTGGCCTAGAATTGTCCTGATGAAACACAACAAATCCTCTGTTGGCCAATTCTGGCTGTTTATGGTCAATCGATAGCTTCAAATGGTCCAGTTTTTGACAGCAGATATCTAAATTTAGTATTTGGCTATACGGAAGCAACTCATAATAAATTATTCCTTTCCGTCCCACCAAATACACAGTAGAGCCTTCCTGGCCGTTAGTCCTGGTTTGGTCACCGTTTGCGCTGCTTCACTGCACTTTGACCACGATCGTTTTCACGCAATATTGTCATGTGTGACCCATTTCTTATCCCCAGTCACTGTGCGCTTAATAAATGGGGCGATTTCATCCCGTTTGGCCAAGGTTTCGCAGATGAAAATTCGGCCCATCAAGTTTTTTGGTGTGAATTGGTGATGCACCAAAACATCGAGATTCTTTTTGAACCCAACTTTGCGCAAATGGTCTGAAATTGTTTTATGCCAATTTTTAAATCCTGGACGATGCTGCCACCGCTAACATGCCGGTCAATTTTGATTATTTATGTGGTTTTATCGAAATTTTCGACGACGGGCCTTCTCCTGTCCGAAATGCCTCTTTAACATCAATAATGCCTCAACGGAATCGACGAAACCAAAATTGCACGTAATTAGCTATTACATTACCGACACCATAAACACCATTCACAATTTCAGCCATCTGGCTTGCATTTTCACCTTTATCAAAGACAAATTGTTAAATGTACCAATTTTTCTCTTTGTTGACTTCCATTTTTAACACCCTGTAACTCACAACTTGATGGAAGAAACAAAAACAGCAAAATAATTTTTAGTGTGAAATATTACCTTCACAACGAGCATAAATTTTAAATTGTTTGATCAGTACTTCACGAGATATCGACACTATACAGCCATCTACTGAAAAAATATTGGATTCCTTTTTCCCCAAACTAATATTATGATCCTTTATGTCATAAAAAAACTGACGTTGAACTTATGTTTCGTAAAGCATATTGAACCACTGCTTTGTCGCAAAACATTTCGAGTCGTAAATCTGCCAATAACATTACTATTATGCGGTACCTAGTCTATGCCAGCGCTAGCCACATATATATACAGACTTACATGAACATTATCAACTTCATCTGAACTTTCTTCGTAGTAACTTTCATTCAATCTTATGTCTTCATCGGAATCTAAATTAGAGCCGATTCCTTCTCGGAAAACTCTCGCAACAAATTAGCAATTTCGTCAGGACTTAGGGATTTTCTAGACCATAGTTTCAGGATATCTGCTCTGCACTAAATTTGAAAATCGAATGATATTTTTTTTATGAGCAGATAAGCAAATACTATAGTAACGAAATACTTAGACACACCGATTTTAGTATAACTCACACATTTCCGCTGTGGACACAAAAACACTGAATTCAAGTTCAAATGCATGTGAGATATTACTTATGAAAGTTTTTTTAATAATGGTATCTACTTAGTGAACTATCTTTTGCTGAACGACAGCTATTTGTAATGATATATCCCCTGGGTGTCGAAACGACATCATCGGACATTTTAGATATATTTAGTAATATAATCTATCCTAATTAACCTAGAACCTTAAAACATTTTCTGTGTACTCACCATAAAAAATGATTAAAAGTCGTTGGAAATTTTTCAAATTCCATGCAAAAATATGGAAAGGAGATCAAACTAAACCGTTTCCGGTGTCCAATCGACATCGGGGACGTTCTAGTCGAAAGGTAGTGTATGCTAAACACTCACGTACTGACAAAGCCGGATCAGGAAAATAAAAATCCATCGTAAAAAAGTAATATTTCTTTTGATACAATTATCTGATTTATATAAGATGGAGGGAAATCTGAAACTTAAATGCACCAAAAACTTACATTTAATTGTTCAAAAGGATTGGCATTTTGTTCTAGCACATTTGTGATCCATAAAAAAGAAATGTATGTAGTATATCACAGCGATACTCAATCTGCGGCCCACCGAGCCTTTTTAAGGGGCCCAGTCATGGCCCATTGCTCTGAGAAATTTGCTCATTTAAGAACATTGTATTAAAAATTTAGAGGGAAATTTAATTTAAAAATTTAGAGGGAAATTAATTTTGCTTTTTGCTGTCGGTATCGTTCGGGTACGAATTGATATTCTTTTTCTATTTGAAACGGTTACGGTTAGTGATAGCAGACAATAGTGGAGAAGCGACAATTTTATGGGTGGAACTAATTTCAACTATCTTTCATATGGTGCAAGTGAAAAACATTAGAAGAAAATATATCGTTTCAAGACAATTGGACGGTTTAATATTTTGTAGTGAAAAAGCAACAGGGGTGGGGGAGAATCAGTAAATGTTTGATTTGTCACGAAAGTGCTTTATTTAAAAAATACCAATAAATAGGGATCATTCAGTGACCCTTTTACTCGAAGATTTCTTTGAAGAGGTGAAAAATATGCTTTCTTGAAAAATCTTTGCCACAGCAACAAAGTGTTTTGTCAGTAATAATGTCACAGTGGTAACAACGACATCCTATGAAGTTTATTATATTATTGGTTATCATATGAAACCGTTCACTGATTCAGAAATTGGAAAGGAGTGCTTCTTAAATGCTTCTAATTTAGTCTTATTAAACAGAATAATAATTAAAAAAACATGAGTTATAATATTTCGATCAATTTTCCACATTTTAAATGTTATCTTAGATTTAAAGTATTTCCCCCTCCCTTCACCATTTACCCTCATGTTGCGACGAGTGTGAAACAACTAACATGTACATGCGGCCCGTGTGACATAGCTGACATATATATGCTGCCCAGCAGAAAAAAAGGTTGTGCACCCCTGGTATATCATGTTCATTGATTACCAAAATGATTCTATATGTTTCTCTTCAAATAAAAATATTTTTAAGTATACTTTATCTCAAAAGTTACGTTTTCATTTAATAACGTATACAGGATGTTACCGAATACGACCGACGAATTCAGAAGGGGGAAAGAATGCAGCATGGGAATGACATATCGCCATAGGTCATGGGGACGTAAACCACTTTTATTTGGAGGATTTCACAAAAACTGTTATGAAGAGTGTGATGTGTCGAGTGAAATCAAAAGGAACAATATGATGTAAGAGATATATTTTTATTAGACTTAAACCGTGTTTACTATACGAAAAAAATGCATCACAGCTCGACGTCAGAAATGCAACGGCAAATGATAGTCACAGGAATTGTTCAATATTGTGGCTACGCCGGTCATAGCACAGCTGACACCGAAAGATGAAGGATTGTCAAACAAGTTCTTATAAATCAACGTCTCAAACACAAACGATGACCCAGAAGTAGACATCCAAGGGATTGAGGTTTGGGGAGCGTAAAGGCAAAGTAACTGGTCCGATGCGTCCAATCTACCTCCAATCGAATCCTGACCACAATCGAAAAATGTGCTGGTGCTCCATTATACATGACAACTGTCTGATAAGTATTGTTCGGTGCTCCCTGTTGCAACTCCGGGAAAACGTGTTGTACGAAAACAAGGTATTTTGCGCCATTGAAACAGTCGGGCAGTATATGTTTATCCCTGCATTCATTTGGTCGCTTACATCACCCTATCAACGGCTAATATTATCGCAAATTTTACCGACTAAACATGGTTTTCGACCCGATGTTCTAAAGTGGTATACCATCATCTTGCTGTCTACTATCATCCCTTTGAATTTTTCGGTCGAATTAGATAACATCCTGTATATCCTAGTTTAATCCTTTATCTACCGCATTATGATTTAATGCAGTTTTTTTCATGCAATATTTTGTTTGAATCACTGCATTGAAAATCAAGGGACGTACATAAACAAAATATTCAACTTTGGGAAATTTAATAGTTAGAGCTAATTAATTAAGTAAATATTTTTCAACTGTGAAATTAATTATATATACTGTTCACATAAAATAAATAGTCAAATCGTTTTCTAAGGTCTTAACTAACATACAAAAAAATAACACTTACCTTTTGAAATTAACTATTTTTTTTCAAAATAAAAAGGACAACCTTCGCAATCCGCTAAAAAAGCAATTTCTGCCATAAAACTATTCGCCTTTTCCACCGAAATACTCATCATAGAACGCGTGCTGCCATATATCTTGAAAGAAGGGATTTAAAAGAATATTCCTGCAAAGTATCGTCAGAATATTCGTTAAAAAGGGTAATTCTGTGTAATTTCAAACTGAGTGGTACTTATAAGTACCGTCGGTAGATATAGGGTTAATACACTCTCAAGGAGCTTACATGACCATATTCCCTTTACCTTTTATTTTGTTTCTATCATCCTGTATTACTAATTTCATATTTACTTACTTAAATTGAATATTGGTGGATTTTTGTTATTGCAGATGTATTGGCATGAAATTTGTTCATTTTAGCACAGGTCTTTCAAATACATGTTTGTAATTTTTAATTGTACTTAAAACATTTTTGCTTAGTTGTCAAAAGTCCAGTAAAAAAAAGATCAACGTAGAAATAAACGCAAGTATAAATTTTTCCAAGTCTTGCAAAAACTTCAATACACCTGAGACCCTGTAAATAGAATTATTAAGCAGAATTTAGATTTTTCTTAGAACTGTTCTGAGTTCCAAACTTTTAATAAAGAGATTTCTCCGCAATCTAAACATTAAAATACGAATGGAATTTAATTAATATAAATTCCATTTTACAAAACTATTTCCAGACTTTCAAAGAAGCGAGAGATCCATTCAAACCAAACGAACACGAGTGAGATTTCTATTTAAAATATTAATATATAAAATAACGAAAAATTAAATTTGAATTGAGAAGATTATATACACAATAGTTTCAACTTAATTTGAGAAATATAAATTATTTTAATTTAAATATGTGTCGGCTTTTGAATTGTTTATCAAACGGAAAAATTGTAATAAACCATGTTATAAGTGTTAAAGAAAGTTTATTTCATTTTATCCTTCTAACATAATATGCAAAATAAATAATGAAAATATGCAACAGAGCGAGATTGTAAATTTCTACTACGTTTCAATTTACAATAAAGTAATAAAATTATCTAATGTTATTTAATTGTACTCCAGTTTATTTATTTATTTTGTATATATTTTGATTTAATGTCTGGCTCGAAAAACAACTATTTAAATGAAGTCGCTCCTCAAAAATATTTTCAATGTTGATATAAAAGAAAAATACCGTGCGAGTTCAAGTTTTTCAATTATATGAGATTATGTCTCTAATTAATGAAAAAAGTAAAAAGCTAACAGCTTTAAGCTATAGCTTACATTCACCTTTTTTCAATGAACATTAATTTCGTTGTGTCATATTATATATATATATATATATATATATGTATATATTATATTGAACTTGAGTTCTATGTGTGTGTGAGTTCCATTTTTTTAATTTTTAAATTAAGCATTTTAAATTAACTAACACATTGCACTATATTTTTACATTATATAGTACTGCATTATTTTTTCGGACCTTCTTTTAACTCTTACAGAATTTAAGTTTGCGAATAATTTTTTCCATAACTTAGTGGTGATTTTATAAGAGTTTGGATACAAATCCAAAAAATGAGCTTATTTTTGTTCCATTACTTTCATTTTTTACCATATTTGAGAAATACACTAATAGAAAAACAAGTTTAGTTGAAATAAATATTTACAAAATGTACAGAAAATTAAATATAAAGTAATTCCGGGGAAGTTTTGCCCCATTTAAAGTATTTTTTGTTTGGTACATTGAAAATTGAAAAGACAAGACCATGAAAAAAAAATACACTTAATTTTTCAATATTTAACTGGTTATGTATACATGTTAATTCTCTTTTTAGTATGAAAATAAATAAGAAATGTTATGTTTAATCAAATTCATTTAATTGTAGTATTTTCCCCCATATATGGGGTAGATGCCACCAGTCATGAAGTAAGATGCAACAACACTACAGTAAATAAAAAAATAAGGCAAACATTACAAAATTAAATATAAAGTAACACTAATTAGAGAAAAATAAAGATAATTAATTAATTTCATAATTAGCTTGCTAAAAATAATAACAGTACATGTTCGAATGATAGGCTACACAACATTTCGCTCTGTGTAAATGATTGTCATCGCAAACTTCGTGCAACCATTTGTTGTATTCAATGCACTGAATCCAGTCATACTTGGGACCTTTTTTAGAATAAAAGTATCATTTATATACACAGTACTAAAATCGCCATTATTATCCTCATCAAAACTTTCACCCCTAGTATCAAGAGGAATTTCTTCACTTGAGGATGGCAAACTGACACGTCTCTTTTGTTTCTTTGAAGGAGCTTCTTGTTATTTTTTTTTTTTTTTTTACCTTGCCCACCTTTTTTGGCTTTCTTCGGGCCTTTTCCCGCATAGCTGCTCCTCTCTCTGAATTAGTTAAGACTTCTGATGTTATTTTTTTAACGCCCGGTTGGTTTGCGTTTTCTGACCAGAGGAATAGGGCTGTGCTGCCGTGCTCTGTGCTGGTGGAAGCGACCGTTGGCGATAGACCACTTATCATTAACTGCCTTTAAGTATTAACCCGTGGTCACTCGCGCCTTTTTTTGCTACCGTCGTTACTCGTGGGGTGTAGAAATCACCCCAAACTTTTAACACAAGTATTTAATTATGAAAATAAAATTAAGTCATTATATGATACATATTTATAAAGTACAAGATTTTTTTTTGTATTATACAAGTAAAATTATCAAATTTATTGCATACAAATGAGACTAACATCAATTTAAACTAAACGTACAAAACTTTCATTTTAAAGCACATAATTTTATATTTTTTCACAAATCAGTAAAACATATATACCATTAATAAATATACTGTATAATTAATGAGATAATGATTGTAGAAAGTAGAAAAATAATATTTTAATCATTTTCCAAACATTCAGAGCAGATTGTATACAATCGCTCAACTTCTCGCCGGAGTTCTCAGCCACCCAGATAAACTTTTGAAGGTCTTTGCATTCCAATCGTTCAAGAAAGAAGGATTGCATCAGGCCTGAAGGTTCAATGACCTGAAATGTGCAGCTACAGAAAAAATTGTGGTTCTACGCATTCTTTTTAGAATCCTGGGAGGATTTTCTTGTTGTTGGGGTGTACAGAACACCCCGCGCGAGTGATCGCGGGTTAACAATAATAATTATTATTACTAATTAAATTTATACTTTGTACAATAGTATACAATGTTACAAATTTAAAATCAACGACACATTTTAAAGTTCATTTCATTTATTTCTGAGTCATGCGGCATCTGCCCCCAAGTATTAGGGGGAAACGCCACGCACTCTTCTTTCCTTATTTGCGTATTTGTGTTGTGTTATGCATGCATCGTAAGTGTAACGTAATGCGTATCTCACTTATATTGCTAATATCTTACTTAAAATATCAAGAACGTTTATAAAGTTTAAATATGAGGAACGGAATATTATAAAAGTTTTACTCACCACTTTAAATGTTCACAAGATCCAAAAATAACGCAGACTTAAGACGATTAATTCAGATAAATTCACAATGTCTTAGCCGCTTCCGACAAGTGACCCAATATTACTATCTATCGACGCATAAAAGTGCTATTAACAAACTGACATCTTCATCCAAATTAGCTAATGTAAAAGTTATATAAATACACAACTCTGTTCACACACATAATTTTTCAATCAATTATATAAATTTCTTATAATTTGAAAGAAAATGTATCTGCCATGTTTTATAGCATAGATGAATCAATTCAGGAAAAAAACACGTTTAATCGATATTAAATTGAAAAAAGTACAACATTTTAATCTATCATGTAACTGCTTTTGTATACCTTTAATTTAATTTTGAAAGTCTTTACGTATTTGTATGAATCCAAAACCTTATATTACCTTTTTCGATTGCAAGTAAAACTGCATGTATAGTTTACTGTTATGGGATCTTTCTGGATTATCCTGGAAAACTATCTTCATTAATCTGCAAACATCGTAGCATTCCATCGACCCTGATATAATTTTTTCCATTTCCTTAATATATAGGTAGGAGCGTTCTCCTTCTTTTCTTACTGCAACAAGGTTGTCTGGGTGAAAGTCTAGATGTGAATTCAAGAAATGAATTGTTTCGATTAACTGAACATCCTAATGTTTTGTACTTGTATCAAAATTGCAACCAATGATTGGTACACAGTTAAAATATTTAAAAATAACCTGAAAACTTATGATTTTCATTTTCTGAAGTACGGGGGGGGTGACTCAAAAACGAGAATAAGTGAGTTACTTGAAAAAAGAGTAGAGTTGACAGTAACTGTTTTGGTGACGTCATCCAACTCATTTACTCTATCAATGTGGTCAGTTTCTTCTTAACCCATCACTCTATTTGGATGTACTACGTCATTCAGTGAACAAGTGCAACTGCATTCTGCTGAAAAAATGTTGAATCGACATCAAGTTTCTTGTGAAACATAAGACATAAGCCACCGAAGATTTTCAAATATTAACCGAGGCTTATAGAGAGGAAACTTTGTCTCCTGTTCATGTTTAAATGGCCTAAGTGGTTTGCAGAGGTAAGGGACACCCAAAGTCAGGAATTACAGACCAAAGCATTGCCATAATTCGTGATATGAGGGGGTTCCTGAGGTCAGACTGTTAATCATGGCTGCTACTATGAAATACTATAAAAACTTCCTGAACAAATTAGGAAAAACAGGCCAGAATTGGGGAGTGATAGATAGCTGTTGCTCTAAGACAATGTGGACCTAAGACACATGGACCTATCTGTCAAGTACATTCTGGTCAGCAAAAACTTTACTGTAATGGGGTATCCTCTTTATTCACCTGGTTTGGCTTTATGCGACCATTTTTTTATTTCCTGCACTTAAATCTTGCTTAAAAGGGAAAAAAATCCTCAGTGGAAGAGGTTCTGGCAAAAACGGAGAATCCCTTAAAAGGCCTTCCAAAACTTCGATCAAGAACTGCTGCCTTAGTGCGACGCTAATTAACACTTACTCAATGTCATTCAACATAGGCATCTTCTGTCTTGCTAACGAAAATACCATGTTTCATTTTAGCTTCCGATATATGCAAGGAAACTGCTTACATAAATATTTATTTAATGCAATCGCCATAATTTGAGAATATTTTCGTGGCCACGGTAGCCGAGTGGTATAGGTATCGGATCGTGGCTAGCTTTGTCACGAGTTCGAGCCCAGTACAACAAAAGACCCACCGTGTAGGGCAGCGATGCACGCTAAATCTGTCGAGATCTGAAACGCCCTCCGCTTGTGTGGTGTAGTAGTTAGGAGACGGGGTGCCAGCTCAGGTGTCGTCCACGTCGCATGACCATGGTTCAAAATTACGTGGTCCGTCGCCAAAAAAGCCCTCGTGTAGCTAAAACAGTGCGACGTTAATATTCACATACTCACTGACTTGAGAATTCTTTCATGTGAATTTTAGGTAAAAAAGAGATCGCAGATTTTTTTGTACGGAATGTGTTTGTTACCAGGTTTATGAAATGTTCTTAATAGTTAGTGTTTTATATATCTGCCAGTGTTCACCTAGTGCAGGGATGGTGAACCAGTGGCACGCGTGCCATGAATGGCACGCGATACAATATTTTGGGCACGCCAGAGATGAAAATGGTTTTCATTTTATTTCAAAATAACAAAATTCTCAATGAAATATCAAAAGAAAAAAATGACACGGTGATCCATAAACGTTTGCCACCCTTGACCTAGTGATCGCGGTAGCCTACTAGTCATGGTCACGAACACTGATCGGTATCGACGAGTCACAGGTTTCAGTTCTGATGCAATTAGAGACCCGCAATGTAGAGAAGCTGATTAACCTTGAATATTTAAAGACTAAAAATCCTCACGTTTTCGTGGTTTTGCGGTATGGAGAGTTGGGTACTGGCTCAGTTGTCAAACTACGCCTTTGACTTCAGTTTATAAGTGCAAGGTCCGTCACCTAAAGCCATTGGCTTGATTCTGAGTGTGACCTCAATAAATAGTAATTCTTCCAGTGCTTACCCTTCGTTCGACTGTCTTGCTCACAAATAAATCACATGAGTTTGATAAAACCCCCTTGCTGAGGAAGTATCGGTTGATTCTAAATAAGTGCGGCCAATTTTAAAAGTATATAACTATTTATGATGAGTCTCTATCGTTTTGCTACTGGTTTTATTTGAAAAATGAAGCATTTAACTTACCAGTGTAACCTATTTTATTAGTGGGAGTAAATTACAGTACTAAAACTGGATCTTCAAACCCGGAACGACATTTTACAGCTTTTGTAGGATGGTTGTTCAAATTATGTAACTAGTAAAGAATTTAAAAATAAAAAAAGACATTTTTCTATTGTATTACTATCTAAACTACAAAAAGAAATAAAATTTGGCTCGCAATCAAAAGCTCCAGGGGAAAAGTATGAATGAAAGGAAGTCCTTAATGAAAGAGAAAAAAAGAAGCTGAAAAGCATTATCTTTGTAGAAAATTGTGTACCTCAAAATCCTATGACAAAGAAACTGCAGTGGGTCACAAAAGCTTTCCTACACTTGCAATTTCCAATAAAATCTAATGTTTTCGACTAATAAAAATTAATATATTGTAATTGTAATTGTTTTATGATATCTGCACCTTATTCTTAATAGAATGACGTAATTAATTTTTTTAAAAATACTATAACTATTTTTTTAAAAAAATATTAATAATCAAAAAGCTACTAAAAAGTTACGCCACAAAAGTCTTCGTACACTTAACAAAAAATGTCAACTTAGCTTTGAATATTGTATTTCTTTCTTAATTTAGTACTTACTAGGATATCTTTTAGTGTCCATAACAACTTTTAAGAGTCTTGGTATAGATTTATTCAGTTTTTTTGTAATTTCTGCATCGATTTTCCTCCATTCTTCTGTGATTATTGTTTTGACTTCACATTTTGTTTTTATTTGTCACATGTTTCTTTTTTTACATCAAATCCTCACCAAATATATTCTACTAGGCTAAATAAAGTGATTAAAGAGGTGTTTTCATAATTTCAGGACAGTTATAGAGACACCAGTGGCGTACATTGGGAGCAGTGCGCTTGGCTTCATTACCCTGTTAAGAAATTTAATCGTCTCCAATATCCAAATTTCGGGCGGATAATTTAAAATTTATCTTTAAATATTTAAATAGAGCTCATGATTCCGAATACTATCAAAAAGTACCAAATTACCTAATTCTGAGGCCAATTTGCACCCCACGCCAGAACACCTTCACTTCCATGCTGAAGCATGGAGGTGGAGGAGTTCTTGTTCTACATTAATTCATGGGATTAAACTACTTATTTTTTCATTTACAAGCTATTATAGGCCCATCGGAATAAAAAATGTTGAATTATCTGCCATCCCAATCAAGTTGCTGTCACTTTTCAATTTTCTTAGACTTAATCCCAAGAATCTAGTTGGATTCCCCCAAAAACAGGGAAGTAGAAGTGTTCCTGCGTGGGGTGTAAATCGACCACAGAATTATGAAATTTTGTATTTTTTGTTGATATTGTGAATAATGTGAGCTCTATTTAAATATTTTAAAGAGAAATTTTAAATTATCTGCCCAAAATTTGTATATTGGAAACGACTTCATTTTTTAACATGATAATGATGCCAAGCGCACTGCTCTCAATGTACGCCACTGGTGTCTCTATAACGTCCCCAAATTAGGAAAACACCTCCTCAATCACTTTTTTTAGTTCAGTAGAATATATTTGGTGAGGTTTTGAAGCAAAAAAAAAAAGAAAACATGACAAACAAACACAAAATGTGAAGTAAAAACAATATTCACAGAAGAATGGAGGAAAATTGATGCATGAATTACAAAAAATTGATTAAATCTATACCACGACTCTTAAAAGTTGTGAACATTAAAGTTGTGGATATATCCTACTAAGTACTAAATTAAGAAAGAAATACAATATTTAAAGCTAAGGTGAGATTTTTGTTAAGTGTACGAAGACTTTTGTGGCGTAACTTTTTAGTAGCCATTTGATTATTAATTTTTTTAAAAAAATGGCTATAGTATTTTCAAAAAATTAATTATGTCATTCCATTAAGAACAAGTAGCAGATATCATAAAAAATTACAATTACAATATATTATTTTTTCTGTCAAAAACATTAAATTTTATTGAAAATGCAAGTGTACGAACACTTTTGTGGCCCACTGTATATATATAAGCAATCGACAATTTATTGTCCGACAAAGAAATTTGGATATAAAAAAGTAAATTTCTCAGTCTGTCATCAAATGTCTGTTGAGACCGTAGAAAAACGTATAAAACGTTCTTGGCATCTGTATTTAATGTTACACAAAGGTATATACAAAAAATGGATAACTTCTGACGAAACACAGTTTCATCTGCCATTCTCAACTAGCAAAATGAATATTAAATATATTTCAAGCAAAAAATGCAGCAAAGAAGTAGCTTTTTTAAAAAAATGCAAATAAGCCATCAGGTGTTATGGTATTTACGGAAATGTCCTCTCAAGGCTTAACAAAACCATATTTTGTAGAACCAAACTTTAAAAGTGATGCTAAACACCATGAGAATAAAGTTTTGAATTACTTGATCAAAAAAAGTAAACATCTTTACCCTCAAGGATACTTTGTTTTCCACCAAGAAACTGAACTACGTCATACGGTTCAATTAACTATAAAATGGCTGAAAGTTTAAAAAGTAAATTTTCTGCTTCCTGGTAAATGACTTTCATTATCCCCTGGTTGTGTTCCTTGCGATTATTTTTTATGGGGATACTTAAAAAAGAAATTAAATAGACGTACATTAAGAGCATTTCAAGGGCTTCAAAAAGTAATTTAAGAGGGAGTTTAAAAAATACCCCCCAAAATGACCGAAAAAGCTGTTTTAGCTTAGCCAAAACGGTTACAAAAAGTGTCTGTGCTAGAAGAAACCACATTGAAAATTTCATGTAAATAACGGTATTCAATAAAAAATTTATGATTCTCTGAAATGGGTCACACTATATATGAATCAACCGGTAGTACACACAATATTTTAATATCTTTACAATTTTTTTAATTACGATAAGTGTATTATACACGTATTAAGAACTCCCGTGTTCCTAAGTCTCAATGAATTGTACAAAATGGCAAGCAGGTACAGAAGTATAGTTCTAACCATTATGTAAAAGAACAGCCTTAAGGCTTCTTTTAATTTAATGAAAATATTCTCCATTCATCATCTTTATAAAGGGTGTTTTTTTAGAGGTATAGAAATTTAAATTGCAATAAAACAACGATGTATTATTCGATTGACATGAACTTTTTTTATTCGAAAGATAATCTTGTGGCATTACATTTTAAATATGATTTCTGGCATATGATTGCCACTGCTGGCTCGGATGTAGTCCAATCTGGACGTCCAATTTTCGATGACTTTTTCCAACATTTGTGGCCGTATATCGGCAATAACATGGCGAATGTTGTCTTCCAAATGGTCAAGCGTTTGTGGCTTATCCGCATTGACCAATGACTTTACATAGCCCCACAGAAAATAGTCTAGCGGTTTTAAATCACAAGATCTTGGAGGCCAATTCACAGGTCCAAAACGGGAAATTAGGCGATCACCAAACGTGTCTTTCAATAAATCGATTGTGGCACGAGCTGTTTGACATGTTGCGCCTTCTTGTTGGAACCACAGCTCCTGAACATCATGATTGTTCAATTCAGGAATGAAAAAGTTAGTAATCATGGCTCTATACCGATCACCATTGACTGTAACGTTGTGGCCTTCATCGTTTTTGAAGAAGGATTCCACTAGCCCATAAAGCGCACCAAACAGTCAGTTTTTCTGGATGTAACGGTGTTTCGACATACACTTGTGGATTAGCTTCACTCCAAATGCGGCAGTTTTGTTTGTTGACGTATCCGTTCAAACATCGCTAAACAAAATTCGCTTATGAAAATCGGGAACAACGGCAATCTCGTTTTGGGTCCATTCGACGAATCTACGCCTTGCTTGATAATCGTTTTGATGAATTGCCAAACCAAACTGAGAATAAATCACTTGACAGCTGTTAAATGGGCGCCATCTTGGAAAGTAATGCCAATTTAAACTTCTATACCTGGAAAAAAAACACTCTTTATTTAACACAAAACTAAGCATCAATTCAACAATATTGCTGCATTAAAAAAAAAGACTATTATTATGTGGAAAATAAGAAAGTACGTTCTTGTTCCATTTTTTTCCTCCTTCCACTACGGTCCTCAAATTTCGGCAGACTCCGTAGATCAGGGATGGCCAACCCTGGACCGCATGCGGTCTACCTTGAATAATTTTGCGTCCCGCGTCATTTATTAAAACCTTACAAAATACGATTATTTTGTGCAATATTTTTGTTTTAGTGCATTGTTTTGTAATAAATATATCCCCGTACTGTCTCGATTTAATTACTTTTCTTCTGTTTTTGTAGATAATTAGAAGTGAGCGGTCTTGCGCTGCAGCTCCCCACAGCATCACGTTTGATTACTATAACTTTATTTTTCTGCTTGCTACGAGATCTAGGCATATTTCAGCATTGAATTTATTAATATTAAATTATCTATGTTTGTATTCAGTACAAAAAAAGATGAAAACAATAACAATATTTATTTCCATTTTAAATTTTCACTCCAATAAATGCTTGTAATTAACCCAAATCTAAAATAAAGATGTATTTATATTTACGATCCTCGGGACTACACTGTTTTTCCGAAGTGGCCCACAAGGTCATTTGGGGGGGGACCTCTGCCTTAAATAACCCTAAATCTCGTACTAAAACATTAAGTTCCATTTGAATGAATAATTGAGCTTCATTATCTTCTCCATCACACAGAAAATTTTCATTAAAATTGTTCGAATTGGAATCCAGTAATTTATATTCTATGTATTTTGATACTACAAAAATTGTGTTCTCTAGAGTCACGTGGAACTGGTCATAACAACAATGGAAGATTTTGATACCAAATATTTTTTTTCTTTTCGAATTACATATAGTAACATCACATGAACAAAATTTACAGCCATCTAAGTCGTTTTCAAGTTCTATCTATATCACTGGATTACCAAACAGAAAAGTTTTCTTCTTTTGTAGTTTTGGATCAACTTCTCAATTCCTCTACAATCTACACAGATATACAAAACTGTGTCAAACTGCCTAACTTTTTTCAAGACTCCATCTAAACCTTTCTTTAGAAAATAAATAGCTTCTCTTGTAGCTGAATTCAAGGTCGTATCCGTTGAGGGGCCTTAACTTGTAGGTGAATTCTTAATATATATTTTTGGATATCGCCTCTTTGAGTATGCCATACCCTGCGCATGAATCGCCGTTACAGCTCTAAATGCGTCAGTACACTTTAAAATATTTCTAATGCAATGGCACACTTTTGTAGTTATGATGAATAAATGTGATATTTAAGTAATTTAATAGATACAGTATTTAATAGACATAATACAACAGTATTTTCGGAGGAAGAAAGACTCTTCGCGGGGATTATGAGGAAGAATCAAATGATGAAGAGTATAACAGCAAGTATAACTTCTCTATTAAAATCTATCCAGATAATTTAACTGAGGGAGCAATTATCGTCCATAAAAAAGGATTCAATTCAATGGCTAGAAAATGTAATCGTTTGAATAAGACAGCATTTTTTTGTGTAGTTGATCGTTACCTCAATAAATGCGCAAATTATTTTGTTAAATACTAAGAAACAACCTGATAAACTTCGAACCATACACTGATTTCTGAATTTTTTTGGATTTTAATTTACAGAATGAATGTAGAAGCCAGCAAGCACACAATGCGTCTACGAAATTAAAAAACAACTTAAGATCCAGTAAAAACATCGAACTCTCTCACGACGAAGACTAATGGAGTGTATAAATGATGTACTGAATACCCTAATAAAAATAAGAGAAAATCTAAATTTACGTAAGAAAAGTGTAACAAACATATTGTATTTCTCTTGCGTTTTAGATACCCAGTGCGTGCAATTCCGCTAGTTTTTTTTTTCTCGTGAGGAATAACGAGTTAAATTTATATCTAATTGGATGGTATAATGCATCAATCTGATCAATTTCTTACTGCACTTGTAGTAGCATTGCTGTTCAAAGGTATACTAAAACATTTATTTTCACATTAACTATTTTAGCACCATTATTTTATTTCATACCAGAATTCCAGCAATCCAGAATTCCCTATTTACAAAGGGACTACATATCTCAGGATCATCTTTGAACTATTTCAACTTCATTTAATATATTGATGCTCAAATATACTATTTAAACCTTACTATTAATTACGTCGAGGAGGAGGCTGTATAGACCATTGCCCTACAAGCGCAGCCCGATGCGAACCAGACTTTTCAGAGGAGTTTCCAGATGATAAAAGATCAAAATTAAAATTTGTGTTCGCGATAGAAGTATTAACTCTCAGATGATTAAAATGTGTGATGTTCTTCCCCTTGGAAGGACATCTCTCGAAGTATCAGCGTGAGCTAGAGGCGTAGGATTAACGAAAGAAATAGAGTCAAACATTATCTTAATATGACTTTATTAAGATATTCAACTTAAACCTTTAACAAATTAAATTATAAAAAATTAATATGAGAGATGGCAAAATAAGCAACACACTATATATATACTTATAATAAGACTTAATCTAATTCAGACCAATATCAATAAGTGAACCGCCTAATCCCCGATTCTAATATTAAATAATCAATCCTACCTTATTACTGCTTGGAGAAACGATCAATCTTCTTCTATGCTTAATCTTGACCTTCATATATTCGATCACTAATTGTATTTACGCCACGCAAAACTCATTCAGACTTGAACCACGAACTATAATAACCATCAACTGCCACAAACTAACATCAATTGTCAAACATTACCTTATATTGCCATGCCGCTTACTTTAAGTTCCGATATTTAAAAGTTTGTTAAAAGTTATCCTTCATTCACACTTCACTTCTTGGATTTGGTTGAAAAAGAGTTGCCGTTAATTCTGGCCCAAAGAACCCAAAAGACATGTTAAAGAAAAGACCCGTGAGCCAGTCACAAATGTATAACTTTTCCTTTAAGACACAGAAAAACGTCAGACGGGTTTTCACGCCAATTCGGTATAAAAGTCCCTAGAAATAATCATGCTCAGTCAAAGTTCTTAAATTTGCAGAGAAAATTTGTCTGTCAAGTTCCATAGGGACTGGAGCAGGGTCAACTGGATTTTTCCCCTTGGCATTATTATCTTGAGTTCTGCGAACGGATTTTTCCCACGGATCTGAAAATAGTTGAGAAAGACTGAATGCAAGACAAGCCACCAGAAGACTGTGAGAGGTGGCAGACATGCTTTGTCAGTGAGTCATCCCTATTGTTGCTAAAGATGCCGCAATGGGGCTAGGGACTTTTTGGAAGACAATAGTCCAATCAGCAGAACTGCTTTCATAAACTTTTTGCTTCACCTTTCCTGCACCCCAAAAGAGTCGTTATTTAGTAAGGAGTAAAGGGTGAGGTTTCACAAGGAGAATTGCTCATATACAAAAAATGAATAAATTAGTTAAGTGCCATACTGCTTGTGTCACAGCCTCTATCTCTATATCAAAGTTTGTAGTGCCCAAGCCTGCTGCGAAAGTGTCTTCAAAAAAGTTTTCACGATAGAAACAGAATCCAGCTGAGTCATTAAAATATGTTTAGCCTGCAACCATCATGTTGGAGGTGATTTTTGTGGTAATGGAGATAGTTAGTTTCTTTTTCTTCACTTCCCCTAAATTTGTCAAAATATATAGTCAAATATTTCTTCTGCCTCCTACTGTAATGTAAAACAAATCTAATAAAACCAAAAAAAGTTCTTTTGTATTTATTATTCTATGTGTGTTCCCTAAGAATAGAGATCATAAATCGTAACAAAATAGGAATCAAAATGGACTTTACAGTTTGTTTTATCACATTTCCTAAGAAAAACAAGTTTTGGGACAGATATTTTTTTTCACATATTCCTGAATCAGAATTTTATTTTCTAAAGATATGATATTTTTGTGAACATTTATTTTCCCCTCATAACTTTTATGTTTCTTTCACTATTCAATCTTTTCTTTTATGGTCATTGAGATGTCTCAAAAACTATCGAATTTCGATGTTTGGTATTTATTTCCACGCATCGAAAGAAACTGTTTATATTTTTACAAAGAATGTAGATAAAGTATTCAGGTGGCAGTAATATATTTTTTGACTTTATTTTTAATAAAAATGTATCATTTTTTTCTGGTATTTCAAGTAGTATCGAAACGGTAACACATGAACGCCAGTTTTTTTCAACTAACATATAAAACAAATACACTTCTTCAAAAAAAAGTATATATGAGATATATTTAAAATTTCTTTTTCAAGGTATTTTAATTGATACCTTGCGTTTTGAAAGTATATAGAATATTTTCACGAAGTTGAAAGAAATATATTAAAAAATTTGGTGGTCGAGAGCTCGTGTTCTCTTTCTCTGTCTCTCTCTTTCTCGGCGATGTCGAGGGTTCCAATTCTGGGGCAGCTAAAGATATGTAAAGAGATTAACGAACGCTAAGTTTAATCTCAAGATGTCCTGGTGAAGTTTTGCAGAGTAGGGTATCGGCCTATCATCTTCGTCTCTTAACCTTAGACAGCACCCTAAGTGTAGCTTCATACTGGAATGTTAATAAGCAATAAATGGAATAAAGCGTTTTAAGGAGAGAGTTATGAGATGAACCTCACAATTTTGAACTGCAGTCAAATGGCGAAGATGACACCTGAGTTGGAACCCCCCCTTCATTTCCTAACCCTCAAAGCATACTAATGAGAGAACATATCAACCTCGACATAGACAACCCTTTCACAGTTTTGCTTGTACACCGTATTGGCCTTGCGTTTGGACATCTACTACTTTTCTCGTAGAAGGTTAGGGCATTTCTTTTTTTGTAGTGATTGTACTGTTTCTCCTGTATCTTTGTACTTTGTAACATCAAATTAGTTACATAGATAACACTAGTTGTCAATTAAAAGGAGTTAAATAAATATATAATGAACACAAAATGTAAGGTAAAATGATATTTTTTTTATATTTACAAGTATAAGTGTAGCTTTTCTGTTAGGTATTCCTGTACGAAAGAAAGACAACTTACAGCGAAAACGCTGTTATTCAATTCCTAACTATATATTAGTTTTTTCTCTTCCTATATAAAATAACTTCTTATATATTAGTTGAAGTAAGTTACAGTACTGAAATTAGATCTTCCAGACCTGAACGAAACTTTACAGTTTGAAGGAGGGTCCTTCGAATTCTGTAAATGATAAAACATTTAAAAATCAAAGATACCTTTTTTATAGTATTTCTATCTAAATTTCAAAAAGAAATAAAATTTGACTCACAATCAAAAGCTCCAAAGGAAAAAAATGGGAATGGAACGAAGTCCTTAATGAAAGAGAACAAAAAAAGTCGAATAGAATTATCACTGTAGAAATTTCTTTGCCACAAAAACCTAAGGCAAATAAACTATAGATATAGCAATCGACAATTTATTATCAGATAAAGAAAATTGGTTATAAAAAAGTAAATTTTCCAGTCTCATCAAATGTCTGTTAGACCGTAGAAAAACGTAGAAAAAGGTTCTTGGCCTTTTATGTAATGTTACGCAAAGGTTGATACAAAGCAGGGATAACTTCTTATGAAGCACTGCTTCATCTTTCATTTACAAATGACAGAACAAAGATACAGTATATTCCAAGCAAAAAACGTAGCAAAGACGCAGCTGTTTTGAAAAATGCAAGTTGGCCGTCAGGTGTCATGGTATGGACGGAAATGTCCTCTCATGGTTTAACAAAACCATTTTTTTTAGAATAAAAGTTTAAAATTGATGCTAAATACTATCAGAATAAAGTTTTGAAACACTTGATCCAAAAAAGTAAACATCTCTACCCTCAAGGAAACTTTGTTTTTCACCAAGAGTTTGCACTAAGTCATACTGTAAAAACAAATATAAAATGGCTGAAAGATTAAAAAATAAATTTTCCGTGTTCTGGTAAATGACTATCATTATCCCGTGTCTGTGTTCTATGCGATTATTTGTTACGGGAATATTTAAAAAAACAATTAAATAGACATAAAATAAGAGCATTTCAAAGGCTTCAATAAACAACTTAAGAGGGAGAGAGTTGGAAAAGAACCCTCAAAAATGATCGAAAAAACTCTCTTAGTGTAGCCAAAATGCTTAGAAAAAGTGTACAGTGCTAGGGGAAACCACATTGAAGATTTCATGTAAATAATTTATTTAATAAAAATGTATGAACCTCTGGAATTGGTCGCACTATTTATGAATCAACCGGTATAACAAAAAAGCGACACTAAAAGAAGGAGTTGCTGGATTGTAATGAAATTTTGTATGCAAAGACATTTGTACCGAACATGCAGGCTAGAGGTGTGTCAACGCATTATTGAACTCGTTATTTTATAACTATGTGACTCTGAAATAAATTATTAAATTTTTCTGAAATTTTAATCATTTTCTACTCAGTAAATAATCTGTCTACCCAGCAATTTTTGTCTTTATCGGACTAGCCGTTCTTGGTGCGACATTTTGGTTTTTTTTATTATTATTATTATAGAGTGTACAGTTTTTAAATCTTGTAGTGGAGGACATTTGGCGTTAATACAGTTTTTTAAAAATATTAATTAAGTCAAAAAAGGAATAAAATGTAGCAAACAAAAATAATAGTCTAAAAGCATATATAGATAGAAAACCCGCTCATTGTGTCCATGCAGCAGAGTGGATAGAACGTTGGACTTCTAATGCTAAGGTCGTGAGTTTGAATTCCACCACGGATGGCCTTATTTCTGAGGATGTGATTTATGACTGAATATATAGCAACTAATGCGACGCCCGGTTAACTTAAGTTAATTTAATCTTATTATCCATTTTGTAATACCCAGGTTCTAATTTATCATTTGGCGTCACACTATAGCTTAAGTTTAAACATTAGATCTTTAAAGACAAATAAAACAGGACACTAAATTAAAAAGCCGTTCTTTAAATTAACACTTAATTTATTTACAATAAGATTGATATTATATTAAATACTAAGGATATACATGATTACTTAACTGAATTAGGATCTGAGAGAGAGAAAACATGGTGTGGCCATCTCGCGAGTCTCCAACCGCGGCATTTTGTCAAAGGGTCGTCAGACCAAAATCGGTGATAAAATTTGTGTCAGAGAGTGTCTAAATTCGTCGTGCATGCGCTTATATTTCGCGGCGGTTTACTTCTGTATTCTTGAGAGGATTCTTTTCCGAAACACAATCAGCTTTTCTGATTTGACTGGAGTCAGCGGAGGGATATCTTCTCACGGTCCATGACTCCCCCCAAAACGCGGGAAATTCCCAAAACATCCCATACCATGATGTATTTATGGGTACATTGCCTTCTTCCAGGCGTGGGAAATGCGTCACCCTTTTCGGTGGGGTGAGAGGCACTCCCAGAAATTCCTCTTCTTGTAAACAACAACAGGGCCGATATACAACTACTGTTGTAATCCTTATGGAAAGGCGGCCCCCCATCACTCCTCCCCTCTCTCAGATTAACAAAACCAAAATGAATGAATAATAATAAAAAATTCAGTAAGCAAACGAAATACAGAATTGGCCTAGCGTCGGCAAATGTCTATGTCAAGAACAAAAATTCACAGACTCCCTGGTTCACGTTCAGCTGTCCACGTCTTATGAGGGGTTCTGTCCATGTTCATCCATGATGTTGGCAGCTCCATCGTCGCTCAGATATTGCTAAAGAAATCTGCTAAACTGCAAAAAAGAACAAAAACTTTGTCTCCCAGGGAAACCATATTAGTAATGAAACAACAGTTATGAGAAAAAAAAATTAAACTTGGCCCTTTGTGACCACCCTTGAAGACTCCAAGCACCAATTTCCAACTCCTCTCACCGCTCATAAAATGAAAATAAGAATGTTAAAAAAATACAATCAATTTCTGAAGTTCCTAACCTATTCCGTGAGGGAAAACCAAATTAACTATCAACAACTACAATGACGTTAATGTACGAAGAGGAGAAAAAAATTTACTGAATGGATCACCCAAACAATTCACAAAAACATCATAGACAGACTGACAAATAGAAATAATTAAACAATCACAAAGAATCGTGTGCCACTAAATAATAAAAAATATTAAGACAAATAACACGTAAGAATACAAAATTGGCGTATGTAACAACTGCGCAACTAATAAAACAACACTTAGGAGTGTTGAACAAAATACATTGATAAGAAATAAACGCCAGTGAAAACATTTACATACAATTCAAGCGTGGCGCCCAGAAACAGACACTTCATAATCGTTTAACATCGAAATCTTGACACGACCAATGTGAAGTGAAAGTCCCAGACCATCAAAAAAAAAAACTAGCAGAACTCTTTACATACTCAAGCGTAAAAATTTCAATGGTTCACTAAGAGCATTGATAATATTTAATGAAAATAATTAAGTAAAAGTAAAAAAAAATTAGAGATTGAAACGATGAGTGTGCATAAGTGGAGAAAAAAAAATTTGTAATCTTCATAGAATGCTTGGTAGCCTAAGAAATTAAAAAATTCACTACAAGCATTGGTTACAAATAAAAGTTTAAAAAAATTTAACGGAATTAATTCAAATTTGCAAATTAAAATTTTATAAATTAACTAATCGTATAAATGATAAAAAAATTTATAACCTGCAAGAACGCTGAGTAGCCTAAGGAATTTTAAAATAAAACTTCACTACGAGCATTGGTTACAAATAAAATTAAGAAAAAAAAATACTGTGATTAAATTTAGAATCGCAAACTGTGAGTGCGCATGTGATCAGTATGCACCCCCACTGTTTACAAATGCAACACAAAAAAAAAAAAACATGCCATTCCCTGCGCAAACGATTTGCTGCATGCCGCAAACGCCAGCACAAGAGATAGAATAAATTTAAGATAAAAAAAAAAATGGCAAATCCGATTGTAAAAAATAACTATAGCGATTAATATTGTTTAAAAGAAACTTTAAAGAGAAAAAAAAAAATTCTTCCACATTCAATACATTTGAATTTCCATTTGAGAAATGAATTCCAGAAATCACAAGTGCAGTTGAAAATTTCAGAAAAAAATTTTAAACATAAAATTGATATGCAACCCAAGTCATATGAGGCGATACATACAGAGTAAAGTAATTTAACTAAAAGAAAATTATTGCAAGTGTTACACAGAATTAAACAGTTTCCAATATAAAAAAAAAAATATCGCTTAACTAATCAACATAACTTTTTAACAATCCTCGTAATACAATGTATCCACAAGTCCAAATAATATTAAAAAACTAAAATTGTTTCACTATACGCGCAACAAATATACAAACACGAAAAAAAACAAACACAAGATCCTCGATTTACAACAATACCGCTAACTCAATTCATCGAAAATCCTCTAATTAGTAACTCAAGTACAATTCTATAACAATAACCTAAAATTCTCAGTAATCTTAAAATGATTCCTCGATAATCCAAAATTGCCTTTACCTCAGATCGTTCACATCTTATGCCTCAACAACACTAACTAAACTCATCTGCAACTTCCAAATAATCAATCGATAGTTCCACAATACCGTTAACTAAAACCTTCTTTGCTAATCAACTTATTTACAAAACCTCACATACCAATAACACTAACTAAGCTCATCTGCAACAGCCAAATAATTAATCGACTTTTCCACAATACCAATAACCAAAACCCATCTTAGCTCATCAACTTATTTACAAAAATCTCGCATAATCCTCAACTCGAACTTTCCTAAATGCATCTCAAAACATTATTAAATATACCACACAATCATTAACTCAACTTATCTATGTTCATCAACTTAATTACTCGAAATCGTACAAAATCCTGAACTCAAATTACCCTCTCACATCAAAACAACTTTCTCAAATATACCGCATAATTACATCAACTCAATTTCCTTTGCGCAAAATCCTTAAATCAAAATTCCTTCAGTACATCAAACAGTTTAAATAAATAAAACCATTTGACCTACTTTTCAATTCAATTATCCATTTCCATAAAAAAAACAACTATCGAATAAACGTACACCTTGAACACAAACTCAACTATCTCCATAAAAAAACCTTCCCAACCATTCAACAAATTCATCAGTGCAAACTTTATCGATCTCCTTCAAATAACTGTCTCAAATATTCCACGAAATCTCTTAACTCAAACTTATGTAACTCCTTACAAGTAGTGAAACAACAACAAAAAAAAATTCACACCCAATCCTATTCCAACATTTTCAAATTCTCATAGCAACAACGCCTAATCCTCTTCCAACAGTTTCAAATTCTCATAGCAACAACGCCTAATCCTCTTCCAACAGTTTCAAACCAAAAAATTTATGAGTTTCGAGTCTCATAGCAACAGCACCGTAACGTAAAAATAGGAAACAAGGGGTGGGGAACGAAAACACATCGAAAAATTTTGCTGAATCTCTGTCGCGACAGCAGTGGGGGTGAAGGGAAGACCCCTCCTAAGGCGGCAAGAATCCGACATCCAAAAATTCCACCCCTGAATTATGCTGCCCGCGGGGGAGGAGTCCCTGCGACAAGGAGTAACCAATAAACAGAAATTCCAATCAACAAACAGTGTTTTGTCCTATACCGGATGGCGTGCGGGGGGATACGACGAAAAGGGGTGCGGACAAAAGCTCTCCCCACGTTTTCGAAACGAATGGACGAAACATTTTTAACACCATTAGCTGACCAACAACAAAAAAAAAACTTTTTACCAAATAACAAGCAGAACTACGTACTAAAATCCAGAACAAAAAATTGAATCAACGTCAACACTCAGTGAAATAATCTACCCGCACTGACATAAATCAACACATGTAAGCCTAGCCCCAACGAGAAAAAAAAATACAATATCGACCGACCAAAAAATCAAAATTCTTAGTAGTTTAGCACACAACCGAGACACACTTATTGACTGCAAATTCATTTAACAACCATAATTAATCTAAACCAACAGAAATACTATCTCGACAAACAAAACCTTCAATTCCTAGTACAGTTTAGCACACAAGCGAGACACAATGATTGACTGCACATTAATTTAACAACCACAATTAATCTAAACCAACGGAAATACTATATCGACAAACAAGACCTTCAATTCCTAGTACAGTTTAGCACACAAGCGAGACACAATTATTGACTGCACATTAATTTAACAACCACAATTTTAATCTAAACCCCTGAATAAACCACAACAAAAAAAAATTCCAAATCTATAGCAAAACAAACAACGCAGAAATTAGAAGAGCATTAAAACACCTAACGGCAACACAAAAAATTTTAAGTCAAAGTTAGCAATCATCTCACATAAAAAAAAAACATGCGCGGGAAAAAAAAATATTAAAGTTTCAACCTAATATCTTATAGAAAATATTTTCAAACAACCATCTCTATCCATATCTTAACAAGCATGAATTCCAATGTTATCATCATTTAGTAATACACAACCACTTAAAATTAATACACCAACACAATTTAGCAATAAAATTGATTCTAACAAAATGCTGCTACCAAAAATTAATCTTCTATGCAAAAATAAAAATTTAACCAGAAAGTACAGTTATAAACAATCAATTCAGCATAAACTAAACAATTCAATAAAGGAAACCTTTTATATGAAAAAATTATTGAAATTCTAGATAATAATCACAAAACAAATTATGTAATAGGGAAAAAAATTTAAAATATGTATGTATCGTAACAACATTCAAATTTCATGACAGGTGTCCAGAGACCCCAAAATTTGACCTTTGTCACAAACATAAATTAAAGCTTAAAATTAATAAAATTAAAAATTGACGTACGTACATGATTATCATTGAATAACACTTGCATTACACAAAATTTATTTAATATATCGCACAAAACACACAGCATGAAAATATTTTATCTAGAGTTAAAATTGATATTAACCACAAACAGCACTATGTCATTTAAGCATAAAATCAAGACATAAAACAAACTGCATAAAAAAAATTTAACTGGAATTCATTAAATAACAGGAAATCATTAAATAAATGAGTACAAAATTTGATATAACAAAAAAAAAACATAAAACATAGCATGGAACAAGGTGCAACTATGAGACAGGTATCATTCTCAATGCGTGCTCTCGAAATGACGAAGCGTAACATTGTAAAAAAAAAAATTAAGTCTCCCTCAAATATTTTAGCGCAGAAACGTATTTAACGAGCCGAATTACCTGCACGAGCCCTTAAATTATACCGTGGACTTGGAACAATACCCTTAACCTCCGTCTCGTCTGGTTGTAAATCATCCAAATTTTTCAAATGCAAATATGAAAATCTCTTAATAAATGGAATCATCCGATTGACATGCGTGTTAAATCTTTTCCTCAATTGTTCTACATGTTGTACCCTATAATTGACATTAGAAAAACGCTCTATCACTCTGTAAGGACCTTCGAACTTAGGTCTGAGTTTTGGAGATAAATTAGATTTAATGTTAGGCGTCTTTATAAAAACACAAGAACCCGATCTTGTAATCGTAATGATGTTGTTTTGTCGCTCTCGTACTCAATTCAACATGTGATGCCTCCTGATCCTTTAGATTTTTAAAACTTTATTGAAAGTATGCTCCAAAGACGGTAAAAGTTTCTCGACATATTCATACTTATTTTGTGGTGTATCAGAATTCTTTTCGTAAGTGTAGGATAATCGAATATCTCTGCCATGCTATAGGAAAAAGGGAGATGTGTATGTAGCTTCATGGATCGCTGAATTTAATGCTAACATGGTGTGCGGGAGTTGATCATCCCAATCGTTTGTGTTTTGTGAAATTGATGCAAGGATATTGGCTAGCGATTGATTGGGTTTCTCTACCCTACCGTTGACGTGAGCGGAATAACTTGATATGTGCCTTTTTGAATACCCATGACTCTGCAAAATTCAACAAATTCGAACTCTTAAAATATGTAGCGTTATCTACGACTAATTTATGTGGGCAACCCCTGTGTACAATGTAATTATCAAAGAAAGCTTTTGAAATTGTACTGGACCTAATATCCGGAAGTGGAACGATGTGAATATATTTTGTGAATGCATCTATCATAGATAAAACATAGCTATTACCTTTAAGCATGGTTTTTAAGGGACCGAAAATATCCATATGACACGTTTCTCCTGGTTCAGTACTTTGTTCAACAAGTTGATGGGGCGCCGGGGGAATTTTAAATTCGTTTTTTCGAGATAAGCATATGGTACAAGAACGAACAAAATTTTTAGTATCTTTATACATATTGTGCCAAAAGAAGTTCTCGCTGAGTCGATGATAAGTTTTAAAAAAATTAAGATGTCCTCCATATTCTGAATGAACTGATTCGAGAATTTTAGCTTTTAGACAATGTGGAATGCAAACCTGCTTTCTAGTGGTGTTAGACCTGGGTGATCTCGAGGGGCGCTTGGACAAATGACATAACAAACCTTCCCCATTAATAAAATAGTTGCTGATTTGTGGGCTAACATCATTTTGATCAATTTTTTGTATGATAGTGCTTAAAACAGAATCTTCGCGTTGCATATTAATAAGATCTTTAGAGTCCGGTAAAGCTATTGTGATGTTGTTAATATAACGAGAAAGATGATCTGCGACTGAATTTAAGGATTCCCTGATGTAGTGTATGTCGTAATTAAATTCTTCCAGAGCCAATTTCCAGCGCAAAATTTTGGAAGAGGGATTTTTATTAGAAAGAAATCCCGCGAGAGGCTTATGATCGGTAAAAACTTTAAATTTTCTGCCTAACAAGAAAGGTCTAAAAAAATTTAATGCTGTATATATCGCGAAAAATTCTAAAACCGTTGCGTTATATTTCGATTGTGATGGATTTAATTTCTTAGAAAAAATATAAAGGTTTGACTTCAGAGTTAGGATATCTTTGTTCTAAAACTGCCCCTATGCCGCGAGAAGAAGCGTCCGTTGTTATTTGTAAATCCGCGTTTTGATCAGGTAGAGCCAAGACCGGTGGATTCAATATGGCTTTCTTAATATCATCAAATGCCTCCTGCGTTTCGGATGTCCACTCAAATGGAGTGTCTTTTCTCAATAGATTCGTTAAGGGAAGTGCACGTTTCGCGAAATTCTTGATATATCTCCTGTAAAAATTACAGCACCCTAAAAATATTTAATTTGTTTTTGATCCTTTGGAACTGGAAACTCATTAATTGATACGGACTTATCTTTATCTATAAGAATGTCATCCGGCGTTACCACAAACCCTAAAAATTTACAACTTTTCGTTAAAAACTGACATTTACTCGGATTAAATTTTAAGTGAATTCTTTCAAAGCGTTCAAAAACCTTTACCCAGTAGTTCAAAATGTTCATCTATAGTTTTAGTGAATAAAATAATGTCATCTATATAAACCAAAGCTCCGTGGTGTAATAAATCTCCTAGGAACTCCTGTGTGATTGATTGAAAAGCTTTAGGCGAGTTTTTTAAACCGAAACATAATCTGTTAAATTGATATTTATCACCGTCGGGAGTAGAGAATGCCGTCTTATGCCTGTCCGCAAAGTGTAGTGGAATTTGATTAAATGCTGACTTCATGTCTAACGCCGAAAAATAGTTTGAACCTGAAATTTCATGTAATATGTCGTCCAATGTTGGAATGACAAAATCCTGAGTCACAGTTATTTCGTTGAGTTTCCGAAAATCTAAAACTAGGCGCCATTTTTCTTTCTGTTTGACAAACAAGGCCGGAGTATTATACTGGGAATTGGATATCGAAATAATCACCGCCTTTTCTAAATCTGCTATTTGACGTCGAAATTCGTCTCTTAAATTAAATGAAATCTTATAAATTGGACATTTAATGGGATAATCATGTTGTAAACTGATTCTGTGGTGCTCCGTAGCGGCTGCGGATAATTCTACCGTAGAGCGAGCGAAAGCATTTTTGTGCGAAATTAAAAGTTGAAATAATCTGTTTTTGATTTTATTGTCCAAACCTGAAAGATTGAAATCTTTCTCCGTGAGTGGGGGTAAAATATCTTGAGAAACCGGAAAATCAGAAGAAAAGTCTTCGTAATTATTGACTGTAATTATTTTCATGTTCTTGTTAAGGGTGATTATGTTATCTGAATCGTTTCTAATTTCTAAGACGGTGTCATTTGTCTGTGGATCAATATTAATTTGCGAATTAGTTAAATGAATGTTTTTATTTCGTAGCTTTGCTGAACTCCGAATAGTGGCCAGTGACGTCGAATTAGGTAATGTTTCAACATGTATGCGAACATTTGTGACCGAATGGGGACCCACACACGTTTTGTGTTTTAAAATCCATTTATAAAGTTACTCTGTACCACTCGCGTGGGGAGTGAATAATGAATAAGCGGAATTGAAAAATTATGATTTAATAAACGGTTTTTTTCTATATCTAAAACTGCATCCCATACTTTCAAAAATCGTATCCCAAAATAGCGCAATAATTATCGTTAATCTCTTGTTTAGTTATAAAAAAATATGTCGAAATTGAAATTCCCCCAATGACAATTGTATTTCATAGCAACCGATAATTTCTACCGTGTCTCCTCTTACAGCTTTAATTTGAATTGAAACATTAAATTCCTAAAGTTATCATTTTTTATTTTAGTGAAAAAGAATTAGACATTAAAGATACAGATGCACCTGTGTCAATTAAAATTCTAAACTTGTGATGTTTTACGTTTGCATTTATTATTGGTAGATCGAATATTTTATCTCGAGATTGAATCGGAGAAAACCGCTCCTCTACCGAATGAAAAAATCTAAATACGGCTTTCTCACGGGAGTTTAAATTCTCATTTGTGCGAAAACGTTGAAAACCCCTATTCTCAGAATTTGTGTGTGTCACTCTCACTGAATGCCTGGGGGCTGCGTAATTGTCGCGGAGAGTAGATTCCGTGAAATGTACATGCCTCCCTCCTGGCCTGGGGCTACTTGAAAAAGAATACTCGCTTGCGGCATGTCTCCGGGGGCTGGTAACGGGCAGCGCGTTCGTCCCTCTGTCTCTTCCTACATTCCGCCTGTCTGTGTCCTTGAATACCACAATAGAAGCACTTGAAAACGTTCTCTCTTCTGTTAAAATAGTTCCCACCTGATTTACGAGCTGTAACTGAACTTGCCTCTTGTAGACGGCTGACCCTTAAATTTATTTCTTGTAATCTATCCGCTAATGCTGAAAGAACTGGATTTTCCGTTTGTGCGGACGATAAGCCGGATCTCTCTTCGCTAGCTATTTGGTTTAATTTCATGTTCTGCTCTTCTATCAATGCCGCATTGATTGATTCCTCTAAATTCAAAGGATCGCGGGAAAGAACAAATCGTCGTATGTCATTTCTTAAACCACTTATAAACCGAGATTGTAACAATTGGTCATTCGCATTTCTCACCGCGGTATTTTGAGCCGAATTTCCTGACTGGAAAATCTGTGTTCCCAGTTTATTGATGCGTGCTGCAAATTCCTATACGCTCTCCGAAGGACCCTGGATACACGATGAAAATAATTGAGACGCGTTGATAAAGGTACAGCTTTTTCGAATCTTCCAATAAGAATTCTTGCGATATCGTTATATTCTGTCAATTGACTATGTGTTGGGTCGGATAGAAAAAATTCCTCAGCTATTCCCGTTAATTTTAATTTTAGAATTGTTACTTTCTCATCGTTTGACCACTTGCCTAAATTCGCAACATCGTTTATTTTTCCCAAGAACCTGCGAATTCCTAACGATTCACCTCCGTCGTACATTGGAATTAGATCAATTAGATTAAATTTCTCGAACGCCGTTTGCGTCAAAAGGGGGTCTGATTGTCGTGTACGTGGCATGTTTGTTAATTATTAGTTAAGACCAAAATTTCTAGCGAATCTAATTCACAACGAAAACCGTTAAATTAAAACAAAATTCAAGCACTCGTGCAAGGCAACAAAATTCATGAACTCTTAAATTTAAATGAAACTTTTAACTAATCGGCTCTCGCGTAAATACATGCATAGAGAAAAAAATTCACATCAATATTGAAAGAGAAAAAAAATTAAAGAGCACAAGTACCTGCGTCATCGTTGCACCCCGGACTCTCTGACAAAACTGCAAGAAAAAAAAATTCACAGTATCAAATTCAAGCAATACATAAAATACACAGTAGCACACGAGATGAAATTTTGTCCTGATGATCCACCAAGAAACGTTTACAAAAAAAAAATTGTAAAAAAAAAAAATTTCTAACTCAAAGGATGTAAAAAAAAAATTTTTCTAACGACCAAAAAAATTTAAAATCCTGGTCAACTGGCACCAGATGATGGTGCAAAGAAAAAAAAATTTAAAATCCTGTCACGGTACCATTATAATGCGACGCCCGGTTAACTTAAGTTAATTTAATTTATTCTTATTATCCATTTTATAATACCCAGGTTCTAATTTATCATTTGGCGTCACACTATAGCTTAAGTTTAAACATTAGATCTTTAAAGACAAATAAAACAGGACACTAAATTAAAAAGCCGTTCTTTAAATTAACACTTAATTTATTTACAATAACATTGAAATTATATTAAATACTAAGGATATACATGATTGCTTAACTGAATTAGGATCTGAGAGAGAGTAAACATGGTGTGGCCATCTCGCGAGTCTCCAACCGCGGCATTTTATCAAAGGGTCGTCAGACCAAAATCGGTGATAAAATTGTGTCAGAGAGTGTCTAAATTCGTCGTGCATGCGCTTATATTTCGCGGCGGTTTACTTCTGTATTCTGGAGAGGATTCTTTTCCGAAACACAATCAGCTTTTCTGATTGGACTGGAGTCAGCGGAGGGATATCTTCTCGCGGTCCAGACTCCCCCAAAACGCGGAAATTCCCAAAAACATCCCATACCATGATGTATTTATGGGTACATTGCCTTCTTCCAGGCGTGGGAAATGCGTCACCCTTTTCGGTGGGGTGAGAGGCACTCCCAGAAATTCCTCTTCTTGTAAACAACAACAGGGCCGATATACAAATTACTGTTGTAATCTTTAGGGAAAGGCGGCCCCCCATCACAACAAACACAAAAAATAGTCCAACACCATTTATAGAAAGAAAAATGAAAAATTGCAAAAAAAATCGCTGTTGATTTTGTCATTTAATATTGTGATTCTGTCATATGTATATACATATTTATATTAATTGTAACTATTTAATAAAAAGTAATTGAATTAAAATCTTCCTTTGTTGACCTATAAGTAGGAATTGACTTAATTTTTTATATTACTTGTTTGCATTAAAGGTAAAAAAGAAATATATATCCTAAATGCTGAAAAATATTAAAGACAACAATTTTTATACCATTTTCCTACTTAAATTTGTGAAATTAATTCAAAAATTCAACAAAAAATGTGACATTTTTCATCGAATTTTAGAAAAAAATGACAGTTAAAAAGTTAACGCGAATCAGCCACGGTGGATCGCATCGAGTTTCCATACATGTTTCTTTTAGTATGCACTTCTTATGTCTTAGTAAAGGCAGTCCCCCCAAAAAAAAAAAAAAATGTCTTGGTGTGTTCAATCGGTCAATCGCAATTGACTTAATGCCCACCTCTGTCTCAGGCACTTGACCATAGTTTAAAATTATGAGACCCGTCTTAAATAACCCAGTTGTTGCGACATATAAATCATAATCAAATTCAAATCAAAACATCTCCAATACAAGTGTAAACATATACAGTGGTGTAAGAAATTGAGAGAATTTTCGGACTTGATTGATTATCTCTAGAGCTACTGGACCAATTTTAATGAAACTTGATATGTACACACATGCATTGATAAAATACAAAACAAATAACCAGTGAACAAGTACAATATACACGCACGATCGTGCGCAACACTCGTTGGAGTTGGAAGATATGAAACAGCGGTTGCATAAGAAATAAAAGAAATGAGTAGGGAGTAGGGAGTAGGGCCCCATTTACAGCTATACAGGCCTCGCAGCGTGATGTCATACATGAAATAAAGCAGTTTATCAGTTCTTGTGGTAATTGGCCCCACTCATTCAGCAACGATGTTTTCATTCCCTGAATGGTTCTTGGAAGGGAGTTGAGAGTTGCATTTGCAGTTCCCAGAGCGCCTCAGACATGTTCTATAGGGTTGAGGTCTGGAGACTTGGCTGGTCAATTCATACGGCGAATATCCTCACTCTCTAGATATTCATCGACTACAAGACCATGTGGCCTCGTTTTATCGTCCATTAAAATGAACTCGGGGCCACATGCATTCATGAAAAGGCAAATATAGGGATCCAAGACTTTGTCCCTATACCTCACACTAGTCAAAAGGCCTCTTTCAAAGACAAGGAGAGGTGTACGGCCAACCAACATGATGTCTGCCCAGATTATTAAACCTCCTTTACCATAATTGTTGATGTCGCGGACATTAGAGGGTAAGTAGCAGGTCTCTGATTATTTCCATATGAACGTACGCCAAGAATCAGGATTTAGGCTGAAACGGGACTCATCGGTAAACAGAACGGTCACCCACTCTGATCGATACTCCAATCTCTATGCAGTCTGTACCATTCTAAATGGACTCTCCTGCTTGTAGACGTGAGTGGGACAGAAACAGCAGGTCCTCTGGCAATCAACACTCACTCATGAAATCTTTCTGAAACAGTCACCTTTGATACACGAGTTCCTGTGGATGCATACAAGTAATGAGAGAGTTGAGAAACTTAGTCACTGTGTGTTACACCTCGTGATATTCGACATATGGCTATCTTCTCTTCCCGTCATGGTTCTTGGATGACCTTAATCAGACTTTCTCTCGATGGATCCAGTATCCTGGAGCTGTTTTTATAAGTTATACATGACGCTGGGTGTTTAATTGAACTCTCTACAAATCTGTACTTGACATTGGTCTGCCTCTAGCCTCCCCATGCTTCGGCACCTCATTCTATCATCTAAACGTTGGTGGTTACTCATTTTTACTGTTACAATTTGAATTGAACCGATAGCTTCATAATAACACCTAGAAATTGGTCGAAGTGTGCTTGCGAACTAAATACTTCTTAACTTACACGCGCTTATAAATCCTGTTTTCCTGCTGGCCCCGCCTACACACAAGTGTACGCTTACGTATATGCCGTACAATATTTGCATTTCTATCTAGAAGCAGTTTTCCATTCAGTTCAGTTCTTTTCATGTATTTCGATGAAATATGCAAATTATCTTAATTTATTTCATCAGTGTACATATGCATGTGAAACAATTATTGCCTTGAATTCAATATATATTACAATTGTTTCATCAGAGAGGTATAGTTTTATTTTCATAAAATTGATAATTCATGTTTGATATATACAATATTAGTTAATCCCAGTAGTTATAAATTTTTTTGAGGTGGTGACCTCATTTTTTTTACTAAAACTTTGTACGATCCCATAAGCATTGCGTAAAGTTTACACACGTTTGGGAGATTTTATATGTGTTTTATTTGTAGTATATTATTGTTTTGCCATAATAACATCAGCAATTAGGTTTTATTTTGAATATAACGAATTAAAAATTTCGATGAACTCTTTCGCAAGCCATGGCTAATAGGTCTAGTCACATAAAACATTTTTCTTCAAGCGAGTGGTGGATATTTAATCTATCCACATGAATTAATTGGAGCTAAAACGCTTAAAAATTAATACAGATGACAGCACAATATCTTTTTTTACATTTCATGTCATCTGATGAGTAATTAAAAACAGTTTTTCTCGGTGTAAATCTACAAATTGTATTTTCATTACTATAAATAAAATTTCCGATCTTTGAAAAACATGTCAACATGCCTTAAGTATACTTTTCTCTCATATGAATGAATAAAGCAAATTTGCAATTAAAAAAATGTTTTATTTAGATGAAAGCTTTTGTATATGGATAGAGGCTCTATCCACTGCCCACATAAAACAGATAAATGAACTTGAAGTTTTCGCTCTTCCTCCATTCGACAGAGAGCACTTAGAATCACGTGAGAATCTTAGGAGTGGGAAATATGAGCAAACTTTGCTTACAATATACGGTACGAGATTCTCAGATTTGAAAATCTTTCATTTTAGCTTTTCTGTGCGTACCACTGTGCCTTCAAGCAAATGGTCATACTTGCTTTGAAAGGTTTACAGTAAATAGCTCATCAAATTTGTGTTCTAACTTTTTATACTAGAACTAAATAAAATATAGAATGTGAATATATACCAATTTCAATGTATATTTTAGTAAGTATTCTACATTTTACAATCATTCTATTATTATTTTATTACACTTGTACTTAGTATTTAATTGTTATTGATATTGTTATTAGCATAAATGTTAATTTTTCATAAAAAGAGTATTGTAATATGATTCTTTATTTCTATCCTGAAATGTGAGTCAAATGTCTTAACTGCGCAGTGGCTATAACCTCTAGCTCCACCCAGGAAAAAAAAACCCATTATCAGATTTTTTTGTGACTAAATAATGTTTATAGAGGATGAGAACATTACATTTATCAAGTACTTTATCACAGAAAAGTGCATTTTAGCTTTGTAGGCACTAAATGGTTAAGTAACATAATAAAAGAAACATATAATGTTATTGTAAGATAAGTTATACATGAAACTATAAACTATTTACTAAGATCAAGCATTTTGAGTTCACTTCTGGGATCATCAACTTTTTATTAAAAACGATATTTGTAAGATTCAAGTACCAATGAGAAGGATGAGCTTGATTATTTTTAAGGTATCCGACTACGTTTGGAACCGTGATTTTGCAAAAACCTATAAATGGATAATATGTATAGTATTTAGTGTCACTTGATTAGAAAATGTACATAAAATTGTTTTAAGAATATTATTACAATAAAATTATTTAAGTACAATATTTTGACAAAAAATGAACATAGAATGGCCCATTTTCAAAATATTCTCCTTTTGTGAAAAATGTTTCTATTATAATAATATTTTGTCTGCATATAGCTCAGATTCCTGTAAAAAGGTTCAATTAGAATTTTTGAAATATATGTCTTAGAAGGGGGTTTGTCCAAGTTTTACAGCAACAGAGAAGAGAAATTTTAAGAAAAAAGCATCAATAATTATTTCAATGGGTTGTAACACTGAAAATAAAGGGAATTTTTTAAAAATTGTAGTTGAGCCTTTGTACAGAGATCTGAGCCATATACAGGCAAAATATTATAATCGAAGCATTTTTGACAAAAGGAGATTTTGAAAAAAGTTTATTCAAAGTTAATTGTTTGCCAAAATATTTTATTTAAATAATTTTTTTTCTCAAAATGTCCTTAAAACAATTTTATACATGTATTCTAATCTAAGTGACACTAAATATAACGGAAATTATCCATTCATGCTCTTTTTTAAAATCATGGTTCCAAACGCAGTCGGATAGCTTAATCACGATGATAGATGACTTAAGTTAGAATGGTTGTTTTAAGTCACACACAGTACGATGAGACTTGCTCCAGGAAGTATCTAAATAAGCAATTAAAATATTATTATTACGAGTAGCAAACAAGATATTTTATGTAAAAGGTTATATTAAAAATTCTAAAAGTTTTGGCGACCCCAGGTTCAAATCAATCGACCCCATTTGAGGCTGAAACTCCTAGTTTAAGAAACACTGGCTGGGTGACGCAGTTGGTTAGGCTATGACTTTGTACACCGAAATTTGTGGCGTTGACTCCAGCCCAAGTCGTAGGATTCCCAGATGCGAAAATCGACAGCATCAGATTCCTAGAGTGCTTGTTTGGCAAGTGTTAGTTGAAATTTAAAACCTAGAACAATTTCACATCGTCAGAGCTCAGATGCCTCTCTCTGAGGAGGAAACTGTGCGTCAAAGTTTCATTGTGCCAATTGGTTTATTCCTATATTGTGTCCCGTTTAAGATGGATATCATCTCACGGGAAATGTTCTGGTCTGTAATGATAATTACCAATCCACAGCCTCTTTTAAAAGGAAACAAGTAATAAAAAAATGTTTAAGTGAATTCCTACTTAGGGCAACAAAGAAATTTTTTTTAGTTAATAAAAACTACTTTACTAGTTTGGTTAGTTAATTTTGGGTACTTTAATGAATTAATATTTGATGAAACTGTATTAACGTCAAGTGTCATCCACTTAAAGTTTAAAAAAATGTATTTGATGCCAAGAAAAAAATTCTATTAAAACCTTATTGGCGCTATCTATTGCAGTTAATTCTTACTTCGTAAAAAGTAACGCAGAATAAATTTAAATTTAAAAAATAAACTTAATTAGTGAATTAATATTTGTAAAAAGAAACAGAATTAACAAGTGTACTCCACTACAAGTTTTAAAAAATGTGTTTGAACTTGAGTAGATGAATAAAAACCATTTTATTAACGATCTAAACATTGAACAAGATGTATATGTAAATAAATAAATAAAAATATATATAGGGAGAGAGTAAATTAATAGTAAGAATTAAAAAAAGAATTCAATTTGATTTATTTAGATTGTTTCATTGAAAAATAATTTTTTTGTCTTGTGCTCGACAATTAAAAAAAGCATCAATTATAAAATTAAACAATAATTCAGTTTCATAAATCTATGAACTTTTCAAGCCTGGTAATTAAGATAAAGGTCTTCGAAACGCATCATTTATTTAAATATGGATCTTCTTGCCAAGTTTGTGTTAATATTTCATAACTAGAAACACGCACACATATCTTAAACAAAGAGAGATGCATTACGGTACTAAGTATTTCAACATTGTTCAATTCAATAATTCGTAAATACGGCTTGATGATTTGAACAAAATTTCAATGAAATACATCTTGATGGGGAAAACCAGCATATTTTTTATGTGCTCAGAGATCAGCATAAAAGATGCATTTTTGTTGGATGTTTTTGGCTGCCTCTCAAGACAAGATAAAAAAATAAATGATTGATTACTTGCTTCACGCAAAACTTTCTTTCTTTTTGCTAAATCCAGAAAACCGCACATTGGCAAAAAATTGCCAGCTGTGAGTGATGCTCTGGTTACAGTGCTACGTAAGCTAATAAAAGAGACTCTGTTCTTCGCAAAATTTCCTTTCAGTAATATTTAAATACAGAGATGAATCGATAAAATAAGTGCGATTGTTGAAATTTTTACCACCTATATTTAAACCCTGAAGCAGTTAGTTCTTTTGTCCAAAATGTTCCTAAAAAGGAACATTTTTATTGGATACAGTTACACATATACAAAATTAGAAAAGGGAATGATTTTATTCTAAATTTCCAATTTTGAAGTTTTCACGCTATTTTTTTATTTTGTCATTGTAGAACACAATCCCCCCACCACAATAAATATTGCCTTTTATAAGCCCACTCTGTATGCTATGAAGAATGTTTCCCTTAGTGAGCATCTGATACTTAGAAAAAAATTCATGTTTTTTTTAAACTTGTACTGGATGACACTTGATGTTAATACAGTTTTTTCTAATATTAATTCATTAGTCAAACTTAAGAAATGAATAAATAAGTAACAAACAAAAATAATAGTCCAACACCATATATAAACAGGAAAATAGCTTGCTGTGTCCTTAAAACACAATGGATGGCCCGTTGGACTTCTAATCCAAAGGTCGTGTGTTGGAATCCTACGTCGATGGCCTTATTTCTGAGAAAATGATTTAGGAATTAATTAATTAGTAACAAGCAAAAATTATAGTCTAACACCATATATAGCAAGGAAAATTGCTTTCTATTCTTTCACTTAATACTGTTATTCTGTCATATGTACATACATACTTAAATTAATTGTAATTATTTTTAAAAAAGTAACTAAAATAGATTTTTTTTTGCTAACCTAAGTAGAAATTCAATTTTTTTTTAAAAAAAGTTTCATATTACTTGTGTTGAATGTATTTCCATTTCCATTTCTTCTCAAGCAACACATTGCACATTGCCTTGCCAATTCTTTTTCCTTATTGGATATTTTCAAGAATTCAAATTTCTGTTTTCAATGAAAAAGTCATGCCTCTCTTAAAAGCACTAATAATCTCACAATAAGAATTAAAAATATGTGCAAATCAAATGTAGAAAGAAGAAAATATCAGAAATTTATATGCTGTACGGGCGGGGAAACTGGTTGTGGCCAACTTTCGTTAGTTCGTAATATGTACGGACAAACCAGTTAAGGGGTTAAGTATTATCCCGCATTTTCTATTACAATTGAGTAAATGTACTTTATATAACTAAATAACTCTTAAAGAAAGCCTAGATTGTTAACACTCTACATAGAAAATCAATTGCTTTCTCACTTGAGTAACTAGACTCACATTCGAACAAACTTAAATGCTTAGATTCTGCTGTGAGCACACACAAATTCTAATTACCTTACTAATATCCAATTTAAAAAAGCTAAAAATGTATTACTTTTTTCCAATTAATAGTATATATACTACTGCTAACCAAATATTGTATGAGGAAGGTTTCATAATGTTTTGTTATTATTTTCACACGGAAACTTTATTGTCAGAAAATACTCTATAGCACCGACTCTTAAAACTTTCAGTTGATGCGGTCAACCGATACATATCAGCCTTACTTCACGTACCCTTAAGGTATCCGACTACGTTCGGAACCGTGATTTTAAAAAAGCTCATAAATGGATAATTTTCATATTATTTAGTGTCACTTAGATTTGTCTCTCACTTAGTTTTTTTCTTCATAGTAAACCCCGACATTGATACATTTGTTGCAGCGTGCAATCGCTTTGATGACATCACTCTCACAGTTTCTTGCAACAATACAAATAATTCTCGCAAAGACGATAATATTGTTTTTTTGTGAATATGGAGTTAGGCCTATTTCGAGCTTATTGACACACGTTATGTCTTCCTTAACTGATTTTACAACATCAGTGTCTAAATATTTGACGTGACACGATTTTTTCATCATTCACGGTCTTAAAGCGTTCCTGGATGGCAAACACACTATTCCACGTGTCCATTTTTACCGGAAAACAGCGTGTACTTCCAATGACGATCACGTTGACTGCTCACATCAGTCTGTAATCGTTATTTGTACTCGAATAACCTCGGGTACGCCGGTCTACTGCTAATCTTTCTTCCTCAACATGTGACGAATTTTTACGGCACTTTTCCACTAATACTCTTTGGCATCATTGGGGAGTGTAAATTCGCGTATATTTCCAATCTGCTCTGGAAGAAGAAAATGGGATATTCAAATAAATTAAGGTATTTAAGGAGAGCGTTGTAAGTTAGTTTTTAGAAGGCAATTGAGCCAAGAGCCGTAGTGACGAAGTTAAGAAGATTCAAGAGGATTGCTGGATCAGAGTATTGCTGTTATTATTCAGCGAAGTAGCCTTAGAAAGATTGATCTACCAGGAGAGAACGACATTACAGCCAGGTGATATATTATAACTTAGTATATCTGACCACAAGAGTTAATATATAATAAAGTTAGTTAAATTTTAACGAATGTTTATAATTCAAGTTGCGTGTATTTCTCGGACTTCCTATTCCGGTAAACCCGCGTTCGATACTGATCTTAGTACTTGATTAATTTCATATTTTGTAATTTAATTTAATAGGTAACGTAAATCCTTTTGACGTAGACATAGTGTTTAATATTTGTAATTAGAAGGTTTCTAATTGAATCTATTGAATAAATATAATTCGTTGTTATACAAAGGGCGTCTGGTCATTCTTTGCCTCAAGTTAATCTTAGTGTCCAGGGTGAAACCTAGGGGGGTTCTCACAAACACTCTGCGCATGAGTCAGTTTTGTAAGGCTGAAGCTACTTCCATCGTTGAATCAGCAACGGATACGGGCTCTTATGACAATTCTTTGTCTCACCTGGAGATCTTCACACTTTTATAAAAACGTGACGTAAGTCATTTTCAGAACAGCTCTCATAATAATGAATCATTCACAGAAATTAGGCACCATTTTAAAAGAAATTGAATGTTCCATTTTAGGTTAAGAATGAAAATCAAAAATTAAATCTTGAAATAAGTATATAATATCAGAAATAACCTGCGAGGCCTTATGATTAAAATTCTAATTCTCTAAGCATTTCCTTAAGATATCTCAGATGTGTTAAACTTCTCTAGAGGTCTGAAAATATAAATAATTTCCAAACAGGTATAATTATTTTTAAATTTAAATTAAATGATTCGAATCGTTTACATATTGTTTATAAAAGAATGCGGCTTCAGAAAAGTATAAATGTTTAAAATATAATACTAATTGTAAAAATCATAAGCATATGAAAATTCTATAAAAAATATTAAGTATGTTTGCGTTGCTCACGCTGTTTTCTAAAATAGTAGCCCCTCTGATGTATAAAACTTTACAGAATTATAAAATACATCATAGTCTTTAAACCCTACTTAATTTTAGTATTATATATCTTTTGTATTCCAAAATATTTGTAAAATATTGCAATTTTTTTAATATTTTTTTAAAATGTATTTTTTTATTTATTAAAATATGTAAGTTGTCATTTTATTTATATAAAAATAGCTACAATGTAATAAGAATACATTTAACTTTTTAAATCAACTTATATCTATTAATTAAAGCTGCTATTTTGGAAAATAGCATGTGTGACGTAAAACGTGATAAATATTTCCTATATAAAAGTTTCTTATTTTCATATGCTTATAATTTTTAAAATTCTTATTATATTTTAAACATTTTATATTTTACCTGAAGCTCCATTCCTTTATAAATAATGTGCAAAACATTCGAATTACTTAATTTAAATTTAAAAAATTGTACCTGCTTGAAAACTGCTTATATTTTCAGATCTATACAGAAATTTAACAGACCCCTGAGACTCCGTAAGTACAGAAAATTATTCGCTCCCAAAATGTGTTACATGAGATAATATGTTTTATTTCGCATTTCAACAGTTCGATTTCATCAAAGAAATTTTTTTTTGAAATTCAAGCTCTTTTGTGTTATATATAGGGGAACAAAAATTTTAGAAAGAATAATTGATTGAACTCAAAATTTATAGGAAAATGTTTTTCTAATTATTTGGCTTGAAAACATTACTTGAAATATTCTAAAGCATAAAACAAATATATATATATATATATATATATATATATATATTTATTAAGCTATTTCTTGTTATGTTTATCTATTATTTCTTGTTTTTGATAAATAATACATATTTCTTTTATATATATATATATATATAAATCTTCTGTGCGTGTCTTTGTCTCTGAACTCCTCCTAAACGGCTGGACCGATTTCGATGAAATTTATTGTGTGGGTTCAAATAAATTCGAGAATGGTTTAGATTCACAATTCGGTCCGATATCGCAATTAGTTAAAGTTAAAAAGATATTAATTAAAATCATTCAAAAAATACAACTGAACATTCATCTGCATGGTTGTAACAACGCTATTGTTATAAACAAATAATATAAAAAAATTAATCAATTCTCCTACTTAGATCAACCAAGAAAACATTTATTTTAGCTACGTTTTATTAAATAGTTGCAATTAATATAAATAAGTATATACATATGACAGAATCACAACATTAAGTGGTAATTAATTTTTATTAATTATCATTAAAGTATCGTATTGTCGTCCAAAACGATCGTGTATATAAAATTTCCTTTCAACTGAATGCTTTAACACGTGAGAAAAAAACTTTTTCAAATTTTGACATAAGTTGCCAACGTGGCTGTATTTGTAATTTTTTAAATAATTAGTTTTAATCAATTATTTTTTATTAATTATAATTAAATTATTGTATTGTCATCCAAAATAATCATGCACATTACATTTCAGCTCAATTGAGTGCTTTGAAATGTATTTTATTAACGATTGAAAATTCCACCAAGATAAATAAATAAATAAACAAACAAACAAAATATGTATACAGATCGTCAGCTAATAGTAGGAATGGAAAAAGACGTAAGTTGGCTTCGAAAATTGATTTTCAGCCAAACTGGCCAAACCTGGTCTTTATTGTTACTAAAATGCAGACGATTCACGCTTTTTGGCGTTTTTAATTAATATCTTTTCAAATAATCTGTATATATGTAATTCTTCTGTGCGTATGTATGTAACTGAACTCCTCCTAAACGGCTGGACCAATTTTGATGAAAGTTTTTGCCTGTTCCAGTGGACTCGAGAATGGTTTAGATTTATAATTCGGTTTAGAAATGTTTATTTAATTAATTTTTTATTTATAAATTGTTGATCTTGGAATGTTTTACATTGGATCCGGCAGACTGCGCTACGATCGCAGTATCGAATATTCAAAAATATTTCATTATAGTTCGAGTTGGTCCCATTAGTTGGTGCTGTGATCATTTCAGGAAAATGTTTTGTCACTTCGTGTTATTATTTTTTTGAAGTAAATCGTGTTTTAATTAAATTATTACATTCCGATGTAATTAGTGTTTGAAGAGTTTTGAAGTGTGCATAAAAAACAATACATTCTCCAAATTTAGTATGCAATTGAAGTGAGTATTTTACATGATTTTCTATTAAATATACACGTGCGTTGACAGCAATTTTCCTCACCTACAAATCTATTTGTGTAACTAATTGATTATACACACATTATTAAACTATTTTTTATTTAAAATCTTTTCTTATCGGAAATAGTTTGTGTGTGTGTTTCTCTTCTAAGCAACCCAGAAGTATTAACCTTGGCACATAATTACATTTTAATAACTTTTTAATACAAATTTTAATCAAAACGGTCCAGATTGTTAAAGCTTATTCATAAAAATTAGGAATTTTTGAAGTTAAGATGTGTGTACAGGACAACGTCTGTCGGATCCTCTCTCTCTCTCTCTATATATATATATATATATATATATATATATATATATATATATATATATATATATATATATATATATATATATATATATATATATATATATATTTATATATATATATATATATATATATATATATTTATATATATATATATATATATATATTTTATATATATATATATATATTTATATATATATATATATATATATATATATATATATATATATATATATATATATATATATATATATGAAATTTTAATTTATTCATTTGAAGAGTTATGAAAAATCTTATATTATTTGAAAGTGTGTGTAAAAAAAACAAATCTATACCATTGACCGCATTAGTTTAAATTTTTTCAGGACAGGAGCTTCCTTGATGTTTGAATGAGCCCCGTAAACGTATTTTCAACAAAAAAATATTTCCACATTTATTTTTAATAATTTTTTTCTAAGGCCACTTAGGTTAGGGAAGAGTTTGTGTTATGTGAGAAATCACTAAATGACGGGATTTGCAAATAATAGAGGAAAACATCGTTACTGCTCATGTTTAAAAAAATTATTACTGCTTTTGACAACATATTTTGATTGGACAAAAGTTAAGTGTGGATTTTGTAGCAATTTACTCCAGAAATGGTTGTAGAGGGTCTTAGATATAAAAATTACAATTTTTGTACTAGACATATAGACACAAACGTTTATTATTTTTTTTACTGAGTAAGGATTAACTATGAAGGGGTTTTGTACAAATCAGCTTATCTGCTTCCCATGAAAGTTGCTGTAGTGTTATATATAAAAGTACCTGTTTTGAACTATTAGACCTACACTTGCAATTTGGATAGCTAAGAATAAGTTTTGCGGAAACCGACTGCCAAAGGATAAGGATTGGACGTAATTAATAAAGGCTTAAATAAAGCTAATATTTTGAATCAAAAGAGTTATAGGAAGCTACATGTAAATAAATCAAGCACTTTGAGGGAAAAGTCATCACCCCCTTCCATTTTCCCAAAGTGAAGTAATTGAGTATTTTTTTAGTATTTTTTATTTGCCTATGAAAATAATTTATTCAGAGTATCAAATTATATTCCTAATCAACTGAATCTAATTGATTATACTTCTTTCATCCTTAAAACACTTAAACCAACAGAGCATGTTAAGCTACTTTGCACAAATAAGAAGTGTAATGTAATACAATTCGCTGAAAGGTATTTCGGATGAAAATAGGCCACAAGGCTAAAAAAAAGGCATTTCTTATGGGACAAGAAAACTATTTCGTTTCGATTTCAAAAAAACAATAAAATCTTTGATTAGAAAGGAAAATTCTTTTTGTAAAATTTGAAATTTTATGAGTGAAATACCTGTTGAAAATGAAGGCAGTGATCTTCTCCATGAAACTGAATATACAACTTCCGTCTCTCTCTCAATCGTAATTTTCCCTCTCAATATACATTGAGTTAGAAAGGCACGGAACACAAAATAATCCCCCCTCCCTTCCGAAATGGTTTCATCTTTCAACTGGAAGATATTAATAATGCAATCGATGCTAAAAATTTATTTTCAAGTCTCTCTAATGCCGTAATTATCTCACTTATACAGCATATATATATATATATATATATATCATCCATAATTTTCTGAACAAAAAAATTAGAACTTATTTTTTGAGTATGAAAACATCTATGCTTTCCTTAAATCTTATATTGAATAACAATATATTTTTCTTACGGATTAAATATTGTATATATTGGTTTTTCTTTCCCGTTTGCTTTCATAAGATTGAAAAATAGTTTTACTTTCATCCCTGCGAATTTGGAAAGTGGGAAGGCTGCCTTTAGATACGTGCTCTTTTTCATCGATATGTTTTCTTAAAATATTTCGTAATCTCGCGAACACGTTTCGAAGCTGGTTTTATGCCCAAATATAAAATGTTCCTGGACTTATAAGCTTTTTCAATCCTTTTTCACGTCTGTATTTGACGTATTTTCCTTTGACCAGTTTTCAGTTACATTTTTGAAACTTGCTATGGCTCTTCCTTGGAGGCTACGTAGGCTATTTTCAGACTACGTAGACTATTTGTGCTTTCCCCGATGTTATTACTTTATTGATAAAAACGTTCTTTTAGTGGTTATATAACTTTAGGAAAATTAGAAGGTTCAATTTGACTTAATTCAATTAAATGTAATAAGTAAAGGGTGTTTTTTAGAGGTATAGAACTTTAAATTGCAATAAAACAACGATGTATTATTCGATTGACATGAATTTTTTTATTCGAAAGATAATCTTCTGGCGTTACATTTTAAATATGATTTCTGGCATAGGACTGCAACGGCTGGCTCGGATGTAGTCCAATTTGGACGTCCAATTTTCGATGACTTTTTCCAACATTTGTGGCCGTATATCGGCAATAACACGGCGAATGTTGTCTTCCAAATGGTCAAGCGTTTGTGGCTTATCTGCATAGACCAATGACTTTACATAGTCCCACAGAAAACAGTCTAGCGGTGTTAAATCACAAGATCTTGGAGGCCAATTCACAGGTCCAAAACGTGAAATTAGGCGGTCACCAAACGTGTGTGTTTCAATAAATCGATTGTGGCACGAGCTGTGTGACATGTTACGCCGTCTTGTTGGAACCACAGCTCCTGGACATCAGGATTGTTCAATTCAGGAATGAAAAAGGTAGTAATCATGGCTCTATACCGATCACCATTGACTGTAACGTTGTGTTCGTAACCTTCATCGTTTTTGAGGAAGTACGGACCAATGATTCCACCAGCCCATAAAGCGCACCAAACAGTCAGTTTTTCTGGATGTAACGGTGTTTCGACACACACTTGTGGATTAGCTTCACTCCAAATGCGGCAGTTTTGTTTGTTGACGTAGCCATTTAACCAGAAGTGCGCTTCATCGCTAAACAAAATTCGCTTATGAAAATCGGGAATAACGGCAATCTCGTTTTTCGACGAATCTACGCCTGGCTTGATGATCGTTTTGATGAATTGCCAAACCAAACTGAGAACAAATCACTTGACAGCTGTTAAATCGGTCGCCATCTTGGAAAGTAATGCCAACTTAAACTTCTATACCTGAAAAAAAACACTCTTTATTAGTGCACTTATCAGGGGCATGATTTTTTCTTGTGCTTCTAAGCTTCACGAGAATTTAAAGTACACGCAGCCGTATAGAGCAGTGTTTCCCAACCTTTTTATCGCCGCGGACCGGTCCTCAATTGTTGATTTTACAGCGGTGTGCTGATGGTGAGGACATTGATTGTTTATATTTTAAACCATTGATACTCAACCTATAGCACACTGAGCCTTTTTAAGTGGCCCCGTCATGGCCCATTGCTCTGAGAAATTTACTTATTTAAGAACATTGTATTAAAAATTAGGTGGGAAATTCTTTGTCAAGAAATCAAATATATCAATTCGGATTTTTGCTGTAGGTTTCGTACGGACATGAATTGATATTCTTTTTCTTTTTGGAACAGTTACGGTTAGTAGTGGTAACAGACAACAGTGGAGTAGCGACACTTTTAAGGATGGAAATTTTTTAACTATTTTTCATATTTTACAAGCAAACAATATTCGAAGAAAATATATCGTTTCAAGACGATTGGATCAGTAATTATTTGATTTTCCACAAAAGTACTGTATTTAAAGAATACCAATAAACAGGAAACATTCAATGACACTTTTTTCTCGAATATCTCTTTCAAGAGATGATAAATAGGCTTTCTTGAACAATCTTTGCAACAAAAGCAAAGTATTTTGTCAGTGGTAATATCACAACGGTGACAAAGACATCCTTTTAAGTTTGTTACATTACTGGTAATCATATGAAACCATTTACTGATGCAGAAATTGTGAAGGGTTTCTTAAATGCTTCTAATTTAATGTTAGTGACAAAAATAAAAAAAATGTAAAAAAAAAATAATAATTAAATAAAAGCAAAACAGAAGTTATAACATTTTGATCAATTTTCCACATTTTAAATTTCCAATGTTATTTTGATTTTAAAGAATATTCCCCCCCATTTATCCTCATGTTGTGGCTAGCGTGAAGTAACTAACATATGTATGCGGCTCGCTTGAAATAGTAGACATATGTATGCGGACCAGAAGAAAAAAGGCTGAATACCCCTGTTTTAGACAGTTTTGATTTAATAATTTTAATTTAATTGTGTTTAATCGTGACTTCAGAATAGAATATAGCTACACTCAAAAATGAGGATAAAGTGATTTAAAAAGGAATGTAAAATGATTTTCATAAAAACTAGCCCAAACCCAAGAAAAATATTCTACAGTAAATAAAATGAAAATAGCTCTATGTTTCTTGTGTGGACCGGTAGTATTTGATCCATGGACCGGAGGTTGGAGAACACTGAAACAGAGTACAGTCGGACTCCGATTTTAACGAATTTTTTGGGACCGAAAATTTTGCTCGTTAATTCGGGGTTATTCGTAATCCGTAGATAGAAATTACACATTTTCTTTATTTAGCAGCTAAAACTAGTGTTACCAATTTAGACTAGTAGCTGTCGGACAATCCCTTTGACTCCTGATTTGAAATTATTCTATTCCGAATCCATGCAGAGAGAAAATACAGCGTCATTTTAATCTTTCTGCATAAGACGGTGCTTCTCAAAGTTTCAAAATTCACGACCCAATATTCAATTTTAATTTTCATCGCTCCCCCCTCTTAGAATAGCTATGTACTGAATTCAATAATACTGTATTTTGATGCTGAAACTACGATATGACTAACCTCTTGTTCCACTGGCGTATATAAAAGTCTCACTCAAGTGCGGTAATTTCACCGGACGTATATATACGTCTTTTCGAAGTACAATCTTTCCTGCGCACTGTTATCCATAAAATTATTCCGAAAGCTTAGGAATTGAATAAAAGGACCTTGACAGAGTGTTAGCGTTGAATTTACTCATTTCAGAGGCTCTTTTTTGTTGCTTTTTTTATTACACTTTTCTCCCCGTAACTTTTAATCGGCAGTTAAGTATTTATTATAAACTGTACGAATTATCAAGATAAGTGTTAATTTTTGTATATAATTTTACATATGACAATCCCATGGGTCACTGGTAATTATCAAACTTATTCTTAACTTAGTATTGGTAAATTAATTATAAAATACATTGCGTAGCACTGATTTATTTATAAGTGTAATATTCAGTGTAGATATGCATTTTATGTCAGAATGTATTTTGTTTGTTTACTTTGAGTAAATTAAATTTTTTTTAAAATAATCTTTTGTTTTTGACTTCTCAATATGCCCACCCCTACCTCGTAGAATTGTCATGCCCCCAAGGGAGGCGCGCCCCACAGTTTGAGAAACGCTGGCATAAGACATGTTTCTACAATGCTGCAACATTGTGAATTAGAAAATAAAATAATTTCAATAGGAGTTTCAGAAAGAAATCCCCTATCCTATTCAAAACTCATGCGATAGAATACACTCATTACTAATCTGTACATGTATAGCAGTGTTTCTCAAACTGTGGGGCGTGATAATCCTATCAGGGGGGGGCGCGAGCCAATTAAAAAGTCGAAAACAAAAGATTTTTTAAAAAAAAATAATTAATTTACAGAAGGAAAACAAATAAAACACCGACGACATAATAAAAAATAAAATAAACATTTACGCTAATGTAATACACTTATAAATATATCATTACTGCGCAATGTATTTTAGAATTATTTTAACAATACTAAGTTAACAATACTAAGATTAATAATTGCGAGTGACCCCATGGGCTGTCATATATAAAATTATATTCAAAAATTAACAATGATCTTGATAATATGTACGGTTCATAATTAAGTCCTTAAATGCCGTTTAAAAACGGCGTGATTCTCTCCCCAATGTCACCATTTAACACGTAGGCAAGCGTATGTGGTGTATTAGGGGTGGGGTAGAAAAGGAATAAATAAGCAAATCCTTTGAAATAAGTAAATCTTTCGCAAACACTATCAAGGTTATTACATTGCATTTCAAAGCCTTCGAAATAATTTTATGGAAAGCATTTCACAGTAAAGATCGTACTTCGGAAAGACGTAAATATACGTCCAAAAATTTAATGCTTTGACTGGGTGAGACGTTTATATACGTCGGGGGCCCATAAGAGGTTAAAGTCGTATTGTAGTTTTAGTGCCAAAGTGTAGCATTATTGAATCAATACATTGTTATTGAATGGAGAGGGGCGCTATGAAAATGATAACGAGATACTGGGTCGCGTACATTGAAAGTTTGAAAAGCACTCATGTAGAGTCTTATTACGGACTGCATACCTTCTCGGCGAAATTCGCTAATTTGGTTGCAAGAAAAGTCCTTTTTGTTTTCTGGAGAAAAAGGATATGTCATTTTAAGAGAAATCCAATTTTTTTTCTGATGCAAAGTAATAAAAATATTTTTTTGCTCTTGAAATAATTCCTCAATCCGGGGTTTATTGTTCATTAAATAGAGGCTTTTAGCCTACATTTTAATCGGAGTAAAAGAAAAATTCATTTAAATGGATCTGACTTTAATAAAATTAATGAATTTAAACTTTTTTTAATGTTTGAATTTAATCAGCTTCCATATGAAACTATTCATATATATACGTATATATAAAAAAGAAACTCAGTTGTGCAACAGCCCTTGAGTGACAAGAGCTGCTGTGCCGATCTCAGCATACGTGACCTTTGGGCACTCAGGTGCATGAACAGATGTCCCGATCAGGTGGTCAGTTGGAAGCGAAATCCCTAGTGTTTAGTCGCCAAGCAAGCTTGGTACTAACTTATTGACCAACTCATGGGATGAAAGACAGAATCCATCTTGCCTAGCCTGAGGATACAACCCTCCAGATCTGTGATGTAATGGAAGCATGATCCGCTGCCACTGGGCTTATATATATAAATATATATGTATCAAATCCTTGTGTATAAGCCTCGCTTAATGATTGGTCTGATTGGCACAAGGATGTGTACTCGTGACACGCCAGCCCCGAATCTCTGACTATGATTAATATGCTACCAAAGTCCCACATATTTACACAATCAGGATATATTGGATTCCACGGAGTTCACAAAGAAGTAGAGAAGTTATACTCCTGTTATCTTTCGTTTTAATGAGCAAGTATCGATTTCCATTGGTAACTTTATTACGTATATTCGGTCTCATTAAGAATTCGAATACGTTCGGAACCGGGATTTTAAAAAAGCGCATAAATAGATAAGTTTCATGATATTTAGTGTTCCTTAGATTAGAATACATATATAAAAGTGTTTTATGGACATTTTGGCAAAAACAATTATTTAAATACAATATTTCGGTAAAAAATTAACTTAGAATAACTTTTTTTCAAAATGATCTTCTTTTGTGAAAAATGCTTCTATTATAATAATATTTTGCCTGTATATAGCTCAGACGTCTGTACAGAGGCTCAACTATGAGTTTTGAAAATTCACGTTATTTTCAGAGTTAGAACCCATTGAAATAATTATCGGCGTTTTTTTCTAAAAACTTCTAAACTCTGTTGTCGTAAAATATGGATAAATCCACTTCTAAGTTATGTATTTCAAAAATTCTAGTTCAGCCTCTGTACAGAGGTATGAGCTATATACATGTAAAATCTTATTATAATTGAAGCCTTTTTAATAAAAAAAAGGATTATTTTTAAAATGGCTCATTCTCTGTTCATTTTTTGTCCAAATATTGTACTTAAAGCATTTTTTTACTGTGTTAATATTCTTAGAACTATTTTATATACATTTTCTAATCTGTAAGTGACACTAAATATCATAAATGTAATTCATTTATACGCTTTTGCAAAATCATCGTTCCGAACGTAGTCGGATACCTTAATAGCTAAAACCCGTTCTATAGGGTGTTTTTTTTTCAGGTATAGAAGTCTAAGTTGGCATTACTTTCCAAGATGGCGACAGATTTAACAGCTGTCAAGTGATTTATTCTCAGTTTGGTTTGGCAATTCATCAAAACGATCAACAAGCAAGGCGTAGATTCGTCGAATGGGCCCAAAACGAGATTGCCGTTGTTCCCGATTTTCATAAGCGGATTTTGTTTAGCGATGAAGCGCATTTCTGGTTGAATGGTTACGTCAACAAACAAAACTGCCGCATTTGGAGTGATGCTAATCCATAAGTGTATGTCGAAACACCGTTACTTCCAGAAAACTGACTGTTTGTTGCGCTTTAGGGGCTGGTGGAATCATTGGTCCGTACTTCTTCAAAAATGATGAAGGCCACAACGTTACAGTCAATGGTGATAGGTATAGAGCCATGATTACTAACTTTTTCATTCCTGAATTGAACAATCATGATGTCCAGGAGCTGTGGTTCCAACAAAACGGCGCAACATGTCACACAGCTCATGCCACAATCGATTTATTGAAATACACGTTTGGTGATCGCCTAATTTCACATTTAAGACCTGTGAATTGGCCTCCAAGATCTTGTGATTTAACACCGCTAGACTGTTTTCTGTGGGCTATGTAAAGTCATTGGTCTATGCGGATAAGCCACAAAAAAAGCTTGACCATTTGGAAGACAACATTCGCCGTGTTATTGCCGATATACGGCCACAAATGTTGGAAAAAGTCATCGAAAATTGGACGTCCAGATTGGACTACATCCGAGCCAGCAGTGGTAGTCATATGCCAGATATCATATTTAAAATGTAATGCCACAAGATTATGTTTCGAATAAAAAAAAATTAATGTCAATTGAATAATACATCGTTCTTTTATTGCAATTTAAAGTTCTGTACGTTTAAAAACACCCTATATAATCACGTGTCTAAATTCCGTTCCTTACCGTACAGCACTGCTTTCAGCAACTTCACTTCTTTTCCTTCTTTTTTCGATTACTACACTTCTACTATTTATATATACTAACTAATCTACATATCAAGGTTTCTTCTTGAGAGGGATGGCTGTGAAATAACTCAATTGTTCGCCCCAAAATTTCCCCAAGAGGATTAATAGCAAATTACGTAAAGCCCCGTCTCAGAATATTCAGGTACTTTGTTTCCCTAATGGTGAAAAATAAGATATTAATCTTTGATGAAGCATGGGAAAGAAATGCCACTTCAAAGAGATTTTCCCGTCTGTCTTCGTGGACTGCATAAAAATTCTTTGTGGACCGTTAGTTGCGCAACCGTGCAATAGATTGTATAAACAAAATAAATGTTTTACAGTCTGTGAAAAATATTACATTACTGAGAAAATACAATCATACTGTAACGAAATGTCGTTAGAAAGAGAGAAATTTAATTAAAACAAAATTCTCACTTGTTACTTGTTTCTTGAATAATTATCAAATGAAGACCTTAAATATTTATTTTACTTGTAAAACTCATCTGTATTATTTTGTACAATGAAATACGATTTTTTTCCCTTAACAATTTCCATATTCATACGGCTTTTTTTAAAGAATGTAGTATGTATATTATTATATTATTGCTCATTCGTAATGTTTGAAACTTTCAATTGCTTTAATTTAACAAAATCCATTAAAAAAAGAATATGCTTAAATGTCTCAGTGTTGAGTATTTTCTGGAAAGTGAGATGTAAAGTAACCAAAATATTCGATAAAATAACTTAAGAGCTATGCAACTGTGAATTCCGAAATAAGCTGGAGATTGATTTGAGGACTATTTGAGGAAAGTGGAATGATCTTTTCGAAATTTGTTCTAAATATGCAGCATTCAAACTGTTATAATCAACGTGCATACATGAAACTAGTAGTCATTTTTTTGTTAATGAAGTTTTTTCATTATTACTGTTGTTCATTACGCCACTTGTATGACGATGTCAGATCGAGGCCCACAAAATCCATCGTGGCAAAGGGCTAGGGATTTAGCATGTCGTTATCCGCAACTTCGAGCACCATACAGGTGACATTACGATTTGGCTCGTGCCACCCCAAATTTGAGGGAGAAAACCCTAGGAGTCTCAGAGCCCTTCACCTCTAATTCTCTTCCACCAACCTCACATGAGGAATTGCGGCTCAACAGGTATTTAGAATACCCCCACGCCGCAAAAGCACTATACATTTAAAAACATTCATGCCTTCTCCGGGATTTGACCCCAATGTTACAGCAGTCAGCGTCATTAACCACTATACCGGATGGTGGTATTATTGTTGCAGATACACTGATGTTCAAAACTTAAGCAACAGGTGGGTTTATTGTCATAACTTCACGAAAAATCATCTGAGAGACATAAAATTCAGAAATGAGGGAGAGTATTATGTACGCAAAGGATGACGAAAGCATCGGCACTGAAAAAGGAATACAATGCATACGGTATGGAATCAAACAAAAACAAGCTTTATTGAATGCATAGCATCGTGACTCATGATGGTCTATCCAACAGGACGAACAACAAGCAGATGTTCCTTAATATGGTATATGCCTTTTCTCACTGCAATGGTTGCTTCGCACCGTCTCCGCATACTCAGAACCAGCTTGTGCAACATTTCTTGTGGTAGGAGTGTCCATTCTTCAATCAGCATCTGTTTGAGTTGTTGGGTGTTCTCCGGATGATGTAAACGTGCTGCAATACTTCTCCCCAAAGCATCCCACACATGTTTGATGGGATTTAAATCTGGGGAGTACAATGGCCAATGTATGTTAGCAATAGCGACGAGAATTTAGCGGACTGTAAACAATTGTGGTCTAAGACTAAAAGGTTTCGGTTTCGAATTGCTGTCTGTTGAAAGAAAATTGATTCAATGATAAGTCCAAGTTCAATTTGATATAATTGGATATATTTCAATGCTGAAGAACATTTCACTATGATTAGAATAGTTCACATGTAATAATGTACGTAGTTCACATGTATTAGAATTTTTTCACAAGAATACTTCACAATAGAATGTTTTACTAAAACGAGTGTTTGCATCTTAAGAAAGATACATGCACTGGCTGTTGCCACAAGACTACTTCTAAATAGAAGTGTCTCATTGCAACAGCGTTACCTAACGGCTTTTACTATTCAACATACCGCCCCCCTTGAAACCTCAGAAGGGTTTCAAAAAAGGAGAGATTACGAAATACACAACAATGAAATACAGATAATATGATAAAATAAGAATAAAAGAATTAAATTAAAGTTCATATTCTTGAGAGTTAGGTAAAAGATAAATCTTGTTCACATTTCTAGTTAATTGTCCGTATTTGGTATTTACACTCACAACACACGTACCTTTTGGTCAGGTCCGAAAAATAGTTTATTAATTCGACCAAGAGAGTCCAGTTTAATGGAGCAGTTTTTTCTTTCTCGACAATAACCATATCTCCTAATTGAAGATTTGGCTTAGTTCTCCACCACTTGGACCTAGGTTGAAGTCTATGTAAATACTCCGTGGACCAGCGATCCCAGAAGTACTGACGTAGTCTTTGAATCAGGTTCCATCTTTCAGAAAGACCTACAGACCTTGAGGGCTGAGATGGTTTTGGAAACTGTTGAATAGGACCTCCCACTAAGAAGTGGACCGGAGTCAATGCGGTGAAGTCGGACGGATCTGGAGAGAGCTCTGTGAGAGGTCTTGAGTGAAGACAAGCCTCTATCTGTATTAATAGGGTAGAACACTCTTCAAAATTAAGAAGTACAGAGTTAGTTGCCTTTATAAGTAATTGTTTGGCACTCTTGATTGCTGACTCCCACAAACCTCCAAAGTGTGGGGTATATGGAGGAATGAAAGACCACTGAATTCCTTTGAGAGAAAGAAAATTTTGTACTTCTTCTTGCAGACATAAATCCACGAGCTTTCTCAGATGACTCGAAGTGCCTTTAAAATTGGATCCATTATCCGAGATGATTTTGCTCGGACAAGACCTTCTAGCAATGAAACGGCGTAAAGCAGCTAGAAATGCAGCAGTCGATAAATCCGAAACAAGTTCAAGATGTACAGCTTCAGTAGCAGTACAAATGAAAAGACAAATGTAAGATTTAAATTTTGTCACACTTCGTTTATGAGTACATTTAGTGGTTAATGGACCAGCAAAATCCAAGCCAGTACTTTCGAATGAACGAATTTGTTGAAATCGGATAGGTGGTAAATCACCCATTAATTGAGAAGAAGATCTCAGATTCATCTTGAAGCAAATTAGACACTTTTTGAGTGTATGACGAACTACTGATCTACCATCCACAAACCAAAGTTTTTGTCTTATCAAAGACAATGTCAGTTGTGGACCTGCATGAAAATAAGCAATGTGGTAAAAATTTATTACCTTTCTTGTGAACTCATGACTTTTGGGCAAAAGCACAGGATGTTTTTGGTCATATGATAGACGCGTATTCCTCGAAAGTCTACCTCCTACCCGAAGAACTCCCTCAGAATCACAAAACAGGTTCAATGGAAGTAATTTGTTATCCTTTGGTAAAGGGTTTCCTTGAAAAAGACATTTAAATTCATTCGGAAATTCTACTTGTTGAATCAAACGTACAATAGTAACAACTGCAGTATGAAGTTCCGATGATTTCAAGTAACCAAAAGTTCTTGAGACTGGTGAATGGCTATGTTTTATGAATCTCAAAATCCAGGCATAGACACGAACTAACTTTGTAAAAGACGATATTCTGTCAATAAATTCTGGTAAAGGCACAATTTTAGCAACACATGTAACAACGCTCCTCTTCTCTTTCAAGGCATTATCCAGAAAGGAGAAAGTCTCTGGGATTTTATAAGATGACGTTTCATTCATGGGTTGATTTAACCAGAGAGGTCCATGAATCCACTGATCATGAGCTACAAGCTGAGATGTTAAGAGTCCTCTCGTGCCTAGAGATCGGCTGGATTCTCAATTCCCGAAACATGACATCATTCAACTGATGGAATTGTTGTTTGAATTTTGGAAACTCTGTTGGCGACAAATGGTTGCCAGCGATATGGTTCTGTTTTTAGCCAAGCTAAAGTAATTGTCGAATCCGTCCAGGCAATGGTTCTGTGAATAGATAAAGGAAACTCCCTTAACACTACTCGTAACACATTAGACAGCAACAATGCTGCACACAGCTCAAGCCGAGGTAAAGATTGAGTTTTAAGCGGGCTACTCTTGTTTTAGAAGTGAGAAGCGAGACACTTATACTCTCGGATGCGATACATTTGAGGTAAATTGTTGTACAGTATGCTCTTACGGAGGAATCGCAAAAGGCATGAATCTCAAGTTGAATGTATGAAGGTAGCAAGACACATCTCGGTATTTTCATTTTCTCGATAAGATGAAGTTCCTTTCGGAAGGTTGTCCACTGTTTATTTAAATCTTCCGGGATTGGTTCGTCCCATTCTAGATTTAATTTCCATAGCTCTTGTAAGAGGATTTTCATAAAAACAATGCATGGCGATAAAAGTCCTAGAGGATCAAACACACGAGCAATTTCAGAAAGAACATCTCTTTTGGAATAAATGCACCTCTCTTCTAGTAATGAAACACTGAAACTGAAGAAATCAAATTTGGGATTCCATTGTATCCCAAGGATTTTTATTTCTTCATCATTTTGCACCCTTTTAAGATCTTTATTTTCGGCAACCTCCTTGATCACTATTTCACTGTTAGACTGCCACTTCCGAAGGTTGAACCCTCCTTTTTCATCATCTCCTTTAGTTGCCAGACGAGTTCAACTGCTTCTTTTTTCAGTCACGGCACCACTTAGTAAATCATCTACGTAAAAATGATGAAGTGTAGCGAATGAAGCCAAAGGATACCTTTCCCTTTCATCAAAAGCAAGTTGAGTCAAGGTTCGAGTGGAAAGATATGGTGCACATGATGTCCCATACGTGACAGTGGTTAACCTATATTAATTCACCGTCTCCTTTGGATTATCTCTCCATAGAATTCGTTGCTAATTTGTATCTTCCGATGAGATCCTTATTTGACGGAACATCTTTTCCAAGTCTAAACACACAGCTATTTGAAATGTTCTGAAGGAAAGCAGAATTGGATACACGTCTCGTTGCACTCGGGGTCCAACCATTAGTATGTCATTAAGAGAATACCCTGATGTTGATTTGGCTGATGCATCGAAGACAACCCTCAGTTTTGTTGTACTGGAATCTCGTAGAACCGCGTGATGAGGAAGATAATATGCTTTCTTTTAGCGTAGTCATTTTTAGGAACAAGCTCCATATGCCCTAAAGTTAAATATTTCTGCATAAAGTCTCTATATTGAGAATAAAATCGCAGGTTTCTTGATTAGTGAATGTTCTAATGATTTGAATCTTCGAATAGCTGATTCTCTCGAATCTCCTAATTTAGATGGTGATGAATTAAATGGTAATCGCACTACATATCGTTCATCCTCATTTCTAACATGAGTATCTATGAAATGATCTTCACATGCCCTTTCTTCACTAGTCAATAAGCTAGCTTCAGGTACTGAATCTAACTTCCAAAAGTTACTCACTAACTCGTCGGTTACTACCTGGATGCTATTAACCGCAATTGAAGAAAACATATCTTCAGAAGGAACATTTCCTGCGACTATCCACCCTAAATCTGAACGAACTGCAAAGGGTTTATTGTCCCCAAGGGAAAGAGATTGACCCTTTAGCATTGGAAGAGCTATGTTTACACCAATGAGAATATCGATAGGACCACTTTTAAAAAAAGTAGGATCAGCTAACTTCAAATTACTAAAAGGCTCAGACCAAGAAGAATCTAAACTGAAATGTGGAAGTTGACCTACAATCTTATTAACTACATATACTGAAGTTACAAACGAAATATTAGATGTAAAATGAGGTGTAAACTTAATCTCCGAAATACCATTAGTTCGAGTATCTGATGCTCCAAGGCATGAAATGCGCACATTTGTTCGCTTCCTAGGCAATCCAAGTCTTTCCAAACAACTACTAGTAATTAAGCAAGCCTGGCTTCCCGGGTCAAGAAGAACACGGCACAACCGAGTTCCACCGAAAGAATCACAAACATTGACTAGTGCAGTACATAGAAGCACCTGAGAATTGGAATCGAACCCTGAACAGGAAGTTATACTTGGATTATTTACATTAGGAGGATTTGGACCTGTATCAGTAATAGTAGTATCAAACACAACTGGGTGAAACACTTTCGCTGAAGCTGAAAGTACTGAATTATAAGCATCTCTAGGAATGGAAGAATTTGGCTCACTAGGAGTCATAAAATGTAACAATGTGTGATGCGATTTCCCACATTTTCGACACTTATTAGTGCTTTTACAAGCAGACTTCCTATGAAATTTAGTCAAACAATTGAAACAAAAGTTATTCGATTTTACAAGATTCACTCTTTTTTGAACAGAAGGATTTTGAAATGCATCACATTTATTTAAATTATGATTGCTCTGACAATAAGAACAATGCAGTTGGAAACCTGAAGCAACTAGTGTTACTTTCTTGTTACTAATGCTGAGCAATGACGCTTGCTGACTGCCGTCGGCCTGTTTTCGCCTGCAGGATGATATATTTGTCATCCCCTGCAGTTGTCGTCCTCGGGTGGCCACCACCAACCTTTCTAACAGCTGTACCTGTGATTTGTAATGCTTTCCAAGCGCGCGAAACGACACTTTTGTTGATTCCGAACTCTGCAGCTACACTGGTGACGGTATGCCTCTCCTCGAGCTTTCCGACCATTCTTCCACGTGTAAAGTCGTCCAGGTGATTTCTTCTAGCCATATTTCATGAACTGACTCACTGGCACTTGCAGCGAATATGTTGAATTGCGTCTGCGTCCTTTTTATTTTACTGTTGAACAGCACACGCCGACATCACGCATTTTGCGTACGCTCACGTCGCTTCTGACGTTTCCTTCCTGATATTTGCATACGCATGACGTTTCTACTGACTTATGGGTTCACTGTACTGATCTCCAGACCTCCTTTTCTGCAATTTCATGGTTATCTGCTTAATTTTTACATTGTTGCTTAAGTTTTGAACACCAGTGTATTAGTTACGGAGCATGACGTGCTAATCGTTACTCAATAAATCATTTTCTTAATACAGTCTTTTTTTTGTAGTAAAGCGTTGATTACGCAAGTTACAAAGAAACTCAGTCAACCAACACATTAACTCACCTATTACTAGTTGTGCTCATATTCACAGATTGCCAAATATTCATGTTTAAGGTATCTAAATACCCTAAAATCATGATTTTTTTTTTAAAAAAATTTAAAAATTTTCTTCTGATTTTATTTTATAGGCCATTTTATTAGCTCTTAAAAAATTTAAAGTTTTTTTTTATTATTATTTTTCATTCACTAGAACAAAAACTGCAAGTATTTTAGTAAAAGCAGATGCCATAACTTTACATAAGATGTCCTACTTTAAAATGCGTTTTGCTCGAAATGTGTTTTCTTTTCGAAAAGTTCAAACGGAGACAGCGATTGCGCAAAAAGTTTTCAACAGAATTTGCTGAAATCTTTTGTGTTTGTTTTGTATACCAGTAGAAGTATTTTAACCGTTAGATTTATCAATCACTGTTTTATTACACAATTTGCAGTTCTTTAAGTGAATATAATCACTCTTTTTCTTAAACAATTTCATATAATAACTAAGATAAAGTACTTCAGTTTTTTGTAAAAATTAAAATATTTCTTATCCTAAAGTTCCTTTTAAAAAGGAACAGCAAAGTAATACATCAAAATTGAAAATTTGTTCATTTACTATTTGTACAGAGCGGGCCCCGTTTATGTAATTTTTTGCCAATTTTTACCCATTTTAGTAGTAATAATTTCTTTATCTCTTAATTTCAGCCTTTTTTTCTTCTTAAAATGTACTTAATAAATTTAAAAACCACACATATATAATTTCCGTATTTCTATCTTTTTTTAAAAAAAAAGTTGTCGCAAATAGTCGGATACCTCAATATCTCAAAATTAATGTACTTCCGTCTGTCTTACCTTGTGAACATTTTTTAATTGTTTTTGTATCATAAAACATTCCAAAGAGCAAAACATTCCTTTATATAATGGTAAGTGAAGAATTATAATACTCTCAATTGCATTTTTTAATAAGTTAATTAATCTTTCCTTATTTAGCGTATTTCGTAATAAACGAAAAGGAAGATTGCATAGTGTTTACTAAATAGATATTTCTATATATAGAAGTGTTTTCTAATAATATTTATTCGATCAAACATTACATCTAACCAGAAACGATCGGTCATTAAACTCCTGAATGACCTTACGTAACATTAAACATGACTGCAATTGAGTAGTCACCTCATCCGACTAGGTAATTGGAAGAGGATATTAACCACGGAACTCAATTTGACAGTTGGTTTTCCGGCAAGTACGATTTACCATTTGATTTGCTAGGATTTAAAATTAGTTTCAGGGAATCAAATGTCCGCCATACATTCATTGCAGTCTGGAGATGACCTTGGTTATTTAGATACCTATTGAAAGATACTTTGTAAGATTAAATACGGATCAGTCAAATATAGTTAAGTAGGGAATATATTACACGAATTTATAGCTATGCTAAAATAAAATTCATCGTGAGCTGTAATTAATTTAACACATAAATTAATGCAAGTAAAAATTACTTTTAACATAATATTTTTAATGTTATTTTATTTGTGCTATTTATATCCTAATAATTTTATTTACTTAATCATAAATTCTGCAGCCAACTACTTGATTTTTTTTCTAATTATCAGACTACCTTGCATTTTAAAAAAATGTATGTGTGTGCACCTGTTTTGTTTATTTAACCCCTTTTTTAACTGTGTATATATATCCTTCTCTCTCAACTGGTACGTTGAGTACCATAGACGAATATAAAAGCCTTTCCGAAATACGATTTTTTTCATTGTGTACTGTTATCAGTTATACTATTCCGATGGCTTTGGAATGCATTAAAATAACATTGTCAGTGTTTGTTAATTATGTATTTATTCCAGAGAAAAATTTGGTTTGCTACACGAGGTTTTTTGGCGACGGACCACGTAATTTTGAACAATGGCCAAGTGACGTGGACGACTCCTGAGCTGGCAAAGGACTGGACTCGTGGCAAAGCCAGCCACGATCCGATACCTACACCACTCGGCTACCGCGGCCACAACATTTATTCGACAGTTAAGGTGTTAAACAAATCTAAGTATTTAATTTTGCAAAAAAAAATGTTATATCTATATGCCATTAATTTAATTAAAAAATACATTTAAAAACAATTATTTTCAGAATGGCAATTCTACGATTTATTTTGTTTGGGTACTTTATAGCGAAGAAAGTAGAACTACTTTTATATATAACTTTTTGATTATGGTGACTTAATTTTTTTTTTTACAAATTCAATTTAGTACTTTGCAAAGTATTACATCTTTCCAACTAAGTGGTGGATTACGTTTTTGACACTCCTGGGTTGTTATTATTTATATTTTTACAAAGTATATTTCTTGACGTGTGGTTATGCTAATTGTTTTGCGGTAATTTAGATCTACAGTTGCTTAGAATAATATTAAAGATTGTGTATATACATGTATAGATGTGTGTGTGTGGACTGATAGCTATATCCATATAAACATAAGAAATACTTATTAGAAAATACATGTATCAAGTGATCCTCACATAAGAAAAAAAAAACAGATAGGTTCTTTAGCAACGAGTATCATAATTTTGAACCTGTGAGAAATTAAAAAGACTACACATGCATTGTTACATTATCTACTGGGTGTGTAAGTCTAGCGGTTTCATATTTTCAAGGTTGCATAGAGACGACAGATTTGACGATTGGAAATCACATAGAAGAAGGTTTTCGGGTACGCTGATGACGGAACAAAACACAAGAAAGGCATCACAAGAATAAGATGAAAATACATGTTTATTATTATCAGAACAGCAAAAATGCTGATAAGTCTTTGATTGGCATACGTGATAGATGAAGCTACGTAAAACAAAGTATCAGATGACGTTGAATGCTTACACGTGGTTTTTGCTGTTGTGCTTGCTATGAAGTTTCATTTCGCTTACCAAAAAACTGGTGGTACGAGGGAATGTTACACGAGCACACTGATCTCGCTGATATACATCTGGCACACAGGGCTGCTGATTACAATGGACTAAATGCACAGATGCTGTACGTCCTACGTTACCCCAGGAGGCAAGTCCACAGCCACACCTTCTTTTCACCTGAGATTGTCCGAAAGCGTATTCTTCATCGTGGACACACAGGAACGTGAGTGAGAATGAGTGAGTGAATATTAACGTCGCACTGTTCAGCTCCACGAGGGTTTTTCCCGACGGACCACGTAATTTTGAACCATGTCAAGTGGCGAGGACGACACCTGAGCTGGCACCCCCCTCTCCTAACTACCACACCAACGGGAGGACGTTTCAGCTCTCGACAAATTTAGCGTGCATCGCTGCCCTACACGGCGTGTCTTTAGCTGTACTGGGCTCGAGTTCGTGACAAAGCAAGCCACGATTCGATACCTATACTCCAGCTACCGCGGCCCCACGTGAGTGGGAAGTAAGAACGCCAAATAACGGGAAACTATGCTGGATCTAGTAAGGAACAACCCCAGTATCAGTATGCGAGCTATCACTAGTCATGTCGGGATTCCCCATATGACCGTCTGGAGAACCCTGCATACTAGTGAAGAGATATTGTCCCTTTAATGCTTTTCTTTTCTTTTATTTTTGCAGTACTAAGAATAGCAAACACGTTTTCCCCTTTAATTCGTGCCCTGTCTTTCTTATGTGTCGTCGTTACCTCTCCAGAAAAGCGTTTCCGTCCATGCATTTCTAGATGATTTTCCATCGTCTAGGTTTTTTCTATATGTCCTAAAAGTTTGTAACCACTGCATTGATGCACACTGTATAGTAAGTTTGTTGTATAGCTGCGCCACTATCGGTTTAAATTATGCTTATTTCTGCACAAACAATGAATAATTCTATGTTAACTTTGAAATGCATATTTATTAAACAATAAATAAATGCATCATAGCTAATAAAACAAAAAAAAGCATCATCATAATAAAAGTAATGAAAGAAAACAAGCTCAAAACACAATTTACACAAAGCTAAAATATTTTATGCCAAACGAGTCACCCATAAAAAATTCCTGCAAATATTAATATATCTGCAAAACTTTAAGGAAAACAAATATGCAATTTTTGTGTGTATATTTATAGAAAACAAATTACAAATATATACTTTGAGTATTATAAGTATACCTGAATCGAGTATCTCAAACTATGGGGCACGCCCCCTAGGGAGGCATGGTAACCTTAGGTAGGGGGGGGAGTAAGCGAATCTAAAAGTAAAGAAAAAAGATTTTTAAAAAAATTATTAATTTACTGAAAAATAGCAAAAGAAAACACATTTTGATATAATAAAAATAAAATACCCATTCACACTGGTTTAATATACTTATAAATGTATTAGTAATGGACAATGTATTTGTGTGTGTGTGTGCGTGTGTGTGTGTGCGTGTGCGCGCGTGCGTGTGTGTGTGTGACTATTATAATTAATTTATCAATACTAAGTTAAGAACTAGTTTAATAATTACTACTGACACCCATGGGCTTATCAAACACAAAATTGTACTCAAAGTTTTTTTCAAAATACTTATCTTGATAATTTGTACGGTTTATAATTAAGGACGTATTGTAGCATTATTGTCAAAATGCATTGTTAGTACATTCAATGCATTGTTATTGTATGGAGGGGCAATCAAAAATTGGTTTGAAAATTGTATCGCAAACACACATTGAAATTTTGAGAAGCACTGGCTTAAATACATTATCACATATTTGTCGAATTTTTAAATTTTATGAAGAGTCAGTACGTAATTCAAAAATTCCTAAGAATATTGAATGTCTGAAAATATGCTAATGAGAGTCAAAATATTCAAAAATCTATTGAACAATAAAATACACCGTTTTAATGTGGCATTCTGAAGTGTTTTACAGTATTATATTTTCCATCTAATTTCTGGTTCATTAATGTTTATAATACTTACATAAGTCTTATTAATTCGAAATCAATTTTTTCAGCAAGAGACGGTGGGTAGGGTAGTATCAATGCTTGTCAGTCAAATGAAATCAGGGTTTCGAATCCTAATTACACTAATGAACGAAGTAAAGTAACATAAAACAACAAAAAAGTTTTTTTATATTACATTGAACAGGCTCCTTAAACTTTTATAAGCCCTTACTCTTAACCGTTAAAAACCTAGCTTAAACCTATAGGAGTGATTTAATTTTTTCCTAATGGGTTGCATATTGTGAAAACTAAGCCTTTGCATGCACGACAAGTCCCCAAACGTGAAAATCATCTTATAGTGACACCATCTAGTGGTGACCTTCGCTACCAAAATTGGAAGTTTGAATTCTTTTGATTTAAGATTATAAAATCCACAATATCCTCTCATGAAGCTCTACAAAAACATTAGTTTAAATCCACCCGAAATTAAAAACTGGCATATGCTGCACTTTCATTCGAAACTAAATACTGAATTACTCAGTGAATTATTCCCACTCAAACTGCATTAGAATAAATATACAGCTAATTATTTGTTGATAAAAATTCCATTGGAGGAATTCCTTACGTATAATTAATCATCGAATAATTCGAGGTAAATAAAATATACTAATCTACTTAAATTACATACCTATTTATCTAGCTATTATAACATGGTAATAGAATAATTTAAACCATTAGCGTCTTCAAATGTCGTTAAGTGATATATAATCATTAGATTCATACTTCCCTGAAGTGCAATTAATAAAACTTCGTTACATATATCTTAATTTTAAAGCTTCTCGTTAATATAATATTTATTAATTACTTCATTATTTACTACATTACTAATATGCTTTGCCATATGGTAAGTAGTATACATTATGAGAAAATTTATTTCAATTTGAAAACAGATATATGTATATATATATTACATGCATTTTACCTTCATTAACATAAAATTCTCTTTCACACACAAGCAAAAAAAAATTCGGATGATTATGTGCATATAAATATGTTTAATTCTTTAAATGCACATAAAAAGAATAAATACATATTTGCCGTAAACTTGTGTACAACTCGCAATTTTAACACAAAAATTAGATCGGAATTTATGGGTGTGTGATATACTCTTGGGGCATAAAATAAGTAAAGATGAGCATCAAAAAACTAGACTTCTAGACATATCGAAACACTGTTCCATTAAATGAAATGGTATAACTTATGAAAGAGTTTGTTATTCTAGAAGCATAATATATTTTTTCAAATCCTGCAATAATACCTCGAATAAATGACTTCAAGACATAAGAGCTTTGCATACGGACATTTCGCGTTTCTTCGACAAAGAGGAAACAAGAACGTACCTGCAATGAAGGAACTGCCCTGATACAGAACCAACCCCTGACCATCTGTTCCACTGTCCTGCCATTCTAGCCATCTTACATCGAATTGGTGACTGTCCTCAAGACGATATCTATTCGGACAACTGTTTGGACATTGTTTGTCGGACCTTCGGCCCTATAAGTAAATAGTTTTCCATTTCCATTAACACGGCAATCAACCAACCAACGTTTCTTCGAAAAAAAGGGATACGCATGTTATGGCGAATATACCTGAAAATTAAAAAATGCAGCTTGAATGTATAGGGGCACGTTATACGTTAGATTTTACGGTATGTATTTCTTACTTGAAATTCGGCTTCTACATTAGTTAACTTCAAAATTCCCAATCGATTAAATCTATAAAATATTCGTTTGCGGAAAAAAATATATTAAAAAGTTAACGATAAGCAGTTTAAGTTATCTATTGTATTTTTTAATAAAAATTTATATTGCTAAAGGAATTTCGTATTACTTTTGAAAAAGCAGTCATTAATCTGGGAGAGTTTAAATATTATTTTCATTTTCAGATACAATTATCGTCATTGAAAAAAATAAATGAAATTGCAAAATGAGAATTTTTGTTAATAGAAAGTGAGTCCTACTGAAAAGGGGGGGGGGAGTTACCAAACAGATAAAAACTTTAATAAACCCTTTTATTTATTATTTTTTCCCCTTTTTTAAAGTCATTGATTAAAACTGTGAAAGGTCTCGGATTGTTTCAAGAGATAACGGCGAAAGCATTCATTAACACTTATCTTGAGAAAAATACACAAATAATAGAAAAAAAAAGTTTATATTCGTGCACTGGCCGTTACCCACCCGTTTAGCTGGGTATTTCATGATGTTTTTAGAATATGAACTGTTGCCATTGATATTTAAATTCTAGAACTACCTACAAATAAAGCATTTGTTTGCATTGAGAAACGATCTCATAACATTCGCTTCTTGATTTAAAAAGGACTAGACGTGAAATTCTCTAAAATGACATATTTATCTATTACTGGAAATTCATAAGGATTTAACATCTTTAATAAGGATCTTGAGAAAAATACAGAAATAATAAAATAAGTAATATAAAAAAATTAAGTCAATTTAAATAAGTCAAGGCAGAATTTTAAGTCAATTAAAGTTTAATATGTTTACGCCCCTAGGGGGCGCGCCCCACAGTTGGAGAAACGCTGATCTAATTGAAACATTCTCAATAAATTACGATAAGTGACCTAAAGCAGCTGTGGCTCACTCGTCTACTAAACACACCAATTTAACAAGATATTGCCCACAATATCAAAGAAGGTTCCAACGACACTCAAAGATACAGGTGATGTATTTGGCTTTCAAAAATGGCTGCATAACCATACCCTCGATAAATAGCTTAGAAAGTTCTTTTCGAAGAGTGTACTCTTCTACTTTCTTCTGCATGTTACAAACAGAAAAGAATAAGAATAACAAATAATATAAAAAAAATTAAGTCAATTACAACTTAGATCAACAAAGAAAAATTTTATTTTAGCTACTTTTCATTAAATAGTTACAATTAATACAAATATGCATACACATATGATAGAATCACAACATTAAATGGAAATTAATTTTTATTCATTATCATTAAAGTACCGTATTGTTATCCAAAACAAACGTGCATATAAAATTTCAGTTCAACTGAATGCTTTAAAAACAGAGAAAAAAAATATTTTAAAGTTTTAACCCCCAAGTCGCTAAAACTGAAACCAATGGGGCTATATCTGTAATTCTTTATTTAATTAGTTTCAGTCAACTAATTTTAATTAATTATAATTAAATTGTCGTATTTTTACCCAAACAATAGTGTATAGAAAATTTCAGCTCATTTGAGCTCTTTAAAATGTATTTTATTAACGATTCAAAATTCCACCAAGGTAAATAAATAAATATAGAGAGAGTGTGAGCTAATAGTAGGAATTGAAAAATAGGTCATATGCGTCTACCAGACGTTACACACCCATTTCACTGGGTATTTTTCATGATGTTTTAAGAATCTCATTTATTGTTGATAATATTTGTTGTTGTTGTTGTGTCCTTCCCGAAGGGAAGGAATGAAAATTGACAGAGTCTGAGGTTGGACTTCCTTACGATAGATAGTGGCACCACCTATCTCTACTTTACGATTTAGGCATGGAACTGAAGGAGAGTGAAATATTCTCTAGCTCCCTGCACCCTTGGTTTCTGCTGCGAACGCCTACAAGACTTCGGACCCTCTGATTTAACGAGCACGTACTATGTGTGTACTTGGAGGGTATTTGGTGGCAGGACCATCGAACCCTGGCCTTCCGGTTTGGAGTCCGATGCTTTAACCACATTGATGTTTAAATTCTGGAACTAGCTTTTATTGAGAACATTTTTATTGAGAAACATTCTTGTAACACAATTGCTTCTTGATTTAAAAAAGACCGGAGTTGAAAATTTCTAAACTATTACTTATTTATTTATCTATTACTTGAAATTCAAAAAAGATTTAAGGTGAGTTTATCACTCATTTATCGCTCTATATATATAAAAGAAATTTTTCATGATGTTGTAATAAATTAATTTATACATAAGGTAAAGTTAATAAAAGTAACTACATCTTTACAAGAGAATGGAACAAAACTCCAGTTTGGTCACATTTACATTAATGATGATGGTGAGGCTTTCCATGAGAATGAAAAATAGTTAAACGTGGCGATTGGTGTATTTTACAGCTAATTATGAATAAAAATTCATTTGCAGAAAAATCTAGAACTTTGTACAAATTTTAAAATAAAAACCACGATCAAGATTAGCCTTACTAAATTATGAACGTGAAAGTCTGTGCCGATGTTTGGTACTCTTTCACACAAAAACAACTGAATGGATTTTAATGAAACTTTACAATAATATAGCTTATACATCAGAATAACACATAGGCTATGATTTATAAAGATATTGTGTGAAGTGTCCAAAATATAACGATAATTGTCAAGAAAGTAGGAAAAATTTCTGCCATCTGCAAAAAAACCCCGCGACAGCATATATCTATTTTTTATGTGTGAAGCAAAACTTTGCATTTTGTTTTGTCTACGCCAGGTGCCAGGAACTGTGAAAGACTGAACAGGCGGAGTGTAAGGCTGATTATAATTTTAACATAAACCAAATACAACATAAAGTAATATTAACATATTACACTTCCAGATATAATTTATTTATACTATTTTAAGAGTTCATTGCACACAATTTGTAACAATTCACTACTTTTTCTGAGCAGAGATCAGCTTAGGAAGGTGCTTTCAAAAATCGACCCACAAGAGAGTTACGGAGAGTTAAAGATAAAAAAATCCTTTTTATCAGCTATTAGATCTACAGACTTAAAATTTAACAAACAGGATTTTTTTTGTTGTTCAGCATGTTCATGCAAAAAGCTTTTTTCTTTTTGTTTAATTTGCAATTCACGTAAAATTAACTCATTAAAAACATATTTTCCCTTCAATCTGTATTGATTAATTTTTCAATTCACCCGTGCGAAGAACATGTATAACAGCTAGTAGTCCATTTTTTATACAATCTATAAGATCATACTATTATAAACTGTCATGCAATGGATTAGCCGCCACCATTTCGTAAATATACTGCAATGTGAGATTATATGAGTTTATACGAAAGAATCTCAAGAATCTCAAGAATCATATCAAGAATCTCACAGGGTACTCGAGGGGTCTTGGATATGCCATTCGCGCTATAATATACGCAATTCCCTATAAAACTGGCAATTACCCTGGCTATTAATAACACAGAGGCAGAGTTTTGAAAAATTGGTTTATGAATAATATTGAGGGGAACAATATTTACTCATGAACAATTATATGTGGCTTTGCCAAGGTTTAAGAAGGAAAATGGAATAAAAATTCAGTTCAATTTAGAGGAAAAGGAGGTTTGGAACGTTGTTTTTTGACACTAGATTGAAGTACAAATTAAAATGCAGAGATGAAGACTTGAAATTTATTATTTTTTTTTCCTACTTACAATATATTGAAAAAATAGAATTACATAATGCATGTAAATTACAGTTTTACAATTGGATCAATTAGTATGAACAGTTGTATAAGGGTTGTCCAAATGAAAAGTGACAAGTTTAATGAAAAGAATTATTTTATTGGAAATTAAGAGAAATCACTCTAAGGGTTGTAACACAGCTCCCATCGTTTTCGCAGCAGGTCTATGTCTTCACTTTTGAAAGAACATGTTTGATTTTTGAGGAAGAACTGCCCACCTTCCTTCATTTCATCGTACAAATAGAAACTTAATACTGTCTTAAGTGACCTAAAGACTTGGAAGTCACAGGGGGACAAATCCGGACTGTACTGTGGGTGTTCTAACATTTCCCAAATGTTTTTTTAAAAAAGTTGCCCTGGTTTTACGGGAGACTTTTGGGCCGAAATTGTCATGGATATACGATACGTTTTTCTGTCCTTCTCGTAAATTGTTTACACCAAATGTTCCAAAACAATTGGTCTAAATAGTGCTCACCATAGACTGCCACTATTCGTTGATATATGTCCACCTTAAACTCACTTTTTACAATCAGAAACCGTACTACCACACGTTGTTCCGATCTGCACGCATCCTTATATGGCATGACTTTACTTTTGATTAATTTCCTCTAATCTAACAAGTTTTACTGTTAACATCGTAAGCGGTGCACACTTCCTACCGTCCTTTGTATACCTGTTTGGTGGCTTTGCTATAGCTGCATACACTCTAAAGCAATTGCATATGCGAACTTTTCATTTGAGCAAACCTTATATAATGTGTACATTGGGGCTGCTTGTACAAGGAAGCAACCTCTCTTTGCAATATAACAAATAATATTTTTTTAAAAATTAAGTCCAATTTCTACTTTGAATGGATCAATAGAAAGAATTTTATTAACGATTGAAAATTTGAATAAGATATACATATATATATGAAAGAAAAATTAAATTAGATTAAAAATTAAATTCCTTATCTAACACTTAACTTTTATTTTTCATTACATCTTCAAGTATCAAATTAATCACCCAATTATTTATCCGAAACATATGTCCTTTCTATTAAACATTTCTGATTCCAGATCATTATATGTTATAGCCTTATGTGTCAGCATTAGCTTCCAAGTACACTCATGAAATCCGCGATACTTCTGACATCTGTGTTTAAGTGGCGTTTCTTTTTTCTCTACCTCTTAGCGTCAAATGATATCGAGAATTACTAGAATAAAGACCTTTTTAAAATTAAGTCTGATTCTGGCTCAAAACGTGTCATATATAAATAAATATATATAAAGGGAGAGAGCTAACTGTTAGTAGGAACTGAAAAAAAGAGCATGATTTGTCTGCATTGTTGTAACAATGCACACCCGATTTGGCTGAAAAACAGGTTTTGTCTTTATTCTAACAGTTACATTGTTACAACAATAGAGACGAATCTAAGTTGACGTCAAAAACCAGTAATGAATTTAATTATGTTTAATTAATTAATTATTATTGGAAAAACTGTATTAACATCAAGGATCCTTCACTACAAGTTTTAAAAAAAATTATCTGAACTTGATTGGATTGAAACTATTTTATTAATGATTGAAAATTTGAACAAGATAAATAAATATAAAAATATATATAGAGAGAGAGTTAATATTAGGAATTGAAAAAGAAATAGTTCAATGCGAGTGAGAAAAAGCTGACATGAAAAGCACACATATTAAGCAACTTGTTTGTTCTGTATTTCACAATTTTTTTTTCTGTGAATAATTTAACACAATCAAGGAACTAATGAACATACTCAGTTACAAAGTCAGAACTCGATTACATTTTCGTTTTGTAATTATCTCGATAAAGTTAAAATCATAAATATTTTAAAATGATTTCTTAGTGAAAAGTGTTTTTTTAATGTTTTTTTTTCATTTCTGGATATTCAATTTGAGGGTTAATTCTACTAGCATCATAAGCTTTAGTTTTGTATATTATAGGCCGTTTTGGTTAGTCAAACAATGTGATTGTTTGAAAGTGAAAATCCAGAACAACCACATTATCTCTTTTCTAATATTTACTTATATATATATGTAGGGAGAGTAATGTATATGTTTCTATATTCAAAAATATTGTTATTAATTATATACAAAGCAATAAATTTCTGGTGTCAAAAAAATCAGAAATATTAAATAACTATAAACATTTTACTAAATATTGCTTAAATCAGAAATACCCAATTAATTTTATTAATAGTTCTATGAATAAAGCTATTCAAAATAGTAAGGACTAAAAATTCTGAGACTGATAATAGTTTATTACTATAAACTTATATATTTCATAGTTATAGTTACCTCCATATTCTAATATTAGATAAAATTACTTATTATTATTTTATTTATATTCTAGTTTTTCTAAAGTTATGGTAATTTGCAACAATTTTTATTTACATTCTTTTTACACTTTTGTTAAGAGCTACATTTCATCCATTCACATGATTTAAATCTGCATTACGGTCCAGAATCTGGCAATAACTTATTTATTGCACTCAGATTTAGTGCGGGCTCTGCATTTTTAGATAAGTTACCTCTATCCTGTAATGGATTTAGATATTTCTATCCATTACGTTCAATAGGTTTTTGCTCAGTATTATTTACATAATGGGGGAAGGTTGGCTGATCAAAAAACATGTTCAACTCCACTTTTATATAAATTATTTTATATATTCGCTGTCCTAAGTCAGCAAAGTTTATAATACTGCAGCCTCCATTTTATAATTTTTAATCTCGGCTGCTCATGTGTCCTTCATTGTGTGATTCTCCTACTGTCTATGTGTTTTTCGATTATGTAATTGTTGGATGTTATCTCTTGTTTGCAGAGAATAAGACTATATATATATATATATATATATATATATATATATATATATATATATATATATATATATATATATATTACATCATTTTGTCTCATCAGACGATATAGTATTAAAACGTATAAACAGATAGCTGTGTAAAAGATATGAAAATGCATAACAAAATAAAGAAAAGGAAAGGAAAGAGCAAGTACTATAAAAAAAATGTGCAAGTTAACTTCTACTTAGGTCAACAAAGAAACATCTTATTTTACTTATATTTTATTAATAAGTTAAAAAAAATTTTAATATGTATATACGTTTGACAGAATCACAATATTAAGTAACAAAAAAAAAGCGATTTTCCTTACAATTTTCCTTTTTCTTTCTACATAAGGTGTTGGTCTCTTTTTGTTTGTTTGTGTGTGTTACTATTTATTCAAGTCGCCCATTCGGTATAATGGTTGGCGACGCTGACTGTTGTGCCGTTGAGCCTGGGTTCGAATCTCTGTGATGACATGGGTGTTTATAAATGTATAAGGGCCTTTGCGGCATGGGGTGCTTTAAATAGCCGTCGAGCCACTAGTCATCTCGTGAGGTTGGTGGAAGGCGAAGAAAGGTGAGAATCCCTTGACCACCCCCAGAGTGTTCTCCTTCAAAATGTGGGTGAATCCGAGCCAAATCGTTCTGTCACTTGTATGGTTTTCAAAGCTACGGCTAACGACAGGTGTCGCTTAGCCCTATCCCATCATGAATTTCGTGGGCCTTGATCTGGCCTTTGCCGATTAGGTGGCCTTAGTAACAACACACACAACAGATATTTATTCATTCATTAGATTTAATTATTCAAATAAAATAGTATAGTGAAAGAGAAATCACATTTTCGGAAATTAAGCCATTTCAGTTAGAATTCGAACCCACGACATTTGGATTAGAAGTCAAATGCGCTATCTATTTGGCTACAGGGACATAGCGAACAATTTTGCTTTCAAAAAATACTGCTGTACTATTAGTTTTGTGTGTGTTTTTGTTACTATTTATTCATTTTTATTCAAATTGATTTAATTAATATTTAAAAAAACTGTATCAACATCAAGTGACATCCCCTACAAATTTGAAATAATTTATTTGAACTTGAAGGGATGAACACACAGAAACTTTTTTATTAACATTGAAAATTTGAACAACAGATGTGTGTGTGTTTATATAAGAAGAGAGAGTGTGAAGTAAAAAAAAATAGAAGGAATTGAAAAACGGATAACACTTGATCTCTTTTTTTTTCGTTTTTCTCCCCCTTCTGTCCCTTAATGTATTACCACAAGAAACATCATATAGTTTCAACGACAGTGATTTTGATATATTAAATTTTCCGCTACAAATATATTCTAATTCCTGTCGTCACTATTTTAAATCAAAATGTTAAATTAGATTTTGAATCTATCAGATAATATTACAAATTCTAATAATCAAAAAGAGCAATAGTTTTAGGTAAAAACGTTTTATTTAGTAAGACAAATGCGTAATTTTTAAATTATTGTGTCTGACATGACTTGCCAAAATTAAAGCAATACACAATTCGGTGTCCTGATATTTTAAAATGGTTTCTTTTTTCCTTGTACACTGCGGCCAATGCATCGTTCTATTTTGGATTGAATACATTTAATGTATCTCTATTAGACTGTTTGCAGATTACACTCAATGGGCTCTACCTACATTACTGACAAGTTAATTTAATGTAATGCTCCTCCACATAAACACACATACGGCTCCTAGGCAACCTTCAGTATTCCCCAATGCTCACAGGATTCATTTAATATATCATTTCAATATGATTCGTATGCTACTGTTGTTGCTTCTGAACATTTTAGAATTTTTTTGTGATTAATGCAGTTTGACATCAGTTTGAAACCTTTTGGTGATAAGCATAGATATTTTGAACTACTTGGAAAATTTGAGAGACCCACACTTGAATTTTAATTATTTCTCTACAACATCTATGAGACTATTTTGACATATTTCAGAGATTTCAACTATCACAAGCATTGAGAAATTCATTCTTCATTTAAATTTCAATAGATCCAGGAGCCTTTTCATTCATCCGTCTCTTATTTAAATCAATAAAATTCATTGTAAATATATGGTTTATTTTTCTGTCTTAATATCGTTCTCATAGAATTTGTGTTACGTAATGTACTTCTCTATAACTCCTCCCACTGGACGACTTTGAATTGGCCAATCAGATTGCTTCTTTTCGACTCATGCTCATCTTTAAAAATTCTTCCAAACTTTATCTCGGTTTTCTTTAATGCACCCGAATTGGCTAGGCCAAGCCTCTGTGTTTCCTACTTCATCCAATTTAAGTTGTCCTTTTTAAAGTTTTTTTTTTTTTTTTAGCGTAATTTTTAGTTACCTTTAACGTATCTAAGTCTTAACTTGCAAGTAATTATTTTGATTTAAGCATTAATTTTTCAGTTTATCCCCGCAGTCCATGCGCTAGGTTTGTCATATCCACCGTCTAACTTTTTCCAATGCTCCATTTAAACTTTTTTTCGAAAAGGGATAGTTCCTCGTGTAGCTGATTTTAAGGCCATACCCTTTGAAGGGTCTTAGCTTGTAGGCGAATTCTGAATATACATTTTTGGAATCCACCTCTTCGGGTATACCATACCCTACACGTGAATTGCCGTTACAGTTCTGAAAACATAAGCTCGCTTTAAAAGTTTATTAACTTGCAAGTATGGCACATTATTGTAGTTATGCTGAAGAAAGGTGACATTTAAATAATTTAAAAGATAAATTATTTAACAGAAATAATACTACCGTATTTTCTGATGAAGAACGTTTCTTTTAGATGATGAGCAAGTGGAATCAAATGATGAAGAGTATCATAGTAAGTATGATTCTATGATTCCTCAACTGAAATCGATCCAAATTCAGAAGAGGTAGACCCTCTTAAAAATAAATATTTTGTAGGGATAGACAAAGAAACATTTTGGAAGACATAATTTTAAAAGATAACTAGTACGCCTCTTATCAACTTTCAGGTGAGTTTGAAAAAAATAACTATTGCTGGAACAATAAGAGGAAAAGAAAATTCAAAAGGTTTGAACTCAATGAATAGAGAAGTTTACTCCTCTATGGTTGGTTTTGAAGAAAACAAAAAACAACTATTGTTTCATATATACCGAAGAAAAATTGGAGAATTGCTTTCTACTTTCAACAATACATAGCTTTGGTGTAATTGATTCATATACAGTTCACAACAGGTTTGGTCGAAGTCTGAAATAATATTTTTCCATAATTAAACTGAAGGAGAAATTATCGTTGTTGATCAAATCATCACATAATATTTAATGGCTACGGAATGTAATAGTTAGCCTATGACAATATTTTTTTCTATTGTTTAACGTTCCAGATCGAGCCAGAGGCTATTCTGAAGCATTTGGAATTCGATTTACAGAAGAATGTAATGAATGCAGAAAACAGCAAGCAATGCTTCTACTAAATTTTTTTATATTAAGATGCAAGGAAAACATCGCACTCACAATCGCAACGAAGTCTAAAGGAATGTATAAAAGATGCATGCATGCGTTAATAAAAAGAACAGAAAAACTAAATGTACGAGTGAAAAATGTGATAAACATATTGTGTTTTCTACTTTTCTTCCTTTTTCACCTTTGTATGCAAATTTTATGGATAAATAGAATGTAAACACCTTTGGGTAAGAGATGCCCTGCGCGTGAAGTCCCGTTTGTTTTTTTCATGCGAGTAATTCCGGGTTAAAGGAACATTTTTAGTAAAGGGAACGTAGTTAAGCTAGCAAAATCATTTCAGAAGTCAAAAAATGGAATATTTTTCATGTGCTTAGGATTCATTTTAAAACTTTTAAAACAATCCTCTGAATATCTCTTAGCTAGTGATATGTTAAAGACATTTTAAGAGAATACATGGGCTTCAAGCCAATAAAATAACAATTACTATCAGAAAACAGGCTTTCTAAAGGGCAAAAGCTAACAAATTATCACTTACAATAAAGAGAAATCTGAAAGTTTATTAATAATAAAAGTATGGAGCTAAAGAATGATTTTTAAGTGTATGCAACTTTGAAATTTGAATAATGAGTGAACACAATTGTAAAATATTTGTTAATTTTAAGATTTATCACTCGCAATCATTAAAGTGCCATGCATTTATAATTGTCTCTCATACGTTCTTTTTAAAATATTGTTCAGATATATCACAAATTCGTAATACCGAAGAACAATCTGCTCATATAATAAAACATGCGGACAATGGAATTGATTACAAAAACACGAAGATATCACGTTTTCAATACCATTCAGATATGGAATTTTTCCCTTTTTCATCTTGAAATAGAAACCATAATTTTTTTTCTGTTATTCGAAATTTTATGAATGAAGCGTAAGAGTAAAAATAGAAGAAAGTAATATATTTTCATGCAACAAGAGCAAAAAAAAGACGCTGCGAATCATAAAATATTCTTTACAACGCTTCGAATTGTAGAAGCCTCAGAAAAAGAAGGGAAAAAATAGCAACGCTTCTTGTTTTAACGGTATATCTTTTCCGTAGACGGTATATCTTATCCATGACATGTATTTGGATATTCCTTTTCTCAAATTGCGACGCAATCTCACTTGTCTAAACCCATAAGTCATCATCTACATCTCCTTCATTTTCAAAAAAATGAATCCAAAATAAACGGAAAAACTGATTTTTGAAAATGGAAATGATACTGATGTTTTTTTTGTTTTTTTAGCTATGATGAAACAATGATGTTATCAGACTATGCATTAAAATTTTTATGCCGTTTATTATTTTGCTTGTGGGGGATATGAATATAAAGCCGCATTAGACTTGGAGATAAACAAAATAGTTAAAGTATATTTAGTAATGTAATATTATTTCTGGGTATATTTTCGTAAAGAACATCATCAATGGAAAAATTTGTGAAATTGATTTTTATTAGCTGAATAACATCACTTGCATTTTATTACATTTACAAAGTCTTTTTTATTTTTATTTTCCTTTACAATTATCTTTCTTTTCTAACCTCCAAGTTTCGAATAAAATCAATATATTTTTCGCTAGATAAAATACAGCCAGTTAAAGATTATTTTTTCTTGGACTCATTGATAAGAAATTGCATTTCGGATAACCTTTAATTTTTCCTGGAACTCATCAGCTTCTATATTAGAAGTAACACAAAGATTTCAAGCAATGAACCTGACAGTTTCGAATTATAGTTAGGCTTCAAAATTCCACACCATGTCAACGTCAGGAAACTGAGCCTAGCCAGATTCAATCCTCCGCTATGCACGCTTCAAAAAGTTCCATCCAAAGGCGTGCAGCTAGGGATTGCAATATCGGACCAAAAGTTCAATACCGGAATTCGGTATTTTTAGATCTTAATACAGGGATGCCATTTTTAATACCGGCAGTAGAAATTTTAGAAAAAGAAAAGAGATGTTTATTTGCTTTCTGAGCCATTTTTATTAGAGAGTGCAAATATACTAAAAATAATGTGTAACTTATAAATTACAACAGTATATAAAGACTCATAAACAAGTAAAAAGGAACATCTTATTTATTTAAATCACAAAAAAAAAGTGTCAATCTGTGGTCTGCGGTTTTCTTCGTCATCGTATAAATAATGAAACCTAACCGAAGTATTATCAACCTATTTCTTATGTTCTTTAAATTTATTCTTATTCCTTATTATGGGTTACTATTTATGAGTATATATATATAATAAATCTGAAAAAATATTTTGAACCCTAAAGTATGATATACAAATACAATGTGAGTAACAAACTCATCAACTTAAAACATGTTGAAATATTACGCACTTTCTTCACAACTACAACCTTGTTTTCACAGATAGGAATATGAGACTACGAATCCTGCGCGTGTGCAGTATCGCTGTGAGAAGTAATAATATAGTTTTGGCCGGGCCAACTTGAATGATTCACATATTTTATCACTTCTCTTGACTGTACGATGAAACTTTTTGTTCACAGAATAATTAATTTCACTGACTAGGGAGACATAAAAACAAAAAAAACGTATACTATTTTGCTATATTGGCGATCCTTGAAAGTATAGTGGAGACGATTTAAAACTTTTTTTTAGAAAATACCGAAGAAATGGTTTTTAAACTTGTGAATACCGGTATTACAAACTTGTGAAAATAGTTCAAAATATCGGTATTCGGTATCCGGTATACCGGTATTGCAATCTCTACTCGCAGCATGTCTTAGATGCATCACCTCATACTTATGTTTGAAGATGATTTAATCAATTTATATCTTGGATTTGACATTTAAGTGTAATATTATATCTAAATTATTAAATTAAGGTACAATGTTCGTTACTGAAATACTTAATTTGTATATAATATATACTCCTTAGGGATTATAGTTGGTACAAAGCAAATAAACTATAATGGGTGTGTGTAAAAATAGAGGGAGAAGAAAAACAGGAATAAGACCAAAAAAAGATTTTTAAAAAAGGTGGGTTCACGCATGAATTCCTAAATTGGGGGGATAGGAAAGTGGAAAATTTTGTTTCTCTTGGTTCTTCGTCTCGAACAGGGCTTTGTATATCAAATATTTCATTTAATTCTGAGTCGTAATGAACAAGGCATGTTAGTGTTACTCTCAGGCCATCTTCGAGCGACATCTCTCAGATGCATCTTAATTCCTAGAAGAAAAACCATCTTACAGAAATTTCAAATCACTTGTTTCGAGTTATTTTAATATAAAACCAAAAACTACGTTCTATGTTACAAAAAAACATGAACATCAGCAAGAACATTAAAGAGACGTTAAAAATTACGTTGTTGGGCGCGCTGCATCTGTTAGACTCAAGGGCCTCTGAAGTGCAAAATGTTTCGGAATATAACGCATTCTAAGCACTGAACCTTAGTACGAGTGATGAAAGACAGGTAGAAGAAGAAACCCACTCCCGCTCACCGTATGGACGCCACATCAAGATTATATTGACTTTGCATCTCAGATATTTGCGTGCCAATTTTAAGGTTAATGTGTATTTTTCTGTTCTGTAAGCAATGGGCGTCTGAAATTAATCAAACTGAAGTGTTTTAACCGACTTTTATATGCATGTAAGGTAGATTCAAATAATTAAGAATTATTCTACTTATATTAAATTCGTTGAAAAATTACAGAAATATATATTACCCATTGATTTTTTCTTCTGGTTTTAAAAAAATATAATTGATAATTTCCATCTTCAACGTAATGTTCCTAAATGCCAAATCCGAATGCTACAAAATCTATTACTATACATACATTGATAATTTGAAATAAAATGTAGGATTCCTTTCTTTCTTAAGAAATTGTTTGGTACGCTTTACAAAAAAAAAAATTGTTATGTATAAATGTTCTTTTTTTCTGTTTGGATAACAATTATGAAATTATTTCTAAAAATCATTTTTATTTGATTTTTTTTTTTTTTTTTTTTTTGCAAAAAAATTAAATTAAAATTTGTGTTGTTTTCCTCAGATTCCCACTTGCAATTCCATTTTTATTTTTGGTAAAATAGAATTATAAATATCAACTACAAACTTAAACTATCTGCATGTTTGTTTGCTTTTTTTACTTATGTGTGGAGCAATTAATCTACTCTGGTGAAGAATGACATTAGTAATATGCTTTTTCCTTTAAAGACCAGTATTAATAATTATTGTTCCTGTGTGAAACTGCTATGTTTGTCAACCAAATAAATGCTTCAAATTTATTTTTTAAAAAATAAACATGAAAAAAGAAGCCCATTATGTGTGCTTTCTTTATTGGTATATCTTCCGCTAGCCAGGAAATAAGGATAATTAATTAGCCTATAGAAAGACAAAACACTTGGTTGAATGTTCTATCTTTTTTTTTTAATTCTGCTTTTTCAATATTTCTTTTCACAAGAACCAAGAAAAATCATCCAATAATGTCATGAATTCAATTAATTTTCTTTATCTTCCACGACTGATTTATGTTCATGTGTGTGCGTGTTCGTTTATTCATCTGACTCAATGACACCGAAACAACAAAAGACCCCAGAGAAAAAAGATTAAGAGCTTATATTTAATTACAAGTCACTCTCATTTACAAATTTATGACATCTGGATTGACTTTTGTAAACTATAATGTCATTCTTTCCATAACAATGCATATAATTCAAACGTACTTACAAGTAATGGATTAAAATATCTTTTTCATATTGTGCAATGATATGTGGCTATTAAATTCCATTTATTTGAGTAATTAATTTTTTCAACACATTACATAATTTAATTTAATTGGAAGTTAAATTGATAAATGCAGGGGGAGGGTACCTTTTGTCAGCATAACGGCAAATCAACCTCTATTGTACAAATTATAAATCTGTTCATACTCATTGCTCAAATTTAATTTATGTCTAAATATTTAATACATTAATATTACTTTCTGTTGAATTTATTTTGTGATAAAGTGCAAGCAACGCCATCGCTTACATTATAATGACAGTTTCAATCAAAACGAGGGGAAATATTGGTGATACAGACAAGTCGGTATCATTTTTGGTTACCTGGCGACTATATTTGCAACTTGGCAACCGTATCGATGTTTCTGATAATTCTGGATAAATATATAACATCAGAATATATGATGTAAGATGATTTTCCAAGAAAGCTCTGGAAAGTACGGAGTACCCCTAGGACAAATCATTATTGGTGCTTCTCTCTCTGTCTCTCTCATTACGACCCAATTTATTAACTATACTATGTATATAAATAAATTTAAAACAGCATCACAAAAAAGCAAACTTTCTTTTACATGCAGAGAGATATACTTTGGAAAATTAAGGGGCGTGCATATATAAATATATATATATATATATATATATATATATATATATATATATATATATATACAGGGTGGTCTAAACTATATGTCAAAAATGAAAAGGTAGGTAGTACACATCAAGACGAACAATAGTCAATAGGAAACCAAGGGTACGGGACTGACCTGAGGCCGAATATGTGTGCGGTAATGAAACTTTAAAGCGGTAGCATGTGAAGCAGTATCAATCAAAAGAAACTGATAACACAAAGACAAACGAAAAAAAACTTTATTAGCAATTTACAACAAATGCTCAAAAGTGTGGCCACCAACAGTAACACAACATTCACAGCGGCGGCGCATGGATCGGCTTAAATCAGAAAAGACATCTGGCATGTCGATCACATGTCCAGCAGCAACGGATAAACGGGCAACAAGGTCTTCTGCAGAAGTAACGAGACTCTCGTACACCAAGCTTTTAATGTGGCCCCAAAAGAAAAAAATCTAAACAAGTTAAGTCAGGAGAACGTGGTGGCCAGGGAACTGGCCCACCCCTTCCAATCCAATGCTGGCCGTAGACAGTATCCAGGTGATTCCTGACATTTCTGGAGAAATGAGCTGGAGCTCCATCGTGCTGAAACCACATTCGGCTGTGCACAGATGGAGGAACATCGACCAGAAGTTCAGGTAAGACTTCCTGTAAGAAGATGTTGTAGGTGCGGTCAGCCAAACGACTAGGTAGAATGTACGGACCTACTATTATTGTGCACAATGCCTGCCCATACATTAATTGAAAACCTTTCTTGGTAGGCGTGTGTTATTGTACCATGTGGGTTAACATGAGCCCACAGGTGAGAATTATGCATGTTAAACATACCCGACCGCGTAAAAGTAGCTTCATCAGTAAATAATACATCTGCAGGGAAGGTTTGATTTTCTGCAGTCTGCTGTAAGTACCAAGTAGCAAAGTTAAGACGATGTGGATAATCATCAGGGGTTATTGCTTGCACTCTGTAAATGATGCGGATGCATTCTGTCTTCATGTAAAGTCCTTAAAACACTTTGATGGCTCACGCACCCAACGCAAGACCGACAGCTCTCGAAGATGTCGAAGGATTATTATCAATTGTGTTCAGTATCCTTTGTTCCAATGAAGGAGTTCTGCGATATCTTCCAATGCCAGTTCCATGCCTTGAAGCATAACACGTTCCACTCGTGCGTAACTCCCTGTGAATGCGTTCGAATGTTCGACGATCCGGGTGGGGACTTATGAAACCGTCATGGATTCAGAAACTCTTCGCGAGGTTGGCACACCCTTGCAGCTTGGCGACAAAATACATTTCCGAGCATGCGCACTGTAATGTTTATGTTTACATTTACATTTGGTTTACTCGGAATATGTGTGCGCCTAAGCTGAATGCATGTTTGTCATTTAATTTGAATTCTTTTTGTATCATTTTGCTCCTTTCCCATGATAACTATTTGTTTCGAATTTATTGTCATCCAGCAATCTGATCGTCAAGTTAATAGAATAGTTAATATCTTTATTAGGGATTTAGAGCAACAAAGGCTATTATCCCAGATCATAAATTTTTGCTTCGTGATTGTCCTGTAATTTGATGAAGTTCTGAAGATAAATTAGCTATCAAGTTATTTTATAATTTAACCGTGGATTGAAGTTGTTTTTTTTTGTAGTTGAATTTTTGAAGGTAGATGTAAAATTATTTTTTAATTAAATATATGTTTCTCACAGTGCATTGTGTATTCCTATAAAATCCCTATACATTTGTTGTCCCCCCAAGATTTTTTGTATAGATATAGTTCAACAACTTCTTGTATGAATAATATATTTTAAATTATTTATTGAAAATATTAAAACCATATTCACCATATTAGAAAATATATTCCACAATAGTTCCTTAGTAAGTTTTAACCTTTATAAATGTTCTATAACTAAACTTCTAAAAACATTTAAATCAATGTTCTACATCAGATAGTAAGTCTGGCAACTGTATTAATTCTTTTTGTCTACTTTTATATAAATGAATAAGGTAAAACGAATATTCAAAGTATTTTATATTGAAATATACAAACTATGTACATTTTAGTATATACAACAAAATTTGTTTTTCTATGCAAATTATTTGTGAACGACCTAGTGTGGCCAACCTTTTGGGGAAGAGTGCCACTTTCTGACAAAAAAATAGTTTTGCACATGTCATTTCCAATTTTAAAATATAATAAAAGTACAAACTAGTGGGTTTTATTGTTAATAATTTTTTTACCAAGTAATTTATATTAGTGCTACTTCACTCTTGAAGATACTAATAAAATGATGTTGTTTTAAGAACATACCCGCTAATTTTGAACACAATTTTGCTTTTATTATGTTCATAGAAAACATTTGTTCAGAAACATATGTTGATCCAAACCTACAGCAATATCTGGCAGCCAAATTGTGTAAATTTGGGGAATTAATTTTTGAAATTCAAAGTAATTCATATCACTTGTGGAGTTGAAATAAGTTCCTTATGTTCACTTTTCAGTGTAGTATGGTGCTGTAGGTCAATAATTTCGATTTCAGGTGAGTAACAATTAACCTCTTGCAGAGAAAGTGAAAAGATCAGCATTTTTTTCATAATCTTGAAAATCACACCTAGAACTGATTCAATCCTACAAAATGAATGCTAAATTTTTAAATCTATCATAACTCCGATCATAAGATAATGAATGGTAAGGTAGCTAATGGAGTTTTTGGATGCGGGAAGGAGGGCTCAAAAATATATTCTACAAATAATAAACAATATTTTAAACTATAATAATTAATAAAAAATATTTTTATAACTTAGCGTTTGTTTTTTATTGCAAGGTATTTTTACATCTGGAATCATTTTTGAAGTTTGTGACTTAATGTCATCCAATCTATTTCCATGTATTGTTTTTGTCGTAGCATTCAAAGTGAAACATTTTTAATCTACATAATATGCAAGAAATGGCATTAGATGTTTCACAGCTCTTGGTACTTTAAGGATATTCTTTTCTAATGCCAGTCCAAAAGTGTATATCAACTTCACTAATTTTTTTTTTCAATTCAGTGTCATTCCATACATCAATTTGCTGTTGTTTCTTTTATCAGGAGAGGTGTGTCTTGAAAGGGATTTTGGATTCAAGATAATTTTTGTTTTTGAACAGGAAGTATTCAAGAAATGTTTTTTTTTTTTGCATTTCTGGTAAATGTTGGACCAAACTGATTTTTACATTTTTATTGAGATTAATGTTGTACTGTTTATTATATATATATAAAATACTATGCAAATCAGGAAACTGTTCAATATCATCTTTCAAAATTTAAATTTTACTTTGTACCGTGAAATAGTAATACTTGTTAATTGCAGTAATGCGTTAAGCTAAGTGAAATAGGTAAAAATACCTGCTACATATACAACTCTCTAAATCCAAACTGCTTCATGTAATTTTGGAGCTAATTGAAGTTATATTTCTATTAATTTTTACCAGTGAATTGTCTTTAAGAACTCAATCTTTTTTAAAAAATTGAAATTTTAAATCTGCAAATTGTGATCACTTGTAAAACCACTGTTAAAGTTCCAGGAATCCCAGGTTGAAGACCTAAAACTTTTTTGACTCATTGAACCCTTAACACTAAAAGATGTTTAAGTATATCAACATGTTACAGGTACTTTAAGTAAAGAAATTAAAAAAGGTATATTGTATTTTTTATATTAAAAAATTTTACTTTACTCATTATTAATACTTGTCTACTAATTAATAATGGTCTAGATGATAGCCTTCTAACTGCTTTATAAATAAAAATTCTTAAATTCTGTTACAAAGGATTATTCAAATCTAATTCCTTTGAAAAAACTGTACTGGTTAAAACTTGATAACATTGTTTCCTTATAAATATTTCATGTAATAAATGAATGCATTAAAAAGAAATGTTTCTACATTTATGCTTTTATATTTCTTAGTAGAATAAACTTTAATTTTTGGTGAAAGAAGTTATTGATATACAAATTTATATATATTTATATATATATATACTACTGACATTTAGTTGCAAAATTATTTATTTATAAAACATACTTTTTACATACAACAAATATGGACACAAAGTTTTTTTATTACACTAGTACACGGATTTTTAATAAGCACAGATTTTAATGTTTTTGAGAAAAAATATGTAGTCAACAAATCATGGTTTGGATCAGGATACTATTGATAGAAAATAAATTTTTATTGACGCCAAAGCCTTAAATTCGTCCACAAGAAAGCACAGGGTACATTCTAGTTCAGACTGCAAAACAAGTAGCTTTTAGAGGGTTGGGTTTTTAGCCAACCTAGTTGCCCAGTCCTTTGATGCAATCATCAAGGTCAGGGTGCCCGGCTATACCCCCGAATGCTGGGTATCGATTTTAATCGCCTTTTACGACATACATGATCTACATTGGAACTATTCTTTTTTTTTTTTTTTTTTACTTTCAGGCCAAACTGCTGTCAATGCTCCTTTTTCTGCTGAAGAATCATCACTCATAAAGACTTCTGGATAGTATATTTTAAATAAAAAATGCAGTTTATGCATATATACAAACACATGTATAAGAAAGATAATTTGTGTGAAAAACATGGCCCTTAAATATTGAAAATATTTAGAAAATTAGAAAGTATACAATACTTATAAATAATTTCACAATTTGTTACAAAGTTGCAGAAACTAAAAAATATATATATAAAATATGAAGGCCACCATCATTTAAGAAATTTTTTGAACCAGATAAAAAAAAATAATTTATCTCATTCAATAGAAAAACAAAAGCTATCAGCAGAACTATTTATTTTACTATGTAATATAATAAGTATACATAAGCAGATCATTTGTGAAAATATAATTTTAACAATGTGCATGTGCACAAATTAATAAAATGTAAATAAATATAATTTCAGCTTAGCATATACATGATAAATACATGTTGTTCACTTAAATAAATATATTATATAATAATACAAATTTAAAACCTCCTTACATCTTGTCCCCCAAAACAATGGGGAAAGTTCATTTTCAAAAACTGAAATGCATTGATGTAATTCTGAATAGATTAGGATGCATGAATCATAACTGCAAGAGGCAAAGCTCCAACTTTTGTCGCTGATAATAAGATGGTTATTGTTGAAGATGATGCCTCACAACTTGAAGTTGGATCGATGAAAATTATTTCTTTAGATGAAAATAAATGATGATTTCTTTTCAACAGTGGTGTCACAAGCAAAACTGCCGAAAGATGATCCTCATGAACTTTAACAGTTGTGCTTGAATACAGATAAATTACTTTATATTAATACATGAAATAAAAAGTATGAAAATGAAACACTAAACAAAATATAAAAAGTATCACTTTTCCAATATTACTTGGAAAATAAATAAATAGCAGAAAATCTAAAAGGAAGTTTAAAAATATGGCACATAAGTTATTTGTTTACTACAGTATTTATGAATGTATTATTTTTTCTAGAAATATAATATTTTAGCTACCTCAGTTGAACTTCTTCAACAAGTTCTTATAACAGATTACTAGTTGTTAATAAGCTAAAGTTACACCTTAAAAAGTTTGTAACCTATTGTTAACATGCAGTTCATTTGATTTAGTAACTTCATCTTTAACTTTAGATATTCATAACTTTACTTTATTCTTAACTTTAACTCTCTTAACTTTAGGTATTCGTAGAAAAATTGTTATGAAAAACAATTTTAAAAAATAATTTGAAAAATAAATGTTACTGATATAAAAAATAAACAGATAGCAGAATAGTAAAAAAAAGGAATTAAGTCAAATAAAAAATTACTAAACCTATTATGATTTAAACAACATTTCCCCTCCCCCCAAAAAATTAATTTTAGAATCTTGTAAAATTTTTCATAAGGGTTTACTTAGAATCATTTCAAATACGTTAAGAAAATGCTTTGCTTGTATGAAATAAAAAAGCATTCTGTGAGCCAACAATAACAAGAGATGAAACATTTACAATAAAGAATTTGCATGCGAGAATAAATCAAATTAAAATTTATCAATTGATTCATAAAATGGAACTTTTCTTTTAGTTTCTCAAATGGATTAATTGAACTGCCTAAGTTAGCATCCCTACAACATTTATGTAAGTAATATATTTGATTATGAGTAGGATTTATTGAAGTATTAGCTAAGCCCACGAAATTATCTTCTAACAAAAATTTGTTTTCATGAAAGCGAATGGCTTCAATATTGGTGACATCCCATCTGAAAAGTATTGGTAAAACTGTTGACAAACCTGGAAAAGTTGATACATTAGTATTAATATAGTACTACTGCTATTTTTTAAGACAAAGCTAATTTTTTTTTAAATTAAAAATAAGTTACCTCATCATTAACTCTTAGCATTCTTAAGGTTTTCTGCTGATGTTGTACCATGACTATTAAGTAATGATATTTTAACTTAACCTACCAATGGTATATCATATTTCAAATATTTATCATTCTTTTTTGTGCCCTTGGTTATTTTTTTTTATCACAATGCTCAGTTTGGCTTTACAGTCAGCATTTCTTCTCGCATTTTGATTGTTTCGTTTTGAATGATGGCAAATCCAAGTTTTAGAAAATACAAATCTGAAATACAGAAATTTGTTCTAAGCTGCCACATAATTAGAAATATACATCTTTTTAGTCAATTTAATACACTTTTCCAAACATAGATAAATAAATGTCAATAAAATTATACATTCAGCAAATATAAACAGTTTCAAACCCCAGCAAAACCTACAGTTAAATTCAATATTTTGACTCTTTTCTCCTGATAAATGCTAAAAATAATTCGACTTACTTCAGAAACTAATGAATATCTTTTTTTAGGTATCAAAGATGTACTTTCAAAACTAAATCAGGTATTTTTTAATACATTAAAAATTATAGAGAAATCAAAACACTTTTATTAAACTCAAACACTGCAAAAAAAAATTAAACACTATTATTTTTGTTAAGAATTCTTTGTTACCATTTTGCTGTAATGTAAATTTATCAAAAGCTTTTTCCTCTCAACATTATACTGTTAACTCTTACCATTTAACTTTTTCATGTGCTTAATTTTTGACAAAAATAACTACCAATATTTAAGATTAACCTCACAAAACTATAATTATTGAACAAAAGCTGGTACATGTTAATAATATTTAACAGTTTTTCAAATAAAAGGATGTCCAATGTTTTTAAAAAATAGGTGGTACATTTTTCGTACCACAACACTTCAAGGAGCATGATAGTTCTGGAAACAGGATTTTTCCTTTCCTAGGCACAAGGGAACTTTACAGACATATAACTCATAAATTCTCTTATTTTATAGTTGGAAAACAAATAAATTTACTTCATCTTATACTGTTAGTCATCTTATATATATTAAAACATTTTTAAGTTTTTCATCTAATGTTGTAAGCCTAATTTAATTTAGTTCTAATTTACCTAATGTTAGTTTTAAAATTTTAAATATTGTATTCTGTACATTATTTTATTTTACCTAGTTTTTAATTAGTTAATAAATATAAGTAGTGTATTAGTCATACTTATTTTTTTATGAGGTCGAGTTTTTATGTACCACCACACAATAAACGAATAAGAATTGGTGGTACCAAGCATGAAAGATTTAAACAATGTGTGAAAGCATATGGAAAATTTAAATTTGATTTTATGTATTGTCTATCTATAACTATTTAGTCAGCATGTGCGTATGGAATAAAAGCAAGTTATGAAGAGAAATGAGGGGTAAGAAAATTATAATTACCTTTGTGGATTTGGAGTACAGCCGTAAACAATCCAATTGGTGTTTGAAACAGAATAATGGTTTTTGAAATTTTCAGCTTCTTCTTCGTTTTCCAGATTTATTCTTAGCACAATCTTTTCGGGTGTGGATTTATCAGTATCTTCAATACAGTAAAGATAAAATTCCTACAATTGAGATACAAAATTTTTTTGTACTATTTCTTGCTCGAATTCCATTTTGTCTCGTTTCCAAACTACCGCCATTATGATACGGGGGCAGAGAGCATGCGCGGAAATGTATTTTGTCGCCAAGCTGTTAGGGTGTGTATATTCTCCCTATACATTCTTTCAGCAGCTGCGCCATTTCCATCTTCAATACAGTAAGGATAAAATTCCTGCAATTGAGATACAAATTTGTCCATTTGTCCAAATTGAAATCCATTTTGTCTCGTTTCCAAACTACCGCTATTGAATAGGCGTTGCTTTTTTGGGCTTCTGGACTGTAAAAATTCCTCAATCCCATATCTGGACAAGTCTTCGATGTGGGACATGGCGATAGTGGGGTTTTACTTTCTGCTTGGTGGCATGATCTACCGCTATTATGATAATGAAGCCCTTTTATACACCACAGTAATCAGCGCTCTCTACCGGCTGAATTTTTAAATAGGGCGCCATCTACCGCGTTAGCGCCATCTACAACATAAAACAACTACATGAGCTTGGACGGGTGAGGTTCTAAACATAGATAAGACAGGCATTTTTATCGATTAATTACTTTGTGATTTTAATTGAAAGTGAGGGATTATTCCAATGGAAATCGATTGATTTAATAATTTTTTCTTCATTTCTCCAAGAGTTTCAAATTTGAACCTCTTGTATACTGACTTTTTTTAGACAAATGATTGTAATTTTGGTATAAAAATTTAAGTTAGAAACTAAACTTACGGAAACATTCATCGGAGTTTCAAAAATAGTAACAAAAATTACTTTATATTGTTTCAAAGTCTAAAGCACCCTCTGTCGGCATTTTTTTAACTTTGTCTGTGAAATTAATTTTAAAGTAAATACTGATATGAAGAATTATTTTAGCGAAAATCGCAATCAAATTTACTTTTTTTCTGTTTTTTATCATCATTTGAATTTTGGGACCCTAAACTTTATTGGTCCCTAGTTCCTTCGGAAGACGTTTGGCACCCTTGGTTTCCTAATGACTATTGTTCGTCTTGATGTGTACTACCTACCTTTTCATTTTTGACGTATAGTTTAGGACCACCACCCTGTATATTAAAATGAGAAGGTAAGTTAGAGAGTTGATAGATCAAAAGCAGCAGGTCTCCTCTTAAAAAGGTTAATGGTACACCAGCTGGTAAAAGATATCTGGAGAAAAAATCAAATGTAGAAAATATGAGGGTTACTGGTTTAACCAGAGCGAAGCCTGCACCCTCACATCGATGCATCCATAGGCAGGCTTATGCCTCACAAGTCACTGTAACCATTTTTCAACATGCTCAGAATACCCTTAATGTTCCATTATCTACAAGAACTATTACCTGTCAATTGTTGCAAGTGGCATGTTCTCATAGAGTCCGTGAAAACTGCAATTTACCCCATATTAAAAATGTCTCCATTTGCAATGTTGTTCATCTAATGCGAAGAAATGGAGGGTACAAGCACTTGTTATCAGACGAATCACTATTTTGTTCATCTAATGGCAATCACTCTGTAAGAGTACAAGGTGTGACAAAAAATCTAAAAAAAAAACAACAAAAAAACGAGCCTTACAGTAGTCGCATATGATGTGTAACATCTGACATGTTATCGTAGTAAATATGCAATAGTAACTTAATTCTGAAAAAAATGAATTGAGTATGATTGGAAATAATTTTCTATCGAATTTAGTTATATCTTTGATGAAAATTTTATTTATTTAACACAAGGACTACTACAATATTTTATCAAAAATATTTTTTTCTTGTTCAATTTGGGAAACAGTGGATACAATAGACTTGAAAATGGACTAACAGCGATTTCGGTGGCCATATACATTTCTCCGAATCAAACGGTTCAAAAAACTGAATATTTCCTGCATTTTGTATTTTTACCATATACCGAAGATCGTTCTACTATTTTAAAACAAATTATAACTCACTTCCCATGATTTTGAGTGTGATTGAATTAAGTCTTGAATCGAGTATGATTGGAAATAATTTTCTATCGAATAATTATATCTTTAATAAAAATTTTATTTAGGAGTTTTAATCAGGATTTTTTTAGTCGAGAAAATTTTTTAATCACAATTAAAAAGTATTACATTGACAGCGACAGGAATTAACCTCAAAGCACGAAAAAGATACGCACTGAAATATTTATTGGAATAATTCCATATTACTTAATCCTATTTTCTTAATAATGTTGAACTTTGTCAGATGCTTAAAAGTATATATAATTATTAATATAATTTACACAGATAAATATACCTCAGATTTCATACACAACGAGCCCAGAGACTTTGACAATTGAGCGTAAGGATCTAAGTTTATCCTGAATAAGACTTGATTGTATTTGCCAAGTAGAGTAAGCAAACTAAATCCAGTTTTAGAATTCGAATCTTTTAGAATGCTAACTATTTTACAATATAAAAAAAAACAACTACTAGAGTTATATTTCGCATATATTCTGCTCTGGATTTACGTATCTCTGCTAATCACAAAATCATGAAATTTTAATTAGCTTGGTAAATGTTTAAAAATTAGAAATATTAAAGAAAATCAAATTAGTTAGTTTTAGTTAGTAATTAGTTAGTTTTTTTAATCGAGAAAACTTTTTTTAATCACAATTATAAAAATATTATATTGACAGTGGCAGGAATTAATCTCAAAGTATGAAAAAGATACGCTCTAAAATATTTAATTCGAATAATTCCTTATTACACTTACTCGTATTTTCTTAAGAATGTTGAACTTTGTCAGACACGTTTAACAGTAAACATAATTATTAATATAGTTTACCCATATAATTAACCTCAGATTTCTTACACAACGAGTCCTGAGACTTTATCGTAGGTTTATCCTGAATAAGAATTCGAATATATTTTGAAATACTAATTTAACAATAGAAAAAATAACGACTAGACCTGGACCCCGATGCGAGGGTAGCGACCACGCGCTCTCATTGGTCAAATCAAATAGCGCACGCTTACGACACTTCCTGTTACAAACTTCCGTCCCCTTTGAGGAAATCACTCCTACAAAATTCAGCAATCGAGAGGAAAGATGTTACACATAAAAAAACGAGACTAAGTGTGGCGTAGCTTGAAAAAAGAGTGGAGAGTTCGTTACAACTATCTTGATGACGTCATCCTACAACCCTCCTCTATCCATGTGGCCAGTTTCTCCTTAATTTATCTTTCCAGTTGCGAGAACTGCGTCATTGAGTCAACACGTGCAGCCGCATTCTGCCGGAAAAATGTCGAATCAACATCAAGTATCTTGTGAAACTTAAGGATTCAGCCACGAAAACATTTCAAATATTAACCGAAGCTTATGTAGATGAAACTTTGTCTCGTGCACACATATTTGAATGGTATCAGAGGTTTTCAAGGGGAATTGACACTGTGGAAGATGATGAACCTTCTGGACGTCCAAGATCAGCAATTACAGACCAAGACACAGCCAAATTTCGTGATATGAGTGGGTTACTACATTGAAGTACTAAAAAGAGACCGAGAAAAAATTTGTAAGAAACAGCCAGTATTGGCCAGTGATGGATGTTTCTTGCACCAAGAAAATGCCTACGTTCACACTGCCCTATCTGTCAAGTAGTTTCTGACGAACAAACCATTACTGTGATGGTGCAAACTCCTTATTCACCTGATTTAGCCCCATGCAATTTTTTTTTTATTTCGTAAAGTTAAATTTTGCTCAAATGAAACTATTTCACTTCAGTTTAAGAGGTTCAGGCAAAAGCGGAAGATCTCCTAAAGGGACTTCCAAAAACCTCGTTCCAGAACTTTTACCAGCAACGGCAGCCACGAATGTAGAAGTGTATGAATTCTGAAGGGAACTACTTTGAAGGTGATACTGTCACGGAAAACTGATTCTGTAAGTACAATGATTTATTTTACGAGTCTAATTTTTTTTTGCGTCATACCTCGTATGGTGTGGAAGTGAGGGCATGTCTTATCCAAACACATTTGTGGAACTTCCCAGCTAGAGACAACACTGTACCACGGTTTGGGGTACATAAATTAACATAACTAATTACAACACATAGGACAATGGCTACAACACTAATTCAAAGAGCTAATTTTTTTTCTCACTGTCCCTTAATTTTTATGACCAGTGTATTGTATACATAGATCCTTAAATATAATAGAACCTTTTGAAAATATTGAACTGAGTATTTTTAAAGAACAGCATCGTTTTTCATTCAAATTCAAGTTTTAGATGTATTAAGGATTTCTGTTAAATAATTAGCTTACATATTGAGTATTTTTCACTGTATGCTAACAATTTAAACAATATCCCATTGGACTTAAAAAATGATGTTAATAGTCAAATATATAAATCTTACAATAATTTTAAAACCAATAACTGTCATAAAATCCATTATATTTTTTCCTATATTCATAATTTAAGTCTGTTTTTAGTCTGTTTTTGATAAAATAAAAATTAAATGTTAAATTTAAAAATAAACTTAATTTCGTTAATGAATACAGTTTAACATAGTGCTAAATGAATTAAATTAAAAAAAGAAATGATAAAACAAAATGAACAGAACGGATTAAGTATCCCATTTGTAGAGAATTGAAAATAATTTATTTGTAAATTTTTACTAGTCTGTAAAATTTCTATTAGTCAAAGACTTTTGTAAATTACGTGATTATAAAAATAGTGCTTTTACTGCATGGAATTTAAAAACCAAGTTTTGAAAACTTCATAATTTTTTTTTCCAAAAGCCCTAATACTTACCTTTGTAACACACATTTCTGCTAAATTATACAATATTTCCTAATACATTTCTTGCTTTATCTTATTGTTCAAATTGGAACAGTTTTTCATTTATTAAACTTATTTTAATTGTATCGATGCAAAACGCAACGCATATATTTAATATATTATTTATATAGCATACAACAGTGTTTGTCAAACTTTCAATATTTGCGACCAAATATTCAATTCTAATTTTCATCGCCCCCATTCTCCATGCACTAAGAATGTATTGAATTCAATACTACTTCACTTTAACGTTAAAGCTACAATACGTCTTTAACTTTGAAAGTGCCCTCCCCCCGAGTATATGAACGTCTCACTCAGCCAAAGTGTTAATTGCCCCGGATGTATATGTACGTCTTTCCGAAATGTGACATTTCCTATGCACTGCTATTCATAATATTATTCCGAAGGCTTTGAAATGCAATAAAGGACCTCAACAGTGTTGAAGGTTTTTCTTACTTCTGAGGATTTCTTATTTATTATTTTTCTTCTCCCCCTCCTAATACCTCACACACGCTGAAAACGCTGGCTTTGGGGAACGATTAACGTATCTTTTATCGTTAGTTAAAGTATACTTGTAAACCGTACAAATTATTAAGATAAGTGTTAAAATATGTTTGGTGTATTGATTGTGTGGCAAAGTAAAATTGCAGTGATATTACAAAAATAAACTTTATTTTCCAACATAACAAATAATTAAGTTCGAGTTTATATACTCCCTTCGTCAGAGTGCAATTCTGGGAAGATAGAAGAAATAACCAATAAGACGTAAGGATCAAGAATATGAGTAAGGATGATGCAATATTATGAAAGTAATGATGATGCAATATTATGAAAGTACACTACATATGTATGTAATTTTTTTATGTGACAAGCCTATGGGGTCAAAGGTAATTGTTAAACTTGCTCTTAACTTAGCATTGTCAAAAATTAATTATCAAACATATCGCGCAGTACTGATGATTTATATGTATTATATCAGTACAAATGTGTATTTATTTCTTATTATGTCAGAATGTACACTTTATTTGTTTACTTTCAGTAAATTAATAATTTTTTTCGATAATCTTGTGTTTTCGACTTTTCAATACGATCGCCTCCCCCCTCACCGAGTTATCACGCCCCCTAGGGGCCATAGTTTGATAAACAGTGGCCTACAATAATGCTCAATATTTCAATACCCATGTTTCAGTGATCTATTTATATTCTATGTCAAACGATATTGGCATTGATTTAAATATTTAAATATTTTTAGGAGAGTACATTTAATAAACGTTCAACTATTACCTTCAATATTAACTAGTAAGTAGCGGTCATTAAACTATTCAATTACCTTACGTGACACTTTATATGACTGCGATTGAAAGATCTCGTTATTATACGAAGTGAATTGATGTGGATGTTGAACACGGAGCTAAACTTGACAGCTTGTATGTTTGCCAGTGAGTAGTAAAAGGGATCTGCAGCTTGATTGGTTCGATTTTAATTAGTCTCTAAGGATTAACTAGAAGTCATAAAGTTGTGTATAAATGAGCATCGTAAACCAAGTTAAATTAGTTGAAGATAAATTTAGATATTTTCTGTCTATATATATTTGATGCGGTTTCGAGAAATTTTCTAAAAGTAAAGGTATTATGAATATATTTCGTGATCTCAATCACTTTTCCATAAGAATTCAGATTGGGCAATCATATATATATGCACTTTTTCAATTCCTCTACTATTAGTTCACAATCTACCTTTATATATAATAAGCATTATTATATAATGTTTATTTTAGTTTGTTTAAGTGTAAAATAAATTTAAAATCTTCACTTTATGATCAATGCTTGTTTGATATAGTTTTATTCAGAACTTATTTTTATATGTTCAATTGTACTTCCAACTTCTTTTTTACTCGGTAGATACGTTACGTAGAAAGAATGGGAAAAAAATTATGGAAAAAAATACATGCGACATGTGGTAAATTTGGGGATATGTTTCGCAACTTTAAAAAATCGTGTTAGGGGAAAGATCTCTAAATAGTTTCCACAAAAAATGTAAAAATAAAGTCCCTACTACATATGTATAAAACAAAAGAATTTCCTTTTTATTTCCCGCCCCAAAGGATAAAATTAATGTGCAGTGTAAATTCAGTCGAAAAGTGAATACAAAATATAAAAATTAAATTTGAAATTACAGTAGAATGTCGTTTATCCGAACGTTTATTATCCAGAGCGTCAAATATCCAAACCTTTTTTTTTGTCAACAACTACATCCAAAATAGCAAGGGTTCATCAAATGCTGACGCGTTTTCTGCATTAGAAACAGCCATGGAGAGGTACGAACAACAATCAGAGAGCTGTCCTACTTAACACCTGCTGCTCAAGAGAATCAGAGGTCTTGTAGCGAAAAAATAAAGGTGTACAATGGTACAGCGAATACTAATTGATTACTTCCCACAATAAAAGTAAAATTGCGACATTTTGCCCCTACTTTATCTTTTCTTCAAACACGTTTCCCGCATGTTATGATTTTCAATATTCGTATAGAATCCGGTTTCATATATTGCATGGATCACATCCGGTTTTCAGTTATCCGAACGGTGTTCGATTCCAGTTGATTCGGATAAACGACGTTCCACTGTTGTAATAAAACTGCGAACTGACAATTATTCATCGCTACTTGAGAACAAACGTGCACATTCATAACAAACTGGATAAAAAAATCTACCATCATAAGATGTATCAAATAAGTTTCGCACAAATGTCTGTTTCGATTCCAATGAAAAGTTTCGTTTGTTATGAACAGCCACTGTTATTTTTTTATTGTTATAAAATCTGCTATTATATATAAAGGGTGTTTTTTTAGAGGTATAGAACTTTAAATTGCAATAAAACAAGGATGTATTATTCGATTGACATTAATTTTGTTTTATTCGAAAGATAATCTTGTGGCATTACATTTTAAATATGATCAAGCTAGGCGTAGATTCATCGAATGGGTCCAAAATGAGATTGCCGTTGTTCCCGATTTTCATAAGCGAATTTTGTTTAGCGATGAAGCGCACTTCTGGTTGAATGGCTACGTCAACAAACAAAACTGCCGCATTTGGAGTGAATCTAATCCACAAGTGTATGTCGAAACACCCTTAAAAACAGAAAAACTAACTGTTTGGTGCGCTTTATGTGCTCGTAGAATCATTGATCCGTACTTCTTCAAAAACGATGAAGGCCACAACGTTACAGTCAATGGTGATCGGTATAGAGCCATGATTACTAACTTTTTTATTCCTGAATTGAACAATCATGATGTCCAGGAGCTGTGGTTCCAACAAGACGGCGCAACATGTCACACAGCTCGTGCCACAATCGATTTATTGAAAGACACGTTTGGTGACCGCCTAATTTCACGTTTTGGACCTGTGAATTGGCCTCCAGATCTTGTGATTTAACACCTCTAGACTATTTTCTGTGGGGCTATGTAAAGTCATTGGTCTATGCGGATAAGCCACAAACGCTTGACCATTTGGAAGACAACATTAGCCGTGTTATTGCCGATATACGGCCACAAATGTTGGAAAAAGTCATCGAAAATTGGACGTCCAGATTGGACTACATCCGAGCCAGTCGTGGCAGTCCTATGCCAGAAATCATATTTAAAATGTAATGCCACAAGATTATCTTTCGAATAAAAAAATTCATGTCAATCGAATAATACATCTTTGTTTTATTGCAATTTAAAGTTCTATACCTCTCAAAAAGTACCCTTTACTTATACTTAAAAATAAAATCACATGTTAAACATTCTATTTTATCCCATACGTATACTAAAGTATTTCACATTGACGAAACCGAAAAATTATATTTAGAGTGATAATCTTTTCAAATTCTTCCATTTTAAAAATATGTTTTTTGCTATATCTCAGGGTCTATTTTTTAAAGCATTCTACATTGCGCATTTTTAGAAATTCAAGTAATATTGAATAAAAAAGACATTCGTAAACATTTTGTATTGTTTTAATGACTTACGTTATAATCAATTTCAGTAGTACATAACACTATGAAGAATATTTAATAAATTTACGCCACAAAAATTCACAACTTTAAAAAATTTATGGATATTTTTGGTCCTTAATATTGTACCAAAACTTGCTTTTCCTCTGCTAACTGCAGTTACTCAGAAATACGGTATATACCTACAAAGAGGAAGGTACTCATCGGAATAAATTCACCTTACTTACAAATACACTTGCATTATAT